>JAFEMH010004797.1:0-191396 GCA_022495995.1 Adenophora triphylla var. japonica
GTGGAAAGGATGGCGGGGCACAGGGCGTAGGTGTAAGCTGCCGCTTGGCCTAAATTACTCTGGAGAGTGTAAGTAGGAGCCCGAGCATAATGATAGAATTCAGCGGCCTGTTGTTGATTCCTAATGGGCAAGGAGGGTGGTGGCAGACCAGAAGTGGCCGGGTAGCTCGAGTTCCCGGGGTGAGACTTATAAAGGGAAACTTAAATGTGGGTCGTGGCCCTTGGTTGTTGAACTGCATGCCTGGCTGAGGTGATGGTGTATAATCGGGAGGATACTGTGGTCCCAGTGATTCTGATGAGACGGGGATGGGGGCTTACTGGCCTATAGAGCCTTGATTGAGGAATGGGTTTTGTGGAGGCTGGTGAGGCGCTGGGAGATGCCGAACAGTGCGATACGAGGAGGAATACGGCAGTGTCCTAAGCCAAAGCGTGGTAGCGGCATTCCAGGTATTCTTTGCGGCACCACAGCTATTCTTGTATGAAGGCCCAAACGATCTGTGCCCGGACGCGAAGGGATCCCGACTTCTTTGTGGTATTAGAGTGTCCCCCGACCATGAGAGGACATTTCATGCGACTTTGTCCCTATTGAGGGACGAAAAAGCTGGCTTGTCCCCGCCCAGCAGGGCGGCTGGGGGCATGGGCTGAGGAGCTAGCTGACCCATAGATTGAGGAGTAGAGGCTCTGGTGGTGGTATCATAGGAGGCTGGTGGTGGCATCCTGGTGTAGTCTGAGCGACTGAGAGTGGGATTAGGGGTTTGTTGTCCCGTGGAGGCGGTTATGAAGGTATTTTGTGAGACTCGTGCGGTATCAGGGACTGGCTATCTTGAACTGGGTTGCTGTTGAGACGTCCCAAACTGCTGGGCGGAGAAGTTCCAAACTTATCCATAGTTGACTGTCGTCCCAAACCCAGGCGAGAGGTCATTAAAGTGGGTGTGGCGAAGCCCACAGGCGATGCAGTCATGCCCGAACTGAGCGAGGCATACCAAACTGCGTGACATATCAGTGACCACATTGCGTTGGGAGCACACCATCTTGCCCATTAAATCGGGTGAAGTCAATTTGTTTCCCCCAAACGACTTTCCCGGACCGAACTGTGAATGTATACCAGACTAAGGCTGAGAGGATGACTAATTCATAGGTTAAGAAGAGTGTGGCATTTGGCGGTAGTCTGTCTGGCCAAGAGAGGGATGGGGATCCTCTTCTTCTAGCATGAAAGTCCCATCAGGGTTGAAGGCAATCGTTAAATGATCATCGAAACCTCATTCTGATTGGTACAAGGAGTCTTATGGACTCGGATTCCAACATTAGCCATAAAATCGTGGTGAATCCCTGGATCTGGTTAAAATTCCATCCTCGACCTTGGACATCAGAGAACTGCACTTGACAAGCCCATGACCAATACGGCGATCAGATATCCATTTGCTTGGCGTAGCCTTGGTCTGAGGATATGTGTTGGCGAAGTCTCGACTTTGAAGAAGTGGCTTGGTAAAGCTTCAGTCTCATGATTGTGTATCTGACATGAGCAAAACTTCAACCTGATTGCAAAGTGGTCTCGTAGCAAAGTAGAGGGACCAACGTGGACCTGGAATGACCAGAGAAGCCCCACTCTAAAGAAATGACTTGACGAAAGTCCTCCCTTAAAGAGTCCAGTACAGCTCTAATGCAAATTGAATTGTCATGTAGCAAAAGAGGCAACCCATCCTTCTATATTTACTTTATTATTTTCTTCAGTAAATTAGTCAACCGGATGAAAATGTAAAAGAAAGACAATTTAGAAATGTATACTTACAAGGGCATATTTTTTGAAAAGTGGGGACGAATACCCGATTTGTATTATTTGAAGGCCTCATTTGATGAAGGCATAAAAGAACTCGCTTTGGGTTTGACTCTTTTGAGTGAGCATAAGCGTAGAAAGGTTCGTAAAAGTGTATGGAAGCCCCTGCTGACAGAAAAATCAGTGTTTAGCTCTATTTTTCCTATAATGTAGAAAAAGAAGACTTGTCAAGACATCTTAAAACATGTTTTATTCAAAATGATCACAAGATTGCTTAAAACCCTTTATTAATGTTCGGGTTATTCAACCCCTAATCTCGATATGAACAAACATTTAGATTAATTAAGAGGAGAAAGTCAACTGATACCAAGAGTCGAAGTTGGTGAATGGTGAAGAGAGATTGTGTATAAGAGAGGCCATTGATGAGACCAAATTTTACGGGATTTGAATGTGTTTATGGCCAGAACCATTTAAGTTGCCTACGTTCCCCTTAATATAAGGAGCTCAGGTCGCCGTAGTTCGGGCTTGAACTGTGTTTGGCTTTGGAAAAGGGTGTGAACACTTGTGGTCCCTTTGGTGAAAAGACTCGGATAGGAAGGTTGGATGATGAGGCACGGGCCTTGAGAGGATTCCTTGACAAGTCGTTCTTTTGATGGCTATTCAACGATTCCATTGCTTCTTGATCATCGTCTTTCATCGGGGGAGAAAGAATTTGAATACAACTTAAGGTCTTATGATGTGCTTCTGCCTTTGCTTTGACTGCTCCCTTGTTGTCAACAATTTCCGTTCTTCGAGCTTTAAGTTTGCTCATATGTCAAGCCTCTGATCGGCGGTGCTGGATCCTTGGCCTCATTTTTTTTTCTTTTTGAAGCTCCTGCTTGAGGTTTTTTTTTTTTTTTGAAGATTTTGCTTAAGCCCCTTTTTTTTTGAAGTACTTGAGGACAAAGGCTAGCTCCTGCTTGAACTTTCTTAATGCAAATGAGGGCGAAGGCAAGCCTTTAAGTTGTTGTCATCAGGAGGTTGAACTTCTAATGCTGAATGACCTTTTGGTGTTCCTTCATGTTGCCGCCGTCGTTGACTTGGTCAAGGTGATAGTGGGGACATGTTTTGGAAAGTGTATGGCTTGATGGAGGCCTTTGTGAGGTAAGGAAAGTGTATAGGGAGGGCATTAGTTGACTTTCTCACACCAATTAATTAAAATCTTAATCATTTCAAGAGATTATTTGTTGAGCAATGCGAGTGATCATTTAAAATAAAACCATTTCATTAAATGTAATGTAGGTGTGCAAATAATGTCTCGAGTCTAGCAAGAAAAGAAAAAAAGACTCTTTTATAGAAAATTTAAGATTAACTACAATGTCCGAGGAGGACTTGATTGAACGAAAAAAGTACTAGAACCTACGAAGGTTGACTAAAAGACTGTTTTAATATTTTAATTTAATTTAAGGATGGGTAGCCTCTAGTCTAGCTACTCTTTGTCATGGACCACGCATCTACCCTTCAACATTGAAAGCAAATTCCTCATGAAGCTATGACAGATTATGCTCGCCTTTGGTGACTTCAGGAATTCCTTGCTTACCAGCCCTGACGGTTGCCTTATCTGCCATCAGATTATTATCATCCCTTTTCCCCTTGGCATCAGTTGTGAACTTATCGGAGGACGGGAGTTCAAAGCATTTCACCAAATCCGACTTTCCTACGGTCACATGCTTGTTGCAGTCAAACCAGCCTTTCTCAACATTTGTTGCGACTCCATTCTCAACATTTGTTGCGACTAAATCATCTAGCTTGCTAAAGTAAATGTCAAAGTCTATTGAATTCACAGAGCTTGAATCATAAAACTCAATCATGTTTACACTCGTGTTGTTTGGGAAATGATCATTGGCACTGTTGAGATCACTGAGGCGCTCGAGTTTGCCCTTCTTAATTAACCCCCGAATTGCCTTTCTCAAAGATGTACAGGTGTCGGTTGTATGACCGTGATACTGGTGAAAAGCACAGTGCTTAGTGGTGTCCAAAGGGATTTTGGGGTCCTTGGGTTGATAGTTTCTTATGGGTTCGAGGAGACCCTGCTTTAGCAAGCTATTTAAAACTTTGCTTAAGGGCACACCCAAATCCTCGGGATGTGGTTTCTCCTTTGGGGGGAGGAATAAACTCTTAGTGCTCTTTGATTCGAGCTTTGGTCATCGACTTGGTCACCATTCTGAACAGAGTTTGCCGGTTTTGGTCCATTGGGGCGCTCAAGCTTGCCTGCTTCAATTAACCCTTGAACCGCTCTCTTCAAGGCTGTGCAGTCGTCCGTCGTGTGTCCATAACGACTATGAAAGGTGCAATGCTTACTCATGTCAAGGGGTGCATTTGAGCTCCTTGGATGGTAGTCCCTGAGAGACTCCAGGAGGCCTTCCTTTACTAAAGCCTTGAAAATTAAGCCCATGGGTATCCCAAAATCATCAAAATGTTCTCGTTGCCTTAGAGGACCACCATTTCTTGGTTCCTTTTGGATGCCGTCAATTGTACACAATGCCTTCTTTCCTTTACAGGATGTTGCAGCCGTGTTGGAAGGGTAAGGTTTATAGCGGTGAGACATGCTCAGACCAGTAGTGCTTCCCCGTGCACGAACCCTTTTGATGTAACCATCGATGTAAGCGTCGAGATTTGACTTTTTGTAAAACTCATTCGTGTCAGATAAGAGATTGGTATAGTGAGATGGCCTGAGTCGAGCGATTGTCGATACTCTCGTTGCTAGGCTTTTCTTGTATTTTCTTAATTGGTTCTACCAATATTCTTTCGAACGAGTCAATAGGAACACTAGGACTGCACGACCCCGCCACAAGATTGGCATTAGCAAACGAAACCACAGTAGGAAGTACTCTGGTGGGAGGAATGACAGTCTGAGCATTAAAAGCGTGATCGTAACCCTCCTCATAAGTCAAACTTGAAGCACAAGAATATGGACTGAAGGATCGGGGTGGTGAGACTTATAAGGGACCTCATAAGGTTTGGCAGCTGTCAAAGATGAGGATATGTGGCTCGTAATGGCTGGACACCAGGGAGTAGTGAGTGCGGATCCAAAAGGCTGCTGAAGATATGAGGTTCGAGGCACCGTAACAGTGGGACTGAACGTGTCTTGGCCACACTGAGGAACGTGACTATAAGGGTGATGTGTATACTATACTTGATGTGTAGGAGAATCTTGCGTAACAGTCGGGTGGAGAATTGGATGAGGAGCATTTGACCTTGTCGGACTTCCCAACCGGAGGGGCGGGATAAAGCTTGGAGGATGTTGTGAATACGGTGAGCCTGATGAAGTGGTGATAAAATCCTGGTGGTCTATGTGAGCTTGCAGTATCACAGGGGCAAGTGGGCCTTGAGAATTTATGGAAGCAAGCTGACCCTGTCCGAACCGTGGAGCCTGAGAAGCGAACTGACCCAAAATGGCTTGCGGAGCCATGTCAAACTGTTGGGCTTGAGAAGTAGCGAACTGACCAATTCCGAGCTGATGACCCGAACCAGACTGAGGTTGTGAAGTAGTGAACTGACCCCTTCCAAGCTGTGGGGCGAAAGCAAACTGGTTCAAACCTAGTGGTGAAACCTGAGAGGCACAGGGCGAGTTGACCCGGATCGATTTGTGAGGGTACCGACTTGATGAGGCTGAGATGTACTTAACTGACCAATTCCATACTGATGACCTAGACCAGATTGCTGAGGCATACCAAGCCGTAGGGGCTGAGAGACAGGCTGAGTTATAGGCCGGGAGATGCTTGGCACATTAGCAATTCCACACGAAAGGGAGCAAAGCATTTGACGGTAGTCGGCATGCCCAAGAAGGGAATTAGCTTCGATCTCCGCATCAACCGTAAAGGTTCCATTAGGGTTGCGAACAATTGCTAGTCCCTGGGTTCTGACACTTTCCAATAACTGACTGATCTGAGCCTCTTGATGTTGTATTATTTGTTCCAACATCTGAGTCCAATGTTCGGCATTTTGCGGATTCTCGGGGTGCGGAGTCGTACGTCCCCCACTGTTCTCCTACGAGTGGCCATTACGAAACTGCGAGCTAAAGCGAGGAAGAAACCGATGAAGTATCGATTCCCATGGTGAGCGGGGAACAAACGAGGACCCGGGATCTTGATCCAAACTTTTCTTACTGTGGAAGGCACAAAAGGGTGTGGTTCAGACTCGGGAAAGCGAAACAGGTTGGTGTTTGGGATTAGGGCTCATACAACATGCGATTATTCGTTTCAATTTACTTAAAACGTGTTTTCTTAAACCCTAAGTGGTTGGAAAAGATTGCTCTTTTTTTTTCTTTTTCTTTTTTTTACTACTCGAGTCCTGGATCAGTGGGACCCATCACTACGTCTGCGGACCCTCAACCTGTAACCCCGAACAAGGGTTCCGTAGGGCAAGCAGGTCCCACCGACCAAAAAGGGAAACGAACCTAAGGTCTGGCGGATCATAAAGTCTTAACGAGCACTCGATGTAAATTACCGGCGAAGCCAGCGTCGAGGGTCAAGATCGAGTTAAGGTGCTGACAAAAGGCGGCGTGACCTTGGCCGATAATAGTCCACAAGGGATCTTGACTCGTCGTTGGTTAAGTAGTAATTAAACATGGACTGGGCATTAATCCTTGATGACTCGGTGTCATACCGGGAGCCGGTGCATAAACCGTGCGGGTCAAAGTCAAAGTCCGAGCCCCAGTCAAGATCGAGTCAAAGTTCATGACGAAAAACCGGCATGACTCCGACTGAGTTAGGTACGCGGGGGATCCTGACTTGGCACGTTGACTAGGGTTTGACCTACACGGGGCATGCACTGACACAGTTTGACACGGACCGGACCAAAAACCAACCGAGTCTCGGAAAAAAGTGTGTCACGGACAAGTGCAGGGTCGACACGAGGGTAAACCAATGGCTGTTTAGGTCGTCCCGTGCTCGCACCGAGAGGCGTAGTAAGGCCAAACGGGCTGCTACTGGGATTTTCCCGGGTTAAGGACGTAGTGTGCAGTGTAAGGTCAAGTGCGCGTAGTGTGCGGGCAATCTAAATTATTTTTCTGATAGAAATTTTCACATGTGTCTTAAGAGCATGATGCTTGCAAAAGATTTTGAAAATGATTTTTTTTTTTTTTTGAAAATATTTTCAAAAATATTTTTGAAATCAAGTAAGCACATAAGCACATAAAATTCAAACAGTTAAGGAAACGGGTCCGACAGTCAAAATTTTGACTTTCCCCGGGACGGTCAAAACAACAACAAAGCATAGCGAAAAAAAATACACACACACACAACAAAAAGTTTCAAGTGTTGGGACGGAAGTTTGACCCACAAAAGCTTTTTTTTAAAATGATACCGATACGTGGCTTTGTTAGACCATAGTTTATCCCAGACTCGTGTTAGGAGGCGATAACGGGAAGCTTAATGGTTTCCACCTATATACCAAGTATCATTTTTTATTTTTATTAAAAAAAACAAAGCTTATGGACTTCATCCCCAGCGGAGTCGCCACTGTGATGTACCCGATTTTTTGAAAATCAATGGAGTCGCCACGCCGTTTTTAGTTTAGGGCCAAAACTTTGAAAAAATCCCGTAAAAGAGAAAAAGGGTTCGGAGGTCACGTTACATTCCGGGAAGAACGATTAGCACGTTTACCCGGAATGCCTCGTAGACGAGTCTTCCAAACTTGAAACCATTTGTATGTGTGTGTGTGTTTTGCAAAAGGGATTTTACGAAATAAAACGAGTTTATTGGAGACAGGACTGGAATTAATCAAAACATTGTGCTTCTGTGAGTGAAAAGAAACTGGAAACAAAAATATCTGCCTGTGACATTCATGTCCGCGCGGATCAGAACGAGGATCAATCCTGTCCGCGCGGATAAGACAGTAGGGTTCCTTTTGGCGGCTTTCGATCGATTACGTAATTTCCGGAAAGTCAACTGGATTTCTGAGAATCAAAGCTGAGTTGCAAACGAGAAAATGTCAAATAAAAGATTTTTTTGGATTTTGCATCAATGCTTGTCCCCACTTTCCTTAGGCTTTGATTAGTGATCACTAAACATGATTAGTAGTGATTTACTAGATCAAGCCATCATGAGGGTACATTAGGACTTAGAAGCACTTCATTTGCTTGGGATGGGGGTTTGATATGAAAGTAAATTTGACAAAACAAGAAATAGGTCAAGATGTATCAACTTTTAGAGGAAGATCTTCTAAGGTGGTCATAAGAGTGACCATCCTTGAGATCTATACTCAAGTGTATCTTAGACATCTTGTGTGACCTAATTTGTGAGTCTTAAGGATGTTCATCCATGTAAATGGTTCCAAGGTGAACATCTTAGACTAGGGAAGGGTATTTACAAGGAAGTAAACAATTTAGACCATTTAAAATGATCATCCATGGAAATTGATTCCAAGATGACCACATTTTGGGTCAAGTAGGCAAGTAAAAACTAATAACATAAAAGGGCATGAAAATAAAGATGTGGACCATTTAATGTGATCATCTATGGAGATGAACTCCAAGGTGACCACATTTTAGGTCAAGAGATCAAGTAACAAGCAAGAACTAGTTAATGTAAAAGGGACAAAGGGGAAGAACATAATAAAAGAATGTGAATCCTTGTAGAGAATCATCCATGGAGATGAACTCCATGGAGATCCTCTTGGATCCTAGAACAAAGGGGAAAGAGAAGTGAGCAATAAGTAAATAAAACAAATTACATCATTTAGGTATGAGATGTATGTATAAATGAGGGAGATTAAGGTAAGGAGAAGGAGGGTTTACCAATGGTTGTACCCTATCTTCTTGGTTTGTGTTTATGGTTTGAATATATTCATGACTTGTGTGTGGATTTGTGTTTGGGTTTAGTGTTTGGATGAGTGTTTAGGCTGTTTTCTGGAGTATTTTCGTCAATGTAACAGTAGGGTTCCAAAGGGATCATGCTTCAACTGAGAGAGAAGGGTTTTATTTACAGGCTGGATTAGGGTTCCATCTTGTTCGCGCAGACAGGAATGAGGCCCTCCATTCTGTCCGCGCGGATGGGAATGAAGGCGTGCCTGATTTTGCAGAAAAGCAGTTTTGGCTGCTTGCAATTAATTCAAACTGGTCAATTTCTTGGAAATTACTCCTTCCAGCGAGATCCAATCCAAATTTTTTGTTCCCTTAAGGTCCTTCCTTGCTTAAATTGCCTTGGAAAGTGACCAAAATGCCCTTAAATGTTTATTTGATGTGGAAAACGTTAAATTGGGCTGAAGGAATATTGGTGGTTCAGATTGGGAAACTTACACGGCCTCATTTGGCTCTTCGGCAGAAGCAATGGCGAAAGCTCGCTCAACATTTCCTCAACGTTCTTAGGCCGGTTGGAGGCAAAGTTCATTTTCAGGAAGCTGGAAGAAAGACCGCCTTCATAACAGAGCTGGATGTCACTCTCGGACAAGTCTACTATCTGCTCGGACATCTTTCTGAACCGAGTGATGTAGGATTTCGTGGTCTCCATCCCAGTCTGTTTGATTCTGATCGGGTCTGTTTTAGGCCTCGCGGGCTCTCCTGCTCCAGCGATTGAATTCAAGAAAATGTTTCTGAACTGGTTGTAAGTTTTTATTGATTTTGGCCTAAGGACCAGCATCCAGGATAAGGCCTTGCCCATGAAAGTGGCGGCCAGAGCTTTGCATATAACAACTTCGTCAGAGGAAAACAGGGCCATCTGCCCTTCAAACCGCCCCATATGACACTTGACATTTGTGGAGCCAGCATAAGTTTCGATCTGGGGGGGTTCCCTTCTGTATTGGTGCACGGGAAATTTTATCAGCAAAGGCATCCATGGTGCGGCCACACTTCATAGAAATCTATTGGTGGTTCTCCCACATTTGATGCATAAATTTTATGGCCATGGTCTCAGCCACTAGCTTAGACCTTGCGGCCAAGGCTTCGTTCCTCTTAAGAATCAATTCCGGAGTGAGAGGAGTGTTAGGAGAAATGGGGGGTTTTTGGACTAGGGTTTTGGGGTAACTTTTCCTTTCTGGCTGCCTCTAACTTACTCCTTAAGTCCCTTTGAGCAGGGGAGAGGTCACCTAAACTGTGAGAATGACCCCCCCCAAACCTATTAAAGGCCGAGTTGCTTGGCCTAACATGGTAATTTGGTAAGGAGAGGCTTGGTCATTCCCCTGGATAGAAAGAAAACTAGCATTTCGGAGGGGAATAGACATTTTTTACGGTAAAAAATACTGAAAAAGAATTGTTTTTTTTATGACAAGTGTTTGGGAAAACGGTGTTTGTTTTGACAGACACAAATTTACGAGAAAGATAAGATCTTTCCCGGCCATGGAACCACCGATGACGCCACATATTTTGGGTCGTCTGAATGGCTGTAGGATATCTGGCAGGATATTTGATTGGTACCTAGAACACAACAACAAGAAGCACCGTTAAGGACAAAGCCGGATGTTAATCCAGCCCAGACCCTCAAGTGTGAGAGTAAGATCTCTGATGTATTTAACTGAGAGAATAAGACTTTGAATGTCTTGAGTGTTTATGTGTTTAGGGTTTAGACAATGTGACTTACAAATGTAATTTGACACTTACCTTGTTCAAGGGGACAAAGGCTTTCTATTTATAGGTGATGGAGAGCTGCTTGTTGATGTAAGCCATGAGGTCAGCCCTAAGGATCTTAGTTTTGATCAGATACACGTGTCCACATCGAATTGGGCCTGCCAGTAAAGTAAGATTCACTTGCAGAGGGGATGTCGTTAATGTGGACAGGAGCTGTGTATTTGGGAGAGTTGGCACGGCGCATTAAATGGCATAGTAGATGCCTGAGCCGCATTCAATGCGATGGGAATAAGCCGGCTACTGTATGTCAGAGCACGTTAGGAAACTTGCTGTATAAGCTTTGGCTTTAATCGGGAGTCTGGTGAGATAACCGGGACTCTGGTATGAGACCGCAGTCAACATCTTGGGCGCGGTCAATGGTATTGACGCTGGCACGGATGGAGCGGTCACAATATCCGCGGTCACCTTATTGGCGGTCTTGACCTTGACGGTCTATCTGTCCGCGGTCATCACCGGGACGGTTTGAGAGGTTCGCGACCTTGACGGTCTATCTGTCCGCGGTCTTGACTCTGACGGTTTAAGGTATGTCACATCATACTTGACCTTTAGATCAGAAGGAGCTTGAGTCCGATCTAAATGGTCCAGGCTCATCAAAGTGCCTTCTTGTTCCCCCTTCGGAAAATACTTGCACCCATCATAAATCCCACCAATCGCATAGTTGGTCAAATTTTTGACGAAATTGAGTCGTCAGAGTCGAGACCATTTAGTTCACTCTGCCATGTTTGCGATTTTTTCATTCTATGGTAATCTTTAAAATAACCTAATGAAGTAGGTTAATGGGTGAACGGTTTTTATATAGAGTATACTATATTTTTTTTGTATAGAAGCATTATAATATCCACCAAGTCGTCAGTAAGTGTTGGCTAAGATGATACAGGTCCTTGTCGTCCTTTATAAAAGCAAGAGTTCAATCTCTCCTTTGAAATATTAAAGTTAGCCAAGAAAAAAAAAAAAACATAACCATTAATACAAATTTGGTCAAGAAGAATTTAAGCGTTGACTTCTATTTCTCGACCTTGACATATATAAATGTTTAAAAGTAGAAATGAAATCTAATGGCATAATAACGATAGAAAATTCTTTTTATTTCATTTATACTCTTTTTTAAGAACGAAAATTTTCACCTTAACATTCAATGAAGCGAGTCTTTCTCAGAACATAGTTCCTGAATTCAAACAAATCCCTTCCTTTCAATGTTCTACCGATTCCGCTGCACATGGAACGTGCTATTCTATTGGCATATCTTCGCTTTAATATCTCATGAGGCGGCACAAATTCTTCATCTTCATCTTCCTCAAAGGAGTTTAAATTGTTAACCTTTTCGGGGATAGGGATAGGGATAGGAATAGAAACTGATTTCTTCTTCTTTCCCTTCATTTTCTTCTTCGGCTTTAACTTGTTGCTTTCTCGTTCATCATAATTGGAGTGAACTTGTATGTTAACTTGTTGATCTTCTTTATCTGAAAAGCACACCTCTGATTCTTGGAATTCCTCATCAATAGGAATTAGGATAGAAAGTGTAGAGAAAAATATTGTCAATGGTAGTGAATATGTATTTGTGAGAGCGAGGCGTGAGAATAGGGAGAACATCATAGGAATTAGGATGGAAAATTTAGAGAAATGAGATGAAATATATGGGCATTTATAGGGGAATTGAAGAGAATAATGTTTGATTGAGTGAATCCAGTGAAGTGTTTTTGCATCAGTTCAAAATTTCAAGGTTCTCTTTAATTCCATCAAAATCACTGGCTTCTGTTAGATAGAGATATTATTTCACATTGAAAATTGACAAATCTTGCATATAACATATAAAGATCCTGGGTCACTCCCCTTAAAACAATGTGGAATAATATCTCTAACATCTTCGACTCATGATTTTTTGTCGTAGAGTCTCAGATGTTCACTTCTAACTTTAGTTAAAATTTTCGAAATGAGTTGGCAGTTATGGTTATGAAGATTAGGATCTAAGCCTCCATGTCAAAGTGTAAGGAAGGGTAAGAAGTGTGCATAATTATCTTTGACCTTTTTTATTTCCCCTTTATAGTTGTATTTTTCTTAATCTTCACTCAAGAAAATGGTGATGTAACTTATTGTTTTTGTTTTGTTTTGTTTTAAATCATACCTAGAAATAAAATACAAACATAAATAGATTTTTTTTGTTGAAAAATACTAAATATTTTATTCATTCTTAATAAAGGAGCCACTATACACTTGCTAGCAAAAAAAAAAAAAAAAAAAAAGAAAGATAAAGATATAGTGGGGTTCTGTTTAACAAAATTGATCAATTTGTTGAAATAATATATACGACTTTAGTTGATATTAGGGTGTGAGACTTTGGTTGATATTAGGAGTAAGTGGTTCGTTTTAAATTACGATTTAAAACTGATCAATCAAATTACACAATTTGATTTGATTTTCAAGTATGAATAGTTTTATTCGATCTAAAATATTGTCAAATTTCATGGTTCAGTTTGGTTTGTGATCTGACTCTACCATACCAAACTAAATTGAATCAAACCAAACTGCGATTTGATACCGCGATACCGAACCATCAAATCAAACTGAAACGCGAGAACAAATCGCCAAACCAAATCATATTACATAAACTAATCTCGTTTTATATCTTATTTAATATTTTCATATATTTATTGTAGATCAATACAAAACCTACATTACATACACTAATCTTAATCCCTTTTTTGTATCTTATTTAATAATAATATCATTATTTGTTATCTTCATTGCGACACATAAATAACTAAGTTTTCTCTCAATGATCAACATTGTAAATTGTTTTTCTTCCTTTAGCAAATGTCTCTCTTCATATAGTATCTCTCTTTCTCCGAGTTTCCTGTTAAACACACATATCTTTTGCTCTTCCTACGTGAACACGAAAAATTTAAACAAATCTGATAATGAGTTACGCTTTTAATCGCAGTTTGAACCATAGTGTAAAACATGGTCTGAACCACGTCTGAACCGTGGTTTGAATGATATAATTTAACCGCGATTTGAACCAAACCGAGCAAAACCGTATCGGTTTGGTTTGGTACAGTTAAAATTATGGATATAATGTATCATATTTTTTACTTTTCACGTTATTGTTATTGTTATGTGTTTTTTTTTTTTTTTTATAATCCTTAATGTAACTTATAGTATATTTTCACGTTATTGCTTTAAAATTCTTATAATATATTGTCCTATACACAACGAATTCCACCAGTTACTTTAAAATTAGATTTGGACTATCTCATATTTTGACAATAAAATTATCTACTAATCTTCTAAATCTTGACACGTCTTAACCAAGTAAAGGCAGTCAATAGATAATGAGCATGAGGTTAAATGCATTTTTGCATCTTTCATTTCATGCACTAAAAACAACAAAACAAATTATACGAAGTATATGATTAAAGAATTTTCAATTCTAAACCCTGAACTATATATGATGTATATAATTAAAAAAAGATGTTATTCATAAAAAATCATGTAAGATGTGATATTACAAATAACTACTTTAAAAAAAAAATAAAAAATTATTTGCCTTTCAAGTTAAAATAACTGATAAATGCATTTATCAATGTAAAATATATTTATCAGTTGTTTATAACTGTTATTTTTAAAAAAGTATTTTGTGCTTGATTTTTTGTTAAACAACTGATAAATGCATTTATCAGTTATTTATAACTGATAAATTCATTTATCAATTTTTTAAAAAGTATTTTGTGCTTGATTTTTTAAAACAACTGATAAATGCATTTATCAGTTGTTTATAACTGATAAATTCATTATTAGCTTTAAAAGAGTATTTTTGTGCTTGATTTTTTGGTTAAACAACTGATAAATGCATTTTACATTAATAAATTAATTTATCAGTTGTTTAGCTGATAAATGCAAAAAAAAAAGTTTTTTTTTGTAATATTTAAAGAGTTTTTGTAATATCCAACTTGTGTGATTTTTTTTTGGTAATATCCATATTTAAAAAGTAGTTTTTGATAAATGTCCCTAATAAAAACAAGGTAAATTCTATATACAAGGCACCTTACATACAAGGCACCAATAATTCCCAAACTACCCTTCGTGTGTCGTGCTCGAAAGGACGACACGAAGCCTTCATGTCGTGTACTTTTACACGACATTAACTAATTGGGTTAAATATTAGGTCGTATGAAATTATACGAAATTTAAATTTACTCTGTCATTAATTTCGTACAAAACAACACGATATCATGTCCTAATATCGTGTATATCTATACGACATATCATAATGAAGGTGTTCTTCGATGATTTGCGACACGATGTTAATGATACGCATATGCTATGTTATATTATTGAATTGTGTTGTTAATTGAGCAAAATTTATACACTTATACATGACAAGGAACAAACGTCATATTGGATCATACAATATCATATAACCTATCACATTTAAGTGATACCACTTTATTTATTTGGAGGAAACTCATGTAGATGAAAAACACTTGAAATGTCATTTAGAATGTAGAAAAAAATTAAAAAAAAATAAACGAGGTAGCCGTATACCATTTTTGGCAAGATCGGGACACATAAAACCCTAAAAACCCTAAATAATGGCACATATTTGTAACTCAATCTCCATTTGGATTTTGAGGAAACTCATGTAGATGAAAAACACTTGAAATGTCATTTATAATGTAGAAAAAAATTAAAAAAAATAAACAAGATAGTCGTATACCATTTTTGGCAAGATCGGGACACATAAAACCCTAAAAACCCTAAATAATGGCACATATTTGTAACTCAATCTCCATTTGGATTTTGAGGAAACTCATGTAGATGAAAAACACTTTAAATGTCATTTAGAATGTAGAAAAAAATAAAAAAAAATAAACGAGGTAGCCATATACCATTTTTGGCAAGATCGGGACACATAAAACCCTAAAAACCCTAAATAATGACACATATTTGTAACTCAATCTCCATTTGGATTTTGAGGAAACTCATGTAGATGAAAAACACTTGAAATGTCATTTAGAATGTAGAAAAAAATTAAAAAAAAATAAACGAGGTAGCCGTATACCATTTTTGGCAAGATCGGGACACATAAAACCCTAAAAATCCTAAGTAATGGCACATATTTGTAACTCAATCTCCATTTGGATTTTGAGGAAACTCATGTAGATGAAAAACACTTGAAATTTCATTTAGAATGTAGAAAAAAATTAAAAACACTTGAAATTTCATTTGGATTTTTGAGGAAACTCATGTAGATGAAAAACACTTGAAAAACTCATGTAGGAAACGCCGTTAGGAGCGCCATGCTAGGCCGGCGAATGGTAGCATCATGTAGGAAATGGAGGCCGGTACCCTCAACACGAGCCCACCAAGCTCTATCATCCTCCGGTAAAGAAGCATGGGAGAACCTGTTGATTCCAAACAAAAAATTATAATTAATACTCCCTCTGTTTCAAGATTCAGATGACATTTCGTATGCCAATACCCGAAATGTTGGTGACATTTCGTATGTGTTCATACGAATGGTCACCAACATTTCGGGTATTGGCATACGAAATGTAAACTGATGAATCAGTTTACATTTCGTATGCCAATACCCGAAATGTTGGTGACCATTCGTATGGACACATACGAAATGTCACCAATATTTCGGGTATTGGCATACGAAATGTCATCTGATTCTTGATAATGTTTTGCAAATGGCTATTTAATAAACAAATCATATACTTACTTATCTAGAATCTGTGCCTCGTTTGGCGCTTCAACACCGGCTCACAAGTGGCGTTCTCCCATATCTTACGGGCTCGATGATGACCAAACCCGTACAACAACTGAACCTCCTCCGGCCGCCAGGGGTTACTCTTCACCGCCACCGGTCATCCTTAGACCCTTTCCCCTTTCGCCCCCGTGCCTCCCGCCTCTTGCGAGGCCTCGCGTATACACTCTCCTCCGCCTCCTCCGCCTCCTCCTCCTCATCATCATCACTAGATAAATGTGCCTCCTGCACAGACGCACCTCGGGACCGAGTACGTGAAGATGAATCCTCACTAGAATAACTACCCTCACTATCACTCTCCTCAACCACAGGCTCCTCAATCACGACTTTCTTGTCGTGAATCTTTTTGCTCCGTTTATCTGCCTTAGCTGCAATGCCTCCTCGGCCTTCCTCTTTCTATTAGAGGCCGTCGCAGGTTACGTCCCTACAAAAAATTAAATAAGAGACAGTTAATATTCAAGAACCGCTTGACATTTCGTGTGCCAATACCCGAAATGTTGGAAATTTCGTATATGTTCATACGAATGGTCACCAACATTTCGGGTATTGGCATACGAAATGTAAACTGATGAATCAGTTTACATTTCGTATGCCAATACCCGAAATGTTGGTGACATTTCGTATGTGTTCATACGAAACGCACGCCGACAATTTCAAATTTTAGGCACCCGAATTCGTATCCGATTCAAACAAAAAACTCAAATTAATGTTACGAAATCGCAATTAGAACCATTTAGGATACGTTTAAACAACATAAAGCATTATATAATCGGTTTTAGGCATAAATTTGTTGTTGGGTTTTCAAAATTAAAATCTAGGTTAAAAATAATTACTTTTGGTGCGGAGGGAGAAGAGGCGGACTTTCCACCGGTTTTGGGGAGGTTTGTCTTCATTTTTTCCGGCGGTGGTGATCGGCGTTCGTCGAGTGATTGAGAGAAGAGAGAGCCCCGTTTGGTTTTGAGAGAGAGAGAGAGAGAGAGCGCACTAGGTAGAAGGAATAGGAATAGAGTGCGTCGTTTGAAACGGGGGAGGGAATGATTTTTTTTTTTTTTTTAAGTATATATATGAGGATATTTTGGTCATTTTGTACATGCCTTGTAAAATCATGCCTTGTATATAGTACTACCCTAAAAAAAATGTATCTTATAAACACGCCATTTCCCGAAAATACTTCATAATTTTAGGTGATGGAAAAAAATAACAAATATCTTTTTTTGCTTAAATATTTTTTTTCCAATGATGCATAGATATCTTTAATCATTACTACTTCCTTTCATCACGTCCAAAAATACACAAATTTTTATTTTGGATGTGCCATTTAGAAAGATACATCTAAAATGAAAATCTTTTAATATTTTTTATTAATGATATTCACGTGTCATACATATAATAACTAAGTTACTATTTTCTTTTCAATTTTACCTCACTTACCTTATTTTTTATACTTATAACATTTACTTCACTATAACCCTTTTTATTCTTGTACAATATTAACTTTGTGCCTTTTTTAATAAGACTTAGAAAAAAGAAAGTATAATATAAGGACATAATTACCCACTAACAAACGAAGTCAACTGGCTCCATCCATTGAAATTTTACTGATCAAATTTATCTTATACTAGTACATATGCCCGTGTTCGAGGACACGGGTTTTTTTTTTTAATTAACATAAATCTCCTAGCACATGCCCGTGTCCAAGGTCACGTGAGATTTTTATTTTTTTTTATATATCTTCAAAAAAAAAAAACATGTATGTCGCACAACATACAAAGGTGGGAGGGCAAAACAGGAAAGGGAGTGAATAATGAGGGCAAAAGGGTCATTTTCGCCGGTGGAACTGTTTATACAACTGTTCCAAACACCGGTTGAATTTATACTATAGATACTCTGTTGGCCTCAAAATAAATAATTATTAATTAAATTTATTATATGTTCGTTGCCAAAATCTTGTAAAAAACTAGCTAGTTTTTTCGTAACATTAGAAAAAAACTAGTTTTAAAGCATTAAATCTAACTTATAAGAGTAATGAT
The DNA here is from genome assembly GCA_022495995.1 of Adenophora triphylla var. japonica. Taxonomy (NCBI): domain Eukaryota; kingdom Viridiplantae; phylum Streptophyta; class Magnoliopsida; order Asterales; family Campanulaceae; genus Adenophora; species Adenophora triphylla. Next base: position 18,176 of record JAFEMH010004797.1, read on the forward strand.
CTGTTCTGAAAATTAATTTTTTATAACATTTTGAAAAAAATTAATTTTTCACAAGAGTTACTCATGTTCGATTCAGTAAGTAATTATATATTAATCTAAGGTAAAAGCTATTCTGAAAAGGTTAATTTTTGCGGAAAAGTTATCTAAATATTCTTGTTATGCAATTATAAAATTTTAGTCTGCGAATATATAATAAAAAAGTTTTAAAAGATTATTTATTATTTATGACAAAAAAAAAAGATCATTTAAAACTTGAGATTGAGGGAGTACCAAATTTGCTAAGAGAATTGTTATATAGGTTCGTAAAATTGTTGAATAAATCTGTAACATTAAATCCATCATCCAAAAATTAAAACAAACTCCTTCCTTTTCCTTTATAACCCTTATCTCATTATCATTTATCTCTCCCCCACACACATCCATTAACCAAATATTAACTCTCTCACTCACCCACACCGACCAACATTTACTTACTACATTTTATAGAGAGAGAGAGAGAGAGAGGATATCAGCATAAAGTCAGGCCTTTAGTGCACCTTGAAGAGTATGCAGACAAATATTATGTGTATAATGAGGATGAGGATAATATGAAAACCTCACCTCAGATGAATGTTTCTGAGGCTCAAAATAACAGTGACCCGTAAGATGAATCGAAAGATGAGCCGAAAAATGAAGATGACATCGAGGGAGGTGGGGGTGACATCTCTTTTTTCGGTGGCCCGAGATACAAATCTTTACTCATTTCATATGAAACACATGTGGCAAAATAAACACAAAATCTAGGGAGAAACGCGTTTCTCCATGATTTATGGAGAAACGGGTTTTTTCAATTACCTTGGCTTGGCTTGCGTCGTCTTCTTCAACGGAAATCACCCTCTCCATGCGTCGTCTTCTTCAACCCAAGCTCTCCCTCACCGGAAAACAAACCCAACCTCAACCTCTATCATCGGCGACCTCCCTCTAACTCAATAAACACTTTTTCCAGAAATGTAGAGTGCCACAAGAGACTGCCGATGATTATCTGCAACGGTACTCTACTTATTTCCATCCTATTGTGCACCCCAGAGCTGAAAGAGCTCACGCTGTCAGGAGGACAACTGAAGTTGCTGCCCCAAATTCGTGGAATATGATCATGAATGTCCGGAACGTGATGATACCTATTGTTGAAATGGACAAACAAAGATCACTCGATTAGTGCACTTGAGGCTAGGGGTGTAAGTGGGTCGTGTTGGGTTTTGGGGTTACAAACGCAGCGGACAAATTTATAAAATAACACAAAACCCTAAGCCCTTGAATCCGTCTAGCATGAAGAGATAAAAACATGAAATAGAATTTACATACCTTAATGCGATTTGTTTGTTCAAAGCGGATCTCAAAATTCAACCTTTGAATTTGTTGATGAAACTCGGATCTTCTTCTTCCTTGTTCTACATTGGTGATGAATCAACAATGGAGATCTTCAAGCCTTAGGAGATAAAGTAACCTCCCTCTAATGGTGATCCACACGCTAACGAACCAATAACTCTTCTTGTAGGATTGTTATATGATCCTCACGATTATTGAATCAATGTTCAGTAATCAAAGCCAAAACAATGGGATTAATTTGGGATTTATTTTCTAGAGTTTCATAAACCTAGAACAATGCAATATCAAGAGGTTTATGGATGCAAAAGGATTATATTTATATCACATATAAATCCCTAACAATTAGGGAAATAATCCTTTTTAAAACCAAAACCAATCTGGCCAAGGAAATCGCGTACGGGCTAAAATTCGCTCAGGGCACGACTCGTGCTCCTGGGCACGACTCGTGCCACGAGTCGTTCCAGGCAATCACGAGTGGTCCAAGCCAAATTTTAGTCGTAGCACGACTCGTGACAAAATATGCACTCGTGCTGATCAAGGGAACGACTCGTGCCCAAAGGCACGAGTCGTGCCAAGTCCCACAAAGTCAAAATTCAACGAGTCAATCCTTTGATGCCCAAAACGCAGTCGTACTGCTCCTGTCACTAGTCGTGACCCTTGGCACGAGTCGTGACCCTTGGCACGAGTCGTGACCCTTGGCACGAGTCGTGACCCTTGGCACGACTCGTGACCCAGGGCACGACTCGTGCTCCTGGTCAAGTGTAATGCCCCGAACCCGAAGACCAGGTCGGAACGCTATCAGATTTGACGGACTAGCCCCACAAACCACCACAAGTCTTTCCATCACGTGTTGTCCTCACTTACGTGCTCACTGACAAACTTCCCAGTGGGTCACCCATCCTAGAATTTCCCCAGGTCAAGCACGCTTAACCTTGGAGTCCTTATAGGATGAGCTTCCGAAAAAAAGATGCATCTTGGTGATATGAGTAGCACTAATCAAATCATATCAAACATATCAGGCACACACATTTTTGGGGATGTTACAATCTCCCCCACTTAGGATCCTTGCCGTCCCCGGCAAGGCCTACTTGGATCGAAACCCCGGGCATTGTGGATCCAAGAGGGGCTCGTACGGATTCAAGAGGTGACTCCCACCGACTCTGCGGTGTGCACTTTGTTCCGCACAGCACTTTGCTCCACACTTCCGACCGGGTCTCGCTCTGATACCACTTGTAATGCCCCGAACCCGAAGACTAGGTCGGAACGCTATCAGATTTGACGGACTAGCCCCACAAACCACCACAAGTCTTTCCAGCACGTGTTGTCCTCACTTACGTGTTCACTGAGAAACTTCCCAGTGGGTCACCCATCCTAGAATTTCCCCAGGTCAAGCACGCTTAACCTTGGAGTCCTTATAGGATGAACTTCCGAAAAGAAGATGCATCTTGGTGATATAGTAGCACTAATCAAATCATATCAGGCACACACATTTTTGGGGATGTTACATCAAGAGTCGTGCCAGAACCCAAAATCTATAGTTTTCAGCCAATGATCAAATTCGTTCTTTGTGTGTGACCCAATAGGAATCATATTATGTTGGTAGTGAGTCGAAACATCGACTTCACAAGACATAAGTGGTTTCTAGCAAACCATTATATCTACCCAATTAATATAACATCAAAACTTGATTCCTCGATAGATCAAATGTCACAATCGCTTTGTCCACGATGTCCAATTGAACATGAGTCATGGTCTAAGTCAACTCACATGTTTAATGTTTTCTCGATTCTGAATATGTTGATAATTCAAATGCATTTGATCTCTATCAAATCACTTGAGTGTGGCCACACATTTCATCAACATCATTCATCGAGGGGCCCAAGCAAACATCTCTCTCAACGAGAGGGAAAAATCTCATCTTGACTTATCATTCTTTCCTACAAAAATCCAATTGTGCCAACATACCCCTTAATGATATCCGATTAAAGATAGTGTTAGACTACATCAAACACAATGTTCATCATGTGGAAGACGATGATAATCTCAGGTACAAAGGATTCAATGACACTACTATCATGAGATTTAATCATGACACATATGACTATTGACCATGTCATAAATCTCATCGGTAGGTTATATCCAGCACTTATTTTCTAGCAAGTACCCATAAGTGTAATGTGCATCTCATGCATATAATCATCTCCATGATTATCCATTACCAACTTATACAAGTTATTCACAATAACTAGGGACGCAGTTCAATATAATAAACATGTAAACATATAATGAACCAAATAAACTCTCTCTATATTAAATGATAAAGACGATTACATAGCGGTTTAGATTATAAGTCAAACATAACTAAACGCCTAGGGTATTACACCAACAGTTCGGTCCAAACCGTGGTTCGGAACCGAACCAAACCAAACCACGTGGTTTAGTTCGATTTTCAAGCAATAGTGGTTTGGTTCGGTTCCAAAAATTATCAAACTGTGTGGTTCGGTTTGGTCTATGGTCTGGACCTCCAAACCACAGTTCGAGACCGCGAGACCGAACCACCAAAACGAACCGATAAATCATACCACCAAATCGTTCAATATTAACCGTAAATATGCATATTTTTCATCTGCACCTCACATTTAGATTTGAAAACCTCTAATTCTATTCATGGGCTTTTAGCCCATTACCCTTTTTCCTTTTGGTTAATCTTTTTATAATAATGTTAATTCACTTTTTAGCATATATCATTACAAGTACTCAAATGGTTTGTTGTTATCATAAATATTGAAGCACAATTTTATTTAAATATTTAATCTCTTCTGTATGCTATGTCTGAAAAATTCAAACAAACATGACATTAAATTGTGTAGTTCAACCATGTTCTAATTAATGGTTTAAGTCGTGTTCAATTTAATGATTTGAATCGTGGTTTAAACCGCGGTTCAGACCGTGAATCAAACTGCGGTTTGAATCAAACTAAAACAAACCATACCAAACCATAGTGGTTTGGTTCAGTTTAAATTTTTTCAAGGTTCACTTCGGTTTGAGATTTTTCTAAACCGATTACTAGTGGTTCGGTTCGTAAATTGGCCTAAACCGAACCAAATCGAACCATTTACACCCCTACATGATGCTATGGAAGTCATCTTTAGAGCATTCACAGCAACTCAAAACCCATCAACGCCATCAACTTCTCATGGTACAAGGAGATGACATTAAATTTGTATTATTTGATTTTTGCATTATGTCAATGAAATAATGTTTGAATAATTATTTTTAGTTTTATATTTGGTGTTTGTATTATATTTGAAAAAACAAGTTTGAAGAATTTCTCATGTTGCATTATGTTTGAATAGATTTTAAGTATTTAAGTAAATTAATGAAAAATATCATACATTTAATTGTCTATCCAGAAATAAATGACATGTTTTTAAATAAAAAAAATAATTCTATTTCAATTTTACCACTATTCTCAGGTAAAAACAATGTTATGTACCCAAATAATAGCCTAAAATATATTTTTTTTTGCCTAAACTACAAAAGTTTGGCCAGTACCGACCGAACCAATCAAAATATTCGGCTAATTGACTGAATACCCTTCTTCTGTTCGGACACTACTGACCGAAAGTTCTATTTAGGCCATTTTTTATTTTATTTTTTTGTAAAACTCATGACAAAACATTGTTCTATACCAAAATAATAGGCCAAAATGTTTTAATTTTTTTGCCTAAAATACAAAAGTTCGGCCAGTATTGGCCGAACCAATCAAAAAATTCGATCAATACCAAGCGAATACCCTTCTTCTGTTCGGCCACTAATGGTCGGAAGTTCTATTTAGTACATTTTTTTTATTTTTTTGCAAAACTCATGACAAAATAATATTATATACCCAAATAATAGGTTAAAATATTTTAATTATTTTTTTCCTAAGGTACAAAGGTTCGGCGGTGCGACCGAACCAATCAAAGGAATTCGGCCAGTACCTGCCGAAATTATTGAGGCATATCGGCCACTACCTGCCGAACCAACATTGAATATTGAGTGTAGTTTTTTTTTTTTTTTTAAGTTGGAACGTAACAATGTGTTTCCCGTCATTTGAAAGTTAATTTAAAGTTGGTTAAATTTTATAAATTTAAGGTTAATTTATGAAATTATTATATAATTTTAAATGAAAGTTACCCATAAATGAAAATTACCTAAATAAATGTAACAAAACAAATCATAACATTTATCATGATTTACATTATTTAATATCAATTACATGAGTTGATGTATCGGGTATTTGTATCAATAGTTCTTGATAATAGGCTAGCCATCCGGTTGCACGTTCATGACGTTATTCATACCATCTGTACGGTAGTGGTGGTAATGGACATCCTTTCTTCAACTTCGCATGAATGTAATGATTACCGTTGACATATGCAATACAAAGTTTTGGTTTACGTGACATTGATTTTCGTAAAGGGAGAAAGGTCAAAGACAATGTGTTACTCAAAGTCACTAATGTAACGTTGAATACATTTGAAATAGCGTAACCTATTTCTCTGCAACATTAAACCAATGTGCTTCTCAACGTGGACCATCATACCAGTTCAGAGTGAACAAAACTTTCCCCACCCTATCCTCGGCCATGAATAACTGGGCATATAACTCTTGATTTTCATAAATGTCTTGATATAACGTTGTCCGAACTCACCGCCAATCATCTGAATCACGTCAAAGTAATTATGCGATACACCAAAAACCATAATTCCCATCACCCCGCACATCAATTGTTTTCTCAATATAACCATGCATGTAAATCGGTACTTAATCAAGATATGAGATTGCATGTTGACTTTTTTGACATATGGGCTATAAGATAAATTCAAGAAAGGTAAGAATAAGTTGAAATAACTAATTTCATACTATGACATTTAACTGAATAATATAAATAGCTTTGAGGTTACCTGTAACTTGGCTTTTGCATATAACATCGGAGAACATTGATTTGTATCGGGGTCGAATAATACTTTGTCGGGTATGGCCTCCACATACTCAAATGCGCTAGGATCACGCTTCGTGGATTTGATGTACTTAACATTCATCACTTTAGGATGACCCTTATTATTGGTTTTACTGCATGTTCATTGGCCATTGTTGTTTAAGGATGACAAATCTCGGTCAATCTCCGAACAATCAAGTTCTTCCGATTCATGGTGCTGCCTCAAATCTTAAATCCAGAGTATTACGACCCTCTTTGTATCGATTACTGATCTCTTCTTCAATATCATCATCATAGCTTATTATCGGTAGGATATCTAGCTTATGCCAAAATGCATGAACTTTATCAAGTGGGATGGGCGAGTTGAATCGCATAAATTGTGCAAGCTCATGTCGACAAGGGAGTCCGCATGCCTGACGAGTGTCGAAAACGTCAAAAATTAAAATTCCAACTCAAACTACCTACAATTGATTTGTAGATAGGGTAAGTAGGGTCGAACCACCGAGACACGAAGTTTAAAGTGTATAAAATTACCGCTAGAACAAAGAGTTGTAACTTGAATAAGTTGTTTGGTTTGGTTTAAAACTAAATTTTCTACGAAAAGTAAGTAGAGTTTGACTGTAAAAGAGTTCAATAATAAGGAGACTAATTCCCGGAATTGGCTTCACAAGTTATGCTCAAGGTTCATAATTCATCAATCAAAGTACACTTGGGGTTTTGTCCTTACGAAAATATGATTGGGACACTTTGGCGGGTGAATTGCAATCAAGTGTTTCTAACTAATCTACTCCCTTGGCCCGTTCGTAGATTAGCTAGAAACCCATTGTAGAACTTTAAGAACATAAAATAAACCACAATTCTTATGAATCTTTTGGCGAGGATTCAACAAATTGTGAAAATCAAGCCAAGACTAATTTCAATTGTAAATTTGGCGTTTCACAATTGAAATTCTAAACAATTCAAGAACAATTATTTGATCAAGACAAAAGTTCTAAAACTTCATTAAAAACAACTTGATTATCCCAAGTAATACTAAGATAAAGATGAACAATAAAACTTAAGACATAAAATGTTACCTCCAATTCCAAGAACTAAAAGGTTTAGCTAGCCATTAGAAAGCAAGAACACCAAGAAATATCTAAGGAAATATTACAGAAAACTCTCTCTAACTACTATCTAAGATAAAATGACAAGCTACTTATATAAGTTCTCTAAAGAAATAATAAAAACAACTAATTAACTAAATAATAATTGTCTTCTTAAAAAAAAACCCCAGTTTGCAATAAAAAGCCTTAATAAAAACCCATGATCATCCAAATTTAATAACCATTACTTAATTCCCATCAACTTTGCTCCATGCGGGCCGTTACGGCTTTTCCAAACGCCTCGTGGGCGGTCGCCCACAACACCACAGGCGGTCGCCCAGTCCAACAGAAACATTTTGTCTTCACCTTTTATGCTTGTGAGCGGTCGCCCACTCCTACCTGGGCGGTCGCCCAGCTCAACAGAAGATTCAAGCTTTACATTTTTTTCTCCTGAGCGGCCGCCCACCTCAACCTGAGCGACCGCCCACAATGACAGACTGTTGTGGTCATTTTCTCCTCTTTTGGCCCAAATTTGCAATTTGCCTTTAGCCCAACTCATTTGGCCCATCTTCCTCCTTTTGCCCCCATTTGTACTCAGTCCGTTCCACAATTTCCACATCTCATTGTTCCCACTTGATTTATTCGCCTATTGTTCCCAATTTCCACAATTCAACCACTGAAACTAAAATCACTAGAAACATCCGTTAAACACACAAAACTCAAGGATTAAGCAAATAATAAGTTCAAAAAGTAGTCAATGGATGAGTGTAAAACTCACTCATCAAATACCCCCAAACTTAGACATTTGCTAGTCCTCGAGCAAACTCTAAAACAAACTACGCAAACAAAATTAGAAACACACTACTCTAGCAAACAATTAACTATGTCCCTCCATTCTTGCATTCCACAATTGCATATATTACATAATACCATCAACCGCAGGATAAAAATTTTCACAATGCAAGTATCAATATATTTTCCATTAATTGTAAAATATTACTTAACCATTATAATTGCACCCTAAATCTCTTTATGCATTAACCTCATTCTCTTATTCACAACCATGATCCAAATTTATAAAGCTAAGTACACCAACCATCTCTTAGTTTATTGACTTTATTTATCAAACAACAACACCTTTAAGCATAAAACATGAATACTCCCAAGAAACAACTACACCCCCCCCCAAACTTGATTATTTTAGCACCTTTTTTAAAATCATCTACCGTTCAAGTAGGGAACACTGTAGCCACGAACTCCATGCCCCTAATACTAAGTAGAGATTTATTTAAAGGTTTTGAGAGTTAGCCATTTCGGTATCGAGCTTGCTACGGACCATCACGGCGGTAAAGCTCTTCCTCCATAACGCTACTGCATACCTGAAATCTGGTTAAGCTAGAATAATCCCTAACCGATTAATCTACACGTCTGGAGGTTTCACCGAATACACATTCTCATTGCCATTGCTCTCATTTTATTTTAATTTTTTTTTTTTTTTTTTTTTTTTTTTTTCAAGATCACAAGGGGGGTTCACTCACAACCAAGGAATACTCCTCACAAAACTTGCCTAGTGTTGCTATTTGACACATAAATTCATTAACTTAAAAGATGATGGTGTACTCTAAACTTTATAAAAGTTGGATCAAAAATTATCAACAAGGAGCAACTTTCACAAATGCACAAAACTTACAACTAAGAGATTTAGGACTCAATCATAACTCTTAAGTAATACAACACAATTAACCAAAAAAAATATACCAACTTGCATAAACATATTTACACCAAATTTATCCTTCCTAGCGGTCACAATCCATCATATGCAATTACGGGAACACCAAGAATGTTAATGATTATCTACAAAAAAGGACATAGCTAATTATTTTTTCTCATTTTTCAAAATTTTTTCTCTTTTTTTTTTTTTTTTTTTTTTTTTTTTCTTTTCAAAACAATAAAGCATATACAACAACCACATACCCCACACCCCCAAACTTAAAGTATGCATTGTCCCTAATGCACAAAATAAAAGAAAGGATAAGGGGTACCTTCAACCACCAACTATCTCCACAATTGGTCCCGAGGACCCACCGAGCCACTACCGCTCGAATCTGCGCCAACCGCTCGCTGCCGTTGTTGTTGTTCTTGATTTTGCTTCTTCTTCTTTGCTCCCAAGTACCCCATCCACTCATCTCGCTCCGGGGTACGGTATCGTGGCGGTTGGTATGGGATGTGCGAGGCGGTGGAGGCGGAGGAAGCTCGTGCATCAACTCTTGGAACATTTCCGATTGAGCATCCTCCATGCGCCGCCTCCACATACCGGGCAAAGATAGAACTCCTCGCAGCCATCGACTCCATCCTCCCCAACCGCTGATCCATAGTCTCACAATGCCCCCGTAGCCGTCCAATTTCCTCGGATAGAGCCTCGACTTGGCCTCCCACATAGTAGGCCGCCTCCGTAGGAGTAAACACATGCTCCTCCCGATCTTCATCCACCTCCTCTTCTCTCACCCCCCTAGACGAACCTTCACCCGTACTGTAAGTGAGCATGCCCTTAACAACCAGGGACCTCTTACTCACGGTTGTACCACCCGACACGATGTCCCTCACAATCTTCAATCGCGGAAAACTCACCCCCTCCTCTCTATCATTCCGTATATCAACAACGGAAAATTAAAACCGCACGCCCGATAGTCCTAATAGTGTTGACTATCTCTCTTGACATTGCCCGTCCCGTATTAAACCTTTGACCGATCAACACAATATTCATTAACAAAGCTCTCCTCCAATGCACATCATTGTAGTGCGAAGTGGGCATTATGCGCTCGCAAATAAAACGGTGCGAGCCCGCATTCTTAAATCCATGTCCCGCGCCTTTCTCACATTCCCATTCCGCAACAATGTTACATCAATATTAACAAAAGACGGCTCCAACATATGGAGGTTACCCGCCACATTCGATTCCATGATTTGTGCATTAGAGTGATAATCACACACAAGAGGCGATGCCATTCCATAATAGGTATTGATATCTTCCGCATTGTAGTACACATTGTTTCCTCTTACCCAACCACACTTCCTCACTTGCCCTTCCTCAAAAGCATTGGCATAAAATTCCCGCACCAATACTTTCGACCCTTTATTGGAAGGACGTCTCGCCAAGTTACCCCAGCCATAATTTGCAAAAATTCCATCCAACCCAAGTTCCGCAGGGTTAAATTCATTCTCCACAAAGAAACCCTTTGGTTGAGTATTTTTCAAAAAATGACTGAGCTTTAGCACTCGTAAACCTTGTTGCATCAAACTCAACCTCCGGTTCCGGGGCAGGGGCATTTCTCCTTCTAGACATTTTTTAATAAACACCCACAAATTTCACACTAGGCACTAAGAGAATGGAATTAAAAACCTTACTTGCCCTGAGAACTCGCCGGAAAAGTCACCGGAATCTCGCCGGAGTTTCGCCGGAAAAGATGAAGATGAACTTGGAAAAACAATACCTTCTCTCGAACAATGATTTCCACCCCAAGCTTGGCTTTGGACTTCAAAAATCAGATCTTTGTCAACCTTTTCCACCCTTGCAAACTCTTCAATACAATTTCTTCAAAATCCTTGCGCAATGGTGATGTAGGCCTTCAATCTTGGGTAAAGGGGGTTAGGTATGGTGGGGAAAGGGAAATTTTGGAAGAAAAAAGGGAGAATTGAGTGATTTGGGAGAGGATTTTTAGAGAGATGAAGAGGGAGGGGCGGAGGTTTTAGAGAGAGGAAGAGGGAATAATGGGTGCGTTTAAGAGAGAGAGGAGAATAAGGGACGGTTGGGTTTAGGTTTCAATTTTTGAATTGCCAGATTCGCCACGTGGGCGGTCGCCCACTTGACCATGGGCGGTCGCCCAGCTGTCCAGAGACTCCAGCCCTTTGAGCATTTCCAATGTGGGCGGTCGCACACCCCAACCTGGGCGGTCGCCCAGCAGCACAGCAACTTTATTTCAATTTCCCAACAGCTCTGGGCGGTCGCCCACTTGACCATAGGCGGTCGCCCACCAGTCCAGTAACCTCAACCATTTTGCAAATCAACCATGGGCGGTCGCCCTCATCGACATGGGCGGTCGCCCACACATCCAGTGGGATTTTTGCTGTCTCAAAATCTGCACAACACCACAAAAACAAACAACAAGCATAATATCCATTGAAACATTACAATTCGACCCATCTTTTGACCGCACTTTCGCTGCCTACGTCCCCATTGATGTGGGCGGACTACCCACAACAATAGGCTCAGGTCACCGTAGTTCGACACGTTCCGTAAATACAAGAAAACAAAGCTTTTTTTTTTTTTTTTTTTTTTTTTTTTAGATGACAAGCAACCCATAAAATGAAAAACAAAATGAAAAACTAAAACTCTCCACCCCCAAACTTAATGATTACTTTGTCCTCAAAGTGATGAAAACAAAGAAAAAATTAAATTCAAGGGTATTACAATACACTACTTACCTTGGGTTGCCTCCCAAGCAGCGCTTTTGTTTAACGTCGTTAGCTCGACGGAATGACTTTCTCAATGCCTACGGATCCTTCAACTCGATCCGTTCCACATCCTTCAATCCCAAAGCTCCCTCAAAATAAGGCTTCACTCTTTGTCCATTGACCTTGAACCTATTGTTCGTAACCGGATTCACCAACTCCACGGCTCCATGAGAGTATACATTCACCACCTCAAACGGACCACTCCAACGAGAACGTAACTTTCCCGGAAAAAGCTTCAATCTTGAATTGAACAACAATACCTTGCTTCCCGGAATAAGTTCCTTATGCACAATCTTTCTATCATGATACATCTTCGTTCTCTCCTTGTACAATCGAGAGTTCTCATAGGCCCCCAACCGGTGTTCCTCGAGCTCATTCAAATGAAGCAACCTTTGCTCACCGGCTAGCTTCAAATCCATATTCAACTCCTTGATCGCCCAAAAAGCCTTGTGCTCAATCTCCACCGGCAAATGACAAGCTTTCCCAAAGACTAGCCGGTAAGGACTCATTCCAATTGGCGTTTTGTAGGCGGTACGGTACGCCCACAATGCATCATTCAACCTCAAGGCCCAATCCTTCCTGTTTGGCTTTACCGTCTTTTCAAGAATGGCCTTTATTTGCTTGTTACTCACTTCCACTTGCCCGGAAGTTTGGGGATGGTACGCAGTTGCAACCTTGTGCTTCACCCCATACTTCTTCATTAGTGCACCAAAAACTTTGTTGCAAAAGTGAGAACCACCATCACTTATGATCGCCCTTGGAACGCCAAACCTACTAAAAATCACATCTTTGACAAACTTGACAACAACATTAGCATCGTTAGTCCGGGTAGGAATTGCTTCCACCCACTTTGACACATAATCCACCGACACTAAAATATACTCAAACCCACACGAAACAACAAAAGGACCCATAAAATCAATGCCCCATACGTCAAACAAATCCACAACCAAGTTATTCGTGAGAGGCATTTCATCCCGCTTACCAATGTTACCGGTTCTTTGGCACCTGTCACAACTTTTACAAAAATTGTATGCATCTTTAAAAAGACTTGGCCAAAAGAAACCCGATTGTAACACCTTTTGAGCAGTTTTCTTTCCACTAAAATGACCTCCACAATGCAATTCATGACAAAAAGAAAGAACATTTTGTTGCTCATTTTCATGAATGCATCTACGAATAACCATATCGGGACCATGTTTAAACAAATATGGGTCATCCCAATAATATTGCTTAACCATTGACAAAAATCTTTTCCTCTCTTGACTTGAAAAATCTGGATTTAGAACCCCCGAAGCCAAAAAATTTACAATGTCGGCATACCAAGGTTCACAATCCTTAACACCAAATAATCAAGCTCATCGGGAAATTTTCATTCAAAGGAATTTCACTCACACACCCCTTTTCAAGTCTAGACAAGTGATCCGCCACAACATTCTCACAACCCTTCTTGTCTTTGATGGAAATGTCAAATTCTTGTAAAAGTAACATCCATCTTAACAATCGGGGTTTGGCATCTTGTTTGGACAACAAATAACGTAATGCAGCATGGTCCGAATAAATAATCACTTTAGATCCAAGCAAGTAAGAACGGAATTTTTCTAAAGCAAATACCACCGCCAAGAATTCCTTCTCGGTTGTAGTATAGTTCAATTGAGCATCATTCAACATTCTACTTGCATATTGGATCACATGTGACTTTTTATCGATTTTCTCGTCCCAAAACCGCACCCACCGCAAAATCGGATGCATCACACATTATTTCAAAAGGTTGAGTCCAATCCGGACCCACAAGAATAGGGGCTGAAGTCAATTTCTCCTTCAACAAATTAAAAGAATTTAGACATTCTTGGTCAAAGACAAACTCCGTCTCTTTAGCAAGCAAGTTTGTTAACGGCTTACAAATTTTAGAAAAATCTTTTATAAAACGCCGATAAAAACCCGCATGACCAAGAAAGCTACGAATTCCCTTCACATTTGTTGGCGGAGGCAATTTAGAAATTATCTCAATTTTTGCCTTGTCAACTTCAATCCCTTTTCTTGAGACCAAATGACCCAAAACAATTCCATGCTTAACCATAAAATGACTTTTTTCCCAACTTAAAGTTAAATTGGTATCACAACATCTTTTGAGAACCAAAGTCAAATTATCTAAGCATGCATCAAATGAATTACCATACAATGAAAAATCATCCATAAATACCTCAACAAACTTACCAATCATCTCGGAAAAGATCGACATCATGCACCTTTGGAATGTAGCAGAGCATTGCATAAACCGAAGGGCATCCTCCGATATGCAAATGTTCCAAAAGGACATGTAAATGTGGTCTTTTCCCGATCTTCCGGAGCAATGGGAATCTGATTATAACCTCGAAAAACCGTCTAAGAAACAATAATACTCTTGACCACCAAATCTCTAGAATTTGGTCAATAAATGGCAAAGGAAAGTGATCCTTTCTAGTCGCCGCATTAAGTTTTCGGTAATCGATAACCATGCGTTGACCAAAGTGACCATTCTAGTAGGCAAAAGCTCATTATCCTCATTCTTAACGACAAGAATTCCGGATTTTTTAGCAACCACATGAACAGGACTTACCCACTTACTATCGGAAATAGGATAGATAATACCCGCATCCAACAGCTTCAAAACTTCCTTTCTTACCGCTTCAAGCATGTGCGGATTCATCCTCCTTTGATTCTCGCCGGACCGGCTTGGCATCATCCTCCATATGAATTTTATGCATACACATGGTTGGGCTTATTCCTTTTATGTCCGTAATGCTCCAACCAAGTGCGGACTTGTGTCGCTTCAACACATCTAACAACCTTCTTTCCCGCAATTCTCGTTAAGTCCGAAGCAATAATAATGTGCAAAGAATCATTTGCACCAAGAAAAGCATACTTTAAGCTAGATGGAAGTTGTTTAAGATCCAATTCGGGAGGAGAGACAATAGATGGCAAATGCTTAGGATTAAAATTACCTAAAGATTCCAAAGGAACCTTTTCAAATTTCCTCCTTAACATCCATCTCCGCAAGAATGGCCCTCGCCTCATTTTGATCAAAAACACCTTCCAAAACTAACTCATCCACAAAAAGAGCCCTCAACATCCGGCTCAAGAAACAAAGGATTTTCAGCAATATCACAAAATAAACACTCATTAACCTCATATGGCTTTTTCATGGAATCAAAGATAGAGAAATTGACAATTTCATCCATGACAGCTTAAAGACAAACTTCCATCTTTCACATTAATCACCGCATCCGCGGTAGCCATAAAAGGTCTCCCCAACAAAATAGGGACCTCATTCACATCTTTAAAATCTCTTTCCATATCAAGAACCACAAAATCAACCGGGATAATTAATTTATCAACTTGAACTAAAACATCTTCTACTATTCCCTTTGGATATTTGACCGAACGGTCCGCAAGTTGCAAGGTCATAGTAGTAGGTTTTAGTTCACCCAACCCAAGCTCCACAAACAAAGAATAAGGCAACAAGTTAATGCTAGCCCCTAAATCCAACATTGCCCTCACTTTCTTAGAGTCCCCCAAAGAAATCATCACATTGAAACTACCGGGTCTTTAAGCTTAGGAGGCAAATTCTTTTCAAACACAGCACTAACCTGGTCCGAAACCACAATTTTTTCGTTCGGGGCATACTTTCTTTTATTTGTGCTCAATTCCTTGAAAAATTTAGCATATGAAGGAATATTTTTGATTACATTGAGCAAAGGCAAATTTACATTTACCTTAGAAAGCATGTCATACAACTCTTTAAATTGTGTTTCGACCTTATTCTTTACCAATCTCCCTAGAAAAGGAACAGGAGGCACATAAGGTTTAAGAGGTGGAGTTGGAAGTTTCTCCTCGGGAGTCACTTCAACTCGTTCCTCAACCACCACTTCACTCTCATGCATTTTGTTATTATCTATAGGAGAAGGAGAAGAGTGTACCTCCTGAAGAGTCTTACCACTCCTCGTGGTGACGGCCTTTGCTTGTTCCGGTTGACTCGGTAGTGTACCCGGATTGTGCTTTTGAAGTGCCTCGGCAATTTGACCCACCGATTTTCGAGCTTCTTCAGGAAGCTTCTTGGTTCCCCATTCGTTGTTCCATGATCACTTGATTCTCGTTGAGCGGCTTGAATAAATTTCTCGCAACGTTTCTCCACACTTGGCCTTGCAGCCCTTGTTGCCGCGATCGTTGCATTTGCGGTTGGTATTGTTGCTGAAATTGACCCTGCCCTTGATTTCCTCCCCAAGAGAAATTGGGATGATTCCGCCAACCCGGATTGTAAGAGTTGGAAAACGGATCATTCCTCACTCTTGGTTGAAAAGTGTTCATTGCATTTGCTTGCTCAACAAATTCCGGAATTGGTCTCTCAATGGACATCCCATAATATCATGGGAGTTCACGTTACAAATTACACAACTCGTGCCCGAACTTCCCTCTCCTTGATTTCGCCCTTGGTTTTGGCCTTGACTTTGAGCCGTCATCATTCCCATGAAATTCTTCATTTGAGTAGTCAATGCCGAAACTTGTTGCGCTAGAACATCATTGGACTCAACTTCATAGACACCTTTTCTTCCTCCTCTAACACTTTTCTGCTGCGAATTCATGCCAAGTCTCTCATATAAGGCTCTAGTTTCATCCGCAGCTTTTCTCACCCATAGCACCCCCTGCGTTATCCACTGGGCTTGACCTTGTTGAGTCAACCCATCATAGAAGGCCTGATTTAAGAGGGCTAAAGGAAACCCATGATGAGGACATTGGACTAGCAACATCTTGAATCGATCCCAAGCTTCATGAAAAGCTTCACCCGGCTCTTGATTGAAAGACATTATCTTGGACCTCAAGTCGGACGTCTTTTGATGAGAATAAAACTTTGCCATGAACTTGTTGTAGACTTCCGTCCAAGTGTTAAGAGAGGCCGGAGCAAGTGCCATAAACCATGTCTTGGCAAAGATCCTTCAACGTGTAAGCAAAGCACCTCATTCTCAATCGCTTCTTCGGTTAGTTGCCCCAATGGAAAGCCTTGCACGGTGCTATAGAACTCTCTCATGAAAGTAATTGGGTCTTCCGATGCCATCCCATGAAATGAAGGGAGCATGTTGAAATGGAGGTTCTTCAACTCGTAACTCCTTGCTGCTTGTGGGAGTACAATGCATGATGGAGATGGTTCAATCACCGGGCGCGCAAAATCACCCATCATTTGTGGTTCCGCCATTTTCACTTCTTCTTCGTAATCGGAAATCTCGGATCGTTGAGAGTAAACCGAATCACTTTCCGAATCACTTGGTTCCGGGTGCTTCCTCTTGTTGACGCGATGAATGTTGTGGTCAATTGGTAACAAATCGGGTTGTAGTGACCTACGACCAAACATTCAAATCTGCGACACCAAGTTAAAACGCTAAACAAAGAAAAAATATATATACAAAATATTATTCACAATAGCAAATAATTAAAACAACTTTAAATTTCACGTCCCCGGCAACGGCGCCAAATTTTGACGAGTGTCGAAAACGTCAAAAATTAAAATTCCAACTCAAACTACCTACAATTGATTTGTAGATAGGGTAAGTAGGGTCGAACCACCGAGACACGAAGTTTAAAGTGTATAAAATTACCGCTAGAACAAAGAGTTGTAACTTGAATAAGTTGTTTGGTTTGGTTTAAAACTAAATTTTCTACGAAAAGTAAGTAGAGTTTGACTGTAAAAGAGTTCAATAATAAGGAGACTAATTCCCGGAATTGGCTTCACAAGTTATGCTCAAGGTTCATAATTCATCAATCAAAGTACACTTGGGGTTTTGTCCTTACGAAAATATGATTGGGACACTTTGGCGGGTGAATTGCAATCAAGTGTTTCTAACTAATCTACTCCCTTGGCCCGTTCGTAGATTAGCTAGAAACCCATTGTAGAACTTTAAGAACATAAAATAAACCACAATTCTTATGAATCTTTTGGCGAGGATTCAACAAATTGTGAAAATCAAGCCAAGACTAATTTCAATTGTAAATTTGGCGTTTCACAATTGAAATTCTAAACAATTCAAGAACAATTATTTGATCAAGACAAAAGTTCTAAAACTTCATTAAAAACAACTTGATTATCCCAAGTAATACTAAGATAAAGATGAACAATAAAACTTAAGACATAAAATGTTACCTCCAATTCCAAGAACTAAAAGGTTTAGCTAGCCATTAGAAAGCAAGAACACCAAGAAATATCTAAGGAAATATTCTGCAGAAAACTCTCTCTAACTACTATCTAAGATAAAATGACAAGCTACTTATATAAGTTCTCTAAAGAAATAATAAAAACAACTAATTAACTAAATAATAATTGTCTTCTTAAAAAAAAACCCCCAGCTGCAATAAAAAGCCTTAATAAAAACCCATGATCATCCAAATTTAATAACCATTACTTAATTCCCATCACTGCTCCATGCGGCTGTTACAGTTTTCCAAACGCCTCGTGGGCGGTCGCCCACAACACCCCTGGGCGGTCGCCCAGTCCAACAGAAACATTTTGTCTTCACCTTTTATGCTTGTGAGCGGTCGCCCACTCCTACCTGGGCGGTCGCCCAGCTCAACAGAAGATTCAAGCTTTACATTTTTTTCTCCTGAGCGGCCGCCCACCTCAACCTGAGCGACCGCCCACAATGACAGACTGTTGTGGTCATTTTCTCCTCTTTTGGCCCAGCTGCAATTTGCCTTTAGCCCAACTCATTTGGCCCATCTTCCTCCTTTTGCCCCCATTTGTACTCAGTCCGTTCCACAATTTCCACATCTCATTGTTCCCACTTGATTTATTCGCCTATTGTTCCCAATTTCCACAATTCAACCACTGAAACTAAAATCACTAGAAACATCCGTTAAACACACAAAACTCAAGGATTAAGCAAATAATAAGTTCAAAAAGTAGTCAATGGATGAGTGTAAAACTCACTCATCAATGCCGATCTCACATCATACCCACACAACAATGGATCTCGGCTACCATATCTAAGTTCCCCAATCCGTACCACTCTCCATCCGAGCATGCGGGAAGTACACCGAGGGTTCACTTATCCATAATCACAAAGTCTCTGTGACTTCCTGAGCATTAAAATTTACCAAGCAAGGCAAGGAAGTACTTTTTGTACATTAAAAAACATCAGAAGGACCTCGCAGGAATAACAAAAGTCAAAAAGTACTGACTATACACCTTGGCCTACACAGACCACCTTGCAAAAGGAAGGGTATGCCGTACAGACCACTTTGTCATTTCCAGATGCTATAAATGCAGGCCTCTTACTCATTCATTGAAAGACAAGAAAAATCTAATAAGTGTGAGCATTAGGGGCATTCTGCCTAATTGAGAGCAGAATTTTCTCCTTCTTAATCACCTTAAACAAATCAAACACTTTACCAACAAAATCAAATCATTGGAAGATAGAAAAGAACCAATATGGTGAGATCTCCTTCCAAGCCTTATTAACACTTTAATCTTTCATTTTAAAGTCTTCTAATCTATTATAAATCATTCACTACAAGAAACTACACTATTTACGACGGCTGCAGGCCACCATATATAGTAGGCGGGGCCGCCGTAAATACTATATACGACGGCTGCTCGACGGTTTATTTGGCGCCTCATTAAGAATAAGGATTGAAACATCCCGATGAAAGAAGCCACAAAAGCAAAAATGACTAAAATTTTAGAAGCCACAAAAGCAAAAATGATTTCTAGCAAAGCTATTAGCATATATTAAAGTAAATGGAGTTGTAAAGTTAATTACCTGAGCAGAGAGGTGTTTCTTGGCTCTGTTGGGACTTTGGAAATCAAGAAATGGAGGGAAGGGATCAAGTATCAGAGCATCGAAACTCATTGTTTATATATAAGACGCATACACGATTAAAGAAGACTATAAATTAAAAAAAGCTAGTAATACTAATTGAATATACTCGTAACTGTGCTTCACGGTGTTGTACCATTTTAAATCTTAAGCATACTTGCGGGTATACTCAATAATTAACAACACTCTAAAATAAAATGGTGGCAAAAAAAGTTAGCATTTTCATGTTACCCATTTGTTATATTAGTAGAGAAAGGCCACCATTAGAATTGGTGGGAAAACATCAAAAGTATTAATTAAAAATGAAAGAAGTCCACCTTCAACATTACTCAAGTGAGAAAAAAGAATGATTGATTATTAAACAAAGCATCTTCAGAAAGAAAGAACGAATAATAGCATAGGAGGTAAATGAAATATGATAAGTAAGAAGATTGAAATGAGAGTTGTGTGTTTAAGAAGAGAAAGCAAGTGAAGTCAGGCATGTTTTAAAATTGAAAAAGAATAAACCTAAACCTAATCCTAATCCTAATTGAAGCAGAGATCTAAGGGGAAGGGGAAGGGGAAAGGGAAAGGATGAAGGGAGAGACTGAATTAGAAATCGAAGATGGAAAAGGTACCTGAATGATTGCCTAGTCGTCGGTGAAGTAGTAAGTAAGTAATGAAAGCTCCAACTAACTGCTATCTCTCTCCATCTGTTAGTCAGGCTTAAGCTTTTCTGGTGGGTAGGTAATCAGAATATGTGAAATAAATGCCTTTCACACTTGTACTCACTTCTCTCTCTCTATCTCTCTCTCTGCCGATGTATTGAGAATCAAACCCTAAAGTGTATTCTTGAGAAATTTCTTTTTATCGCGAACAATAGAGAGGGGTATGAGCTGACGTATATAAGGTAGTTAAATACGACGATTAATACATACGTCGTATATAAGTTTTCTATTCACGGCGGCTCCGTGTCGACCGCCGTATATATTAGTTACATACGGCGGCTCCGTGTTACCCGCCGTATATATTTGGTATATACGGCGGCTCCTTGTAGACCGCCGTATATAACTGCCATAAATAACAAACATTCTTGTAGTGATTGTTGTTGAATCTACCATTTATAATGTAATATTTACCTGTTTTGTACATTGTATAATCAAACCTTCTAAATGATCGTACGAGACTTTCCATGCACAATGTGATTAAGAATGGAGGTCTAATGGAGATAGTGATTTGTTTATGATTATTGCAAGCATCGTCTTTCTATTACTTACTTTCAAATGTCTTTACTTCCTAATATCATCTTTTGATCCATTTTCTTTTAAGTTACTATGATACAAGTAACCCTAATCTCCAAGGATGAACTCATCACTCGTGTTAAAGATGTGGTTCTAGGGATTATGGTCACAATGTTGATGTAAATTCATTTATTTCATTTTCTCCCTAAAATGTAACAAAAGTTCAAGTCTAAACTTCCAAAAGATCGCTCATTTCTTTACTTGAGACAAACAATCTCCATTGTTGTTCTCAAGAAAAGCTCAAAACTACTATTGTTGTACTATCCTAGGATTTAGAGATGACAACCCTAAGATTGGACATTTCCCTCATTTTTTGGTTTTATGATCAATCTTCTGGACAATCCAGAAGCTGCCACCTTTCCATTTTAAGTCTAATCGAATTAACATCGGAAATTAAATGAGATACAGAAAATAACATACTCCACATGGTCATCTGTACGGACCTCCTTATAAAAGGGGTACTAATCTGTACAGATCAGTTTGCAGGCTGTAACATTTGTCCAGTTTTTTCCAGTTTTTCAGTGTCAGATTTGTTTTAAACCCCCTTTTATCAAATTAAACAGTTTTCCCTAAAACTGCACATTTTTTTTCTTTTAAACTACGAAGTCATTTGATTTTAAACACACACACACAACTTTCAAAAAGGGTTATAAAGTCTCATGTATATGAGGCATTTTGGGTGAGCACAAAAAACTCTTCACGAGGCATAACGTGACCTCCGAACTCAATATCTTACACCAAAAAACATTTTGTCAATGTTTTGGGCTCACAAAACGGCATGGCGACTCTCTTTTCAAACAAATCCATCCGTCCAATCTTTAAAACATTTTTCACCTTTCAAAAATGGAACAAATCCCGACGCGCTCGAGCGTCTTCGGATCAGGTAATTTCAGTTGTCTACTCTGCTAGGGAACGGTCTTTGTTTTAAAACTTCTTTTTTTTTTAAAAAAAAAGGGGTCTTTAGAACATTACGCGAGTCAAATTTTCGTTCACCCCTTCTTTGACTGTTGTGTTTGTGTGTTAGTTTTCTTTGTCTTTTTTTTTGTTTTGTTTATTCAAAAAAAAATGTGCATCATATATATCTTGCTCTTTGAAATATTTTTTTTTGTCGCGCATATGTTGCCCATAAAATGCTCTTGTTTCTACTATGTTCATAAAATGTTTTAAGCATCTTTTCTCCTTTTACTTATAAAAATGTTTGTGTACATATTCATGTGTTTAAGACACATTTTGCAAACTTCTATTTTGACTAAAAAGTAATTTTAGTTACTGCACACTACACGCACTCTTACCATGAACACTTGCACACTACAACCCTGAACCTGGGGTGGTCTCAGTTTCATCTCGAAAGGTGTTCCTATGCCTATCTTGCGCGCACGGGATCATTCCAAACAACCCATCCTCGCTAGTGTCAATCATGCACTATTTGCGTCACTTTGTCCGAGACTCGGTTAGTTTTTGGCCCAGTCCGTGTAACGAAGCCTAAATGTATATCCCATATCGATCATTTTCTGAGTCAAAACCTAAAAGTCAAGGTCCCTTGCGAAAGCAAGCTCGGCAGGGTCATCTGTTGACCCGATCTTGATTTCTAGTGTTAACTTAGACACTGGCCTATATTGGATATACGTCAACACCCAATGTGAAACCATGTCATCGAGCCTTTAATGCGCCACCCATGATAAATACGACCTAGTCAAATCTGAAAGTCAAAGATCCCTTGCGAAAGCAAGACAAAGAAAGGTCATGCCAACTTTGACCCGATCTTGACTTAAAGATATTGGCTTTGATCGCAATTCGCATGGCAGGAACATTGAAACTCATATGACAGGCTCAGTTCTTAAGTTCGTTTCTCTTTTCGGTTGGTGGAATCTGCTTGCCCTATACGACATTCGCTCAGGGTTGTCCCCCCTAGGAGGAGGAAGTACATGTGAAAAACGAGGGGTCTATAGTCGTAATGATGGATTCCACTAACCTATGATCAAGAGTAGTTGCGAAAAAGAAGAGTAATCTTTTCCAACCATTTAGAATTCTGAGAATACATGTTTTAAGTAAATTTGAACAGTTAACAAGAAAAATAAATGCATGTCGTATGAGCCTTCGCCTTTAGCCAAATGCCCTCCCGAGTCTAAATAAGTACCTTTCACCTACTGCAGCGAGCCGAGAGTGGTTGAGGATCCCGGGTTTCCGTCTTTTCAGCATCGAGGTCACAAGGTCAGACAGTCCCTTAGGTTCCTCAGTTCGAACAGTCTGCTACTCTCTGATGGCAGGGTCGACGGATAATAGTGACGGGAATGGAACTCCGCCCCCGGGAAATCTTCAAACAGTATAAGAGGTCTTACAAGCTTTTGAGGCTCTTAAAAAGAGCCAAGAAGAACATCAGGCCTGGATCGTGGAAACTATGCGTCGTCGTGGGACAGCTGCAGTCCTCCAATCGGATGAGACATTTGTTCTAATAGAAAATGAGGACGTTCCAGCTCCCTCAGCCTCTCAGAATTACCATCAAGTCCCTCCCCCACAAAGCTAAGAAAATTCGGTAATGCAGAGCAATTCCCGCTCAAAGCTCCATATGAACATCAATCAAGCAGCTCCAACTTCCCAACCTCAGTATGGCCAGTTTCCTGGCCTCGCTCCTCAGACTTAGTACCACCAACATACTTATGGGCTTTCTCACACAGATCCTAATGCCTTTCAGTATCCGCCAGGGTTCATTCCTTTGCATCCTTATGAACCTAGAAGCTATAATCTGAAGCCACAGTGCCCGCCGGGAGCAGACAACCCAAACAGATATCCAGATATCTCAAACTTGCCGTCTTTCAGACTGCCTCTTGAGACAAATGAAGCATTCCCCCAATTCCTAAGCACGGTCCAACATGGTCCAGATACTCGTGCCCCTGTCTCCGCTTTCGGCAATCAAGGGTACGAGCATCTATATACCCACTTGCCTCCTCAGGATTCCTGAGTGGCGATTCCATCAACAAATCCCCCTCCATCTTTGGGTTCACTCCAGGAACCGGCAATCTAACCCAGCCTAATGATCCCCATGTGGCTTGGTTAGTCAAACAGGTGAGAGTGATGCAAGGAAAGATAGTCAGCTCCCGAAAAGATTCGCTCATGCCTATGGATCCAAGCAAGGTAGTGCATCTTCCCCCAAAATTCAGAATGCCAGATATGGAAAAGTTCGATGGAACGGAGTGTACAAAGACCCACATCAATACCTACGTCTTAGGTATGAGGGCCAAGGGTGCTACCCCTCAGCAAATGGTAGATCACTTCCAACATTCCTTGAAATCCATGGCTCTGAGGTGGTTTCTCAACGTGAAGGCAGAAAACCATTCCACCTGGGAACAAATAAGTGATGTCTTTTTAGAGAAATACCGTGCTAATCTCGAATGGGAGACAAACCGGCATAACCTACAAGCCACCAAGTAGAAAGATCATGAGCCAATAGGGCAATTCTACAAGAGGTGGAATTGGAAGTTAAGCGAAATAATGGATCCTCTTTCCAAGGAGGAACATATGGACATCTTCCACTCTTGCCTTAAACCATCCTTGAGGGCCCTGATCAGTCACCACTCCTATCCTGATCTTCGCGCCATGGTTAATGTCGGGACAAAATTCAAAAAAACTCTGAGGGCACAGAAAGCAGTAGCCAGTTATGCTCCTTCTTACCGCTACAGGGCAACCCCGCTGTAAGTACCCCAATCCGAACCGCTCTCCATTTGAGCATATGGAAAACACCAAAGGTACACTTCCACGCGATCCCGAAGTCCTGTAAACTTCCAAAGGGACCAAACTGATCAAACAAACCAAGGAAGGACCTTTAAAAATACATAGGAAGGGCCCTGCAGGAATGACACAAAAGTCAAAAAGCTATCAGATTACAGCTTGAACTGTGCGGACCTCCTTGTTGCATGGTTGGTCTGCACGGATCACTATGTTAACATGCCAAATCCCCTAAATCTAGGAAGCCATGAAAGGACTGATTAATGTTGAGTCCGTACGGACCACCTTGCAAAGCAAGGCCAATCCGTGCGGACCTGTTTGTCCAGAATCTGGGCCTATAAATACAGGCCTCCATCAGCTCATTTCATATCAACGAACACCTCCACAATCCATCCCTTTCATCCCCCAGCCATTCCAATCCATTCCGAGGCCTCCCGAGCCATCCCGAGACAATCCCGATCCATCCCAGTCCGTTCCAATTGACCTCCTGATGCCACATAACCCCTATTCCTTCTCAATCAACCCAGACTCACCCACAAAACTCCAAACACCCAAAAATGACTCAAAACGGTCAAAATCTGTGAAGTCTAGCGAGTGTAAAATGAGAGTCAATTAGGGGAGGTTCTGCCCGAGTGAATGTAGAATTTCTCTCCTCTTTAAACCATCCCAAATCAACCACATTCCCCCGAGGAAGATAGAAACAAACCAACATTGGTAAGATCTCCTTCCGAATTCTAACTACTGCTTTTATTTCCAAGTCCTTTAAATATTTCTGTTAAACACATCATTCACGATGTAGACATTATTTTCAAATGCATTTTTAAAAATTCACAAACACACACACACACACTATTTTCAAAGAAAGGTTTAGAAAGACTCATGCATATGAGGCGACTCGGGTGAGCACAAAAATCTCTTCCCGGGGTGTAACCTGACCTTCGAACTCAAAAATATCATCACATAACAAAAAGTCTTTTTCAATGTTTTGGGCATAATCAAAACGGCGTGGCAACTCTGTCTTTTTCAAAAGAAATTCATTAGTCCAATCCATGAAACAACCTTTTCCGGATCAGGTATTTTCAATGGCGAAAGCATTGAAACTTACATGACAGGCTCGGTCCTTAGGTTAATTTCTCTTTTTGGTTGGTGGAAACTGCTTGCCCTATAGGACCCTCACTCGGGGTTGTCCGCCCTGAGAGGTCGAAATACAGGTGAAAAACGAGGGGCTTATAGACGTAGTGATGGTTTCCACTGACCTAGGATCTAGAAATAGTTGCGAAAAATAAGAGCAATCTTTTCCAACCATTTAGGATTTTGAGAAAACATCTTTTAAGTAAATTGAAACAACAAAAAAAAATAATAACATAGAAATAAAGAAAAAGGAAACTGCATCTCGCATGAGCTTTCCCCCTTCATCCAAAAAACCATCCCGAGTCTAAACCCTGCCTTTCGCCCACTACAGCAAACCGAGAGTGGTTGAAGGTTCCTGGTTGCCGTCTTTTCAGCATTGAGGTTACAAGGTTCGATAGCCCTTCCGGTTCAGCAGTCCGAACGGTCTGTTATTCCCCAATGGCAGGGTTGACAGATAACAGCGAAGGGAATGGGACTCCACCTCCGGAAAATCTCAAAACAATGGAGGAGGTGCTGGAGTCTTTCGAAACCCTTAAGAAGCACCAATAAGAGCAACATGCTTGGGTTGTAGATACCATGCGTCGTTGTGGAACGGTCGCAGTGCCACAGCCAGATGGAACCTTCGTTCTCATTGAAGACGAAGACGTGCTTGCTCCCCCGGCTTCCCAAAATTATCAGCAAGTCCCTCCTCCACAAAGCTATGAAAACCCGGCGATGCAAAGCAGCTCCAGCTCAAAGCTTCATTCAACCACCGGTCAAGTAGCTCCGACATTCCAAATTCACAATCAGTTTCCCGGCTCCGCTCTGCCAACTCAATATCACCAGCACACCTATGGGCCCGCTCCCTCAGATCCCAATGTCTCTCGATATCCCCCGAGTTTCAATCCGTTGCCTCCATATGAGCCCCGAAGCTACAACTTGAAGCCCCAATGCCTGCCAGGGACGGACATACTAAGCGGATACCCAGACTTTTCAAATCTGCCACCCGCCAGATTGCCTCTCGGAGCTAATGATACATTCCCTCATCTCCCAAACACAATCCAGCATGGTCCGGGCAATCACGCCCTCGGCTTCAATTTCAGTAATCCAGGATACGGATTGGTGTACACTCAACTGTCTCCCCAAGATTCCCGAATGACAATCCCATCAACCAATCCACCTCCATCTTCAGTTTCCATAACAGAAAATGGCAACCTGCCTCTGCCTAATGACCCTCATATGTCTTGGTTGGTCGAGCAGATAAAGGAGATACAAGGGAAAATAGCCGACTCCCGGAATGGCTCGCTCATGCCCACAGATCCGAGTAAGGCAGTTCCTCCCCCCCCCCAAAGTTCAGAGTGCCGGAGATAGAGAAGTTTGATGGGACAGAATGCCCAAAGACTTACATCGATACCTACTTCTTAGGTATGAGAGCCAAAGGTGCTACCCCTCAACAAATGGCGGATCACTTCCAACACTCTCTGAAGTCTACGGCCTTCAGATGGTTTCTCAACGTAAAAGCAGAGAACCGCTCCACCTGGGAGCAAATTAGTAACATATTTCTATAAAAATACCGTGCAAACCTTGAGTGGGAAACAAATCGCCATGACCTTCAGGCCACCGAGCAAAAGGATGATGAGCCGGTGGGGGAATTTTACAAAAGATGAAACTGAAAATTGAGCGAGATAATGGATCCCCTTTCCAAGGAAGAGCAAATGGATATATTCCACTCTTGCCTCAAGCCATCTCTAAGAGCCTTGATTAGCTACCATTTCTATCCCGACCTACGCGCCAAGGTCAATGCTGAAACCAAGTTCAAAAAGACTTTGAGTCTACAGAAAACAATGGCCACTCCTGCTTCTTCCTACCGATACCGGGCAGCCCCGCCAAATCCGACACATGTCCCAAGCAAAGGAAAAGAAGCCATCGGAGCAGTTTACTACATTCAGAATGGAGTCCAAGGAAATCGCGATCAAGCTCCCCCAAGGAATAGCAATCCTCCCCGACCGCAGCGTTTTCAGCACTTTGACAACCTCGAAATGCCTCTAAGCCAAGTGTTCGAGGCATTGGTGAAACGAAACATGCTCAAGCCCCTCGGGAATTATCAGTCGAGAATCCTAACCATAATATGGATATGAGCAAACAATGTGCTTTTCACAACTACCCCGGTCACACCACCGACAATTGCTTTGTGCTAAAACAAGTGGTCCAAGGGCTAATCGAAGAAGGAAAGTTGGAACTTCCCCGCGGTCCCAACATAGTCGGAAATCCATTCCCTAGAAACGATAGGGTGAACATGGTGGCATTCAGAAAAATCTCATCCATTGATGAATCCTCTGCCCTCCCAACAAGGAACTAAAGCAAGATGGGCGAAAAGAACAATGCTATCTTCTGGAAAGGGTCGGCTCGAAATGGCTACCACTTCTGCTCCATGATAAGTTGGAACGAACTCCGCACATCAACCAATGATCTAAATGTTTTGATGCCCCAGCCTTTATCTTGGGAAGACATTAGGGCAGCCGCTAAACCCCCAACAAAAACGATAACGGTGAATGAGCTAAGATGTGATGTATGGCCATATGCTAATCGGAGCCTGCCCATGACTGAATTGGGAGAAGCAAGCGAGGGAAGAGCAAAGCTGGAAGTAAGTGTGCTGACCCGTTAAGGCCAAATCCCGACAAATCCTCCAAGGACAAATAAAGGGTCGGTAATGCCTGAGCCTCAAACCGAGAAGGGCTCCTACACCAAAGAAACTGAAGTGCTTGACCCGAAGGTAGAAGACCCCATCTTGACCCAACTCATGCGCACTCAAGCCAACATATACCTTTGGTCCCTGCTCACTTCCTCCTATCCTCACAAGCTTAAATTGGAAGAAAGCCTAGCTCAGACCATGGTTCCAATAAATGTCACCCCGGACGAGGCGGTACAAATGATCGGCAATGTTCATTATGGTAACATCATCACCTTCACCGAGCTTGATTTGCCAAAATTTGGGGCTAACCATAACGAGCCTCTCTATATTACCCTTCAGTTCGATGAGCGTCGCCTTCCTCGGGTCTTGGTAGATGGAGGATCGTCCATGAATGTCCTCCCTGCCAAAATGATGGACTTGTTAGGGATCAAGCCGACCGATTTGAAGCCTTCAGTTCAGACAATAAAAGCCTACGACTCAATGTCTCGCTCAGTTTTGGGGGTAACCACTTTAAATCTGTGGTTCGGAAAACAGATGATGCCAACGGACTTCTAGGTTATTGATATCCCAATCACCTTTACCGCCATCTTGGGCCGGCCTTGGTTGTACCAATTAAATAGGGTGGCATCCACTCTGCACCAATGCGTGAAATTCATTCAAGGAAGCGATCTCACCACAATTTACGGGGACAGTGTGACCACAGAAGGGACAAACACAAACGACATCCTGGTCCTAGAAATTAAGCATGACGATGAGGGCATGATGTTAACGGGATTCACAGTTGAAAGCCCAAAAGCACAAGTATGCTGCATAGACCTCCCTCTGTCTTGGGACCGGATTCCTCCCCCCATGAAAATGATGAAGCTCATGAATTATGTTCTGGGGCTCGATTTGGGCAAACGCCATCATGGCACCCATAAGATCATCGAAGTCAAGGAACAAACCACTCGTCGTGGCCTAGGGTATGTTCCTACTCCCAAAGATGTTGCAGAGGACAGAAAGACTGCACGCGGAAAGCGCCCGGTTGTTGACAAAAGAGGCCCGTACACAACTTCCAATCTACATCCCTACAACTTCGATATGTCCCGGTACTTTACAAAGAAATACCCGTGACTTGAATGAGGATATAGAGAAGAAGGCAGGGATCATCAACGCGCGACAATGTTGGTCTGCAACAATGGACAAATGGGAGAAGTTCCAAAAAACCTTAAGAAGTTCAAAAATGCCATTGAAGAACTAGGTTACCTTTTTTCGGACCCACAGCCAGCAAAGAAGAGATGATTGAGAAGATTGGTTTAACCCTTCGTTACTTAGAGTCTAGCTTAAAAAAAAGTCCAGAGTCTGTTGTATTCGAATTTGAGTCTCTCGAGTCATCTGACGGCCTTACGCTTAAAGATTATGAATTCATAGCAGATATTGTATTCCCCTTCGCATTAAATGAAAAGTTCAACCTTTTCGAGTATCCCCTCATTGCCACTTTAACAAATGATAAATAAACTAACAAATCAAGAACAGTTAATAATGATTCACTTGATAAAGACGCATACACATTAAATGAACAATACATTAAACAAATCTTCAAGCATGTTGTCAAACGAGAGGAAAATCGGGCCCAAGCTGCCGAGTACGTTTTGTCAAAGTGAATTTGTGGACTGTTGAAGAGCCTAAAGAGACGCAGATCGGAGAATTCTTCGTCGATGTCGGGCAAGAAGCACTGGTCACCCTGCTCAGAGAATTTGTGGGCGTGTTCGTCTGGTCCTACCAAGACATGCCTGATTTGGATCCCGCCATAGTAGAACACCAGATTCCTTTAAATCCTGAGGCTATGCCCGTCAAGCAAAAGTTGCAAAGGATCAAGCTCGAATGGTCCTTACAAGTCAAGGAAGAGATCGAGAAGATGCTCCGTGTTGGCTTCATAAGGGTGATCGAATACTCGACTTGGCTCTCCAACATAGTCACGGTCACCAAGGCCAATGGAAAGGTGCGTTGTTGTGTGGATTTCCGAGATCTCAACAAAGCAACTTCAAAGGATGATTTTCCGCTGCCAAACATAGATATGTTGGTCGATTCTATGGCCAATTTAGAAGTCAAGTCCTTCGTGGATGTTTTCGCCGGTTACAATCAGATCAAGATGGCCGAAGAAGATCAAGAGAAAACTGTCTTCACCACCCCATGGGGAACTTACTGTTACACGGTGATGCCTTTCGAACTCAAGAACGCTGGGGATACCTACCAACGGGCAGTGACAACACTTTTGCATGACATGATCCACAAAGAAATCGAGGTGTACTTTGACAACATGATCATCCACTTAAAAGGATCAGACGGACAACATCTCACCGACTTGAGGAAGTTCTTCGATCGTCTTCGAAAGCATTCAATGAGGTTGAACCCTACAAAATACACATTTGAAGTAACCAGGGGTAAAGTCTTGGGATACATGGTCATAGAATGAGGTATCGAGGTCAATCCCCAAAAGATCAAGGCCATAATCAAGATGAGACCGCCACAAACCCAGACCGAGGTAAAAAGCTTCATGGGGCGCTTGTAGTACATCAGCCGCTTCGTGAATCAGTTGATTTCATGTGCGAGCCGATCTTTCGACTAATGAAAAAGAACACAGACATTGAATGGAATCCAGCATTGCCAAGACGCTTTCGAGAAAATAAAGGCATACCTTGTGAATCCTCCAATCCTCTGCCCCCCCACACAAAGAGAAACCACTCTTGTTGTACCTAATTGTAATCGACACTGCAGTAGGAGCCATGTTGGGCCAAGAAAAGAAAGAATCAAAAATCGAGAATGCCATCTACTTCGTGAGTCAAAAATTCCAAGGCAGTGAGATCAACTACTCAGCTTTAGAGAAGACCTGCGCTGCTCTAGTATGAGTGGTTGAAAAATTATGACACTAAACGCAATCGCCCCTACTAAACTTTTCCATGGCAAAGTAGAGCTCAGTCAAGCCTGCCTCTCTCCAGGAAATGTCACAAACCCTCTCTAGATCAACCAAGGACTCAAGAAGAGGAAAGAGAGCCGTGGTAGCATGGTTCGAGAACATGGTAAGGGAAAGGGCAAACCACAAAAATGAGCAGGCCAACTGCTCCGCAAGCACTCCCCTGGGATCCCGCTGATACCGCCCAATATTGGCTGAGATTTTCGCCTCAACATCAAAATACAGCATGTTGTGATGATGTGCCACCCGGAAAAGATTTTTCTCTTTCGAAAATCAAAACATGGAGACGGAGTCGCCACGCTATTTTTGTTTTAAGGGCCAAAACTTTGAAAAATGCCCGAGATGAGAGATTTGGGTTCGAAGGTCACGTTACACGCCGGGAAGAACGTTAGGGTTCACCCGGAATGCCTCGTAAAATGAGTCTTCCAAGCTTAAAAACCATTTGTGTGTGTGTGTGTGTGTGTTCCTTTGACCAAAATAAGTTCAAACTGAGAAAATTAAAAATTGGGAACTCTTTGTAAGACATTAAACAAGTCCCATGAATTTTGGTATGATTTTAGGGTTGAGTTTTGGTACTCAAAAGACTTCTTGAAGTTGAAAATCAATTCTGCCAGAATGAAAAAGGCAGTGGACACTTGATTTTAAAATGGGTTTAAGAGCTTTAAAACTTCAAAATATAGGGAAAGTCCGAGAATGAAAGTTGTTCAAAACATCTTAAATAAGGTTTCTGAAAAATACTTTTCCATTTGGAGATTATTTGATGGACCAAAACCTTCTAGAAATCTCAGATATGAAATCTGGATTTCCAGAGACTGTTGAACTGACCTTTGGAAAATAATTTGAAAAATGGAGTTTTACTCACGAAAAAAATAAAGTAAAAATATGTCTGGAATTCTACGAATGTTGTCTACAAAAAGTATTTTGTAGTCAACACCCAATTCCAAGTTCTTATGTGTCCAAAAAATTAGACAATGGACTGAGGTCTTAGAACAATGCTACTGGACAGCAAGATGTTCTTGATGGAAAATGTGATTTTAAAAGGGGTTTGCATCCATGCTTTGTCCCCATCTCCTTAAGCTTTGATTAGTGATCACTAGACATTTTAGTGGTGAATCTACTATATCAAGCCATCCTTAGGGTACATTAGGACTTAAAGCACTTCATTTGCTTGGGAAGGGGGAGATTTAACTTTGAAATCAAGATTTTATGTATGAAAATGGTTTTTAGGGTTTTGAAAATATGTTTGTAAGAAGTAAAAAAATTTTTGAAATAAATGTTGATCCTTGTAGAGGATCATCCATGGAGATGAACTTCCATGGTGATCCTCTTGGATCTAGGGCAAGAGAAGAACAAGTTACATCTTCAAAGTATGAGATGCATGCATGGATGAGAGAGATTTAGGGTAGGGAGAAGGAGGTTATACCTATCTTATTTTGTGTTTGAGGCTTGAATTTGAGAGTGTTTGAGGCTTGAATTTGAGAGTGATTAGTGAGTGAAATTTGGGAAAATAATCAAGAGAAAAAGGTGACAATTCAAAGGAATTCCCACTGTTTTCTCTAGTATTTTCGCCAAGGTATTGCTGTGAATTGTTGTTTTTTTTTTTCTATTTCTGAGACTGAAGGGATTAATTTATAGGCCTCTGAAATCTTCAAAAGTATCCGCGCGGACAGGAATAGCAGCGTGCACTGTTCATTAAATGCAGCTGCAGGCTTTGGACACAAGGAATATTTTTAAAAATATTCAAACTGGCCATGTTTTTCAGCTTGCCAATTCGGGTTTTTACAATTTCTTTTCTTTTTTAAGATTCTTTTCTTGGTTTAACCTTAAATAGCAATCCCTACTTTACCCTTGTTTTGTTAGAAAAGTTAGGAATTGTTAGAAATGTTAGGAATGTTAAGACTTTCGTTAATTTTCTAACGAAAATGCTAACAACTCAAATCGGAGCACTTACAGTAGCCCCTCGGCGACGGTGCTTTTGAATGAAGCGGGGTCGTCGATAAGAGTAAGGCTCCATATTTGACAAGATGATCAAGTGATCGAGTGGCTGAACCTGGTGATAGGCTACCTACGTATCCTTAAGAGGAATCAAGCCGGTCGTAGTTCGGGTCTTTGACCCTGGAATGACTATTTTGAGGCGTCAACCTGGCGAGCGAGTTCTGCAGTCGATTGCTGAAAGAAACTCTGCTGAGGATGCGAAATGACCATTTTGGTCTGGTGGCTAGAGTTGTATATCCGCTCTGCTGGGGATAGGAATGACCATTTTGGTCTGATGGCTGAACCTAATGGTAGGCTACCTACGTATCCTTAAGAGGAATCAAGCCAGCCGTAGTTCGGGTCTTTGGACTTTGACCCTAGAGTGACTATTTTGAGGCATCAACCTGGCAATGATGGCGTTTTAGGTGCCTCGAACCTTGAAGATGGCGTTTTAGGTGCCTCGAACCTTGGAGATGGCGTTTTAGGTACCTCAAACCTTGAAGATGGAATTTTAGGTGCCTCGAACCTTGATGATGGCGTTTTAGGTGCCTCGAACCTTGATTTGAAATGATTTCCTTTGATGGTTTGGGATAGATGGTCCTTTGGTGGACTTCATTTGAAGGGATCGGTCTTAAGTCTGCTGCCGAGGAAAAGGATGATCGTGCTGGTCGAGCGGCTGGACCTATGGTAGGCTACCTACGTATCCCGATTGGGGAATCAAGCCCTTACGTAGTTCGAAACTGCTGCTGGGGGTGGAATCGAGGGATCCCTTTGGCTTTTGCTGGGGAAAATGGGCTTACGTTTTACGGCCGTTGGTGATAATGAGGAAAGAAATGGGATTCTGTTATCTTTCTCGGAGAAATTGGACTTACGTTTTACTGCCGTTGATGAAATTGATGAAAGAAACGGGATTCCGTTATCTTTCTCGGAAAAATCGGACTTACGTTTTACTTCCGTTGATGATATTGATGAAAGAAATGGGATTTCGTTATCTTTTTCGGAGAAATCGGACTTAGGTTTTACTACCGTTGAGGGAATTGATGAAAGAAACGGGATTTCGTTAACTTTCTCGGAGAAATCGGACTTACGTTTTACTGCCGTTGATGGAATTGATGAAAGAAACGGGATTCCGTTAACTTTCTCGGAGAAATCGGACTTACGTTTTACTGCCGTTGATGATATTGATGAAAGAAACAGGATTCCGTTAACTTTCTCGGAGAAATCGGACTTACGTTTTACTGTCGTTGATGAAATTGATGCAAGAAACGGGATTCCGTTATCTTTCTCGGAGAAATCGGACTTACGTTTTACTACCGTTGAAAGAAATGGGATTTCGTTGGCTTTTGTCGGGGATGAACCTAGATTGAGGTTTAGTATGAACCTAAATGGGGACTTAGTCCAGGAGTATGAAGACTTAGTTCAGGAGTATGAACCTAAGTTGAGGTTTGGTTCAGGAGTATGAACCTAAATTTTGGTTCAGGAGTATGAACCTAAATGGAGACTTAGTTCAGGAGTATGAACCTAAGTTGAGGTTTGGTTCAGGAGTATGAACCTAAGTTGAGGTTTGGTTCAGGAGTATGAACTTAAATGGAGACTTAGTTCAGGAGTATGAACCTAAGTTGAGGTTTGGTTCAGGAGTATGAACCTAAATGGAGACTTAGTTCAGGAGTATGAACCTAAGTTGAGGTTTGGTTTAGGAGTATGAACCTAAATTGAGGTTTGGTTCAGGAGTATGAACCTAAATTGAGGTTTGGTTCAGGAGTATGAACCTAAATGGAGACTTAGTTCAGGAGTATGAACCTAAGTTGAGGTTTGGTTCAGGAGTATGAACCTAAGTTGAGGTTTGGTTCAGGAGTATGAACCTAAGTTGAGGTTTTGTACCTGAGAGAGACTATTTGAAGGTGTTCTTGTTGGGGAAGAATCGAGTTTACGATAACTATCGGGGAAAAGGGTGACCGTGGTGGTCAAGTGGCTGGACCTATGGTAGGCTACCTACGTATCCCGGATGGGAAACAAGCCTGTACATAGTTCGTCAAAGAGGTGGCGATAACGAGAGGCCACGGGCTTTGTACCCAAGATTGACGGTTCTTAGGGGAGTCACCCCAGGTTTGACTGCATTTGGGGGTCACTCGGTATTTGGGAGTTACCCGAGGTTTGACTATTTTAGGGAAGTCGCCCGAGGATTGACTATTTTAGGGAAGTCGCCCGAGGATTGACTATTTTAGGGATGTCGCCCGAGGATTGACTATTTTAGGGAAGTCGCCCGAGGATTGACTATTTTAGGGAAGTCGCCCGAGGATTGACTATTTTAGGGAAGTCGCCCGAGGATTGACTATTTTAGGGAAGTGTAAGTACCCAAATCTGGCTCATGCCTTCCGGTTAAATTTCCCGGCAATTTCGGTAAGTTTTCCGGTAATTCCCCAGACCTTCCTAGTGTTCCGGAAACATTCCGGAACTGTTTTTAATTAAATAAAGGCTGAAGGGAATCCTTCCTAATTAAGAAACACGTTTTTCTTAATTAGGAGGGAAGGTTCTAGAATAATGCCACCTTGCATGGTTCTAGAATGCTGAGTCACAATGGATAAGCCCGCACGGCTGCATTAGCTCGCTGCCTCTGACCGCACGGCTTCATTAGCCTTATCCAGACTGCCTATAAATAGAGCCCTCCTCTACCCATTTCAAAAAAACAACAATACATACAATCCATAGCAATACAATCAGTCACTCCCAAGACGTGAAGAATATTGGTGAAGGCTCAAGAAGGTGAAGAAGAAGGCCAAGAAGCTCCCTCCCTCCTCCTTGAAGATCCAAGACCAATCTCTCCTCCTAGCTCCGACCAAAGAAGCAAAGGAAGCAATTGGTAACCTCGCACGCCCTAACCTTGCATTTTAATTGATATACTTGCTCATTGCATTCATATATCTTGCTTGGGACTTGGCATTTATTCATAAAGATCACATCTTTATCACCCCCTTTCCCTTTTGCATGCATTAAGACCTCATTTGTCATAAAAATGTAGTCTTTTTTCATAAAGGTGCATTCTTTGCACCTAAAACCCCCATTTTCAAATAAAAATGTCATTTTTATGCATCATTTGCACATAAAAATCCAATCTTTTCAATAAAAATGCATCCTTTGCATTCAAAAACCTTTTCTAATGCATCATTTGCATAAAAATCCTATCTTTACGCATCACTTGCATAAAGATCATTTCTTTCAATCAAAAAAGCATCATTTGCTAAAACCAAAAATGTCATCTTTTCATTAAAGAGTCATTTTTCATCATGCATTTCCCCTTTCCCCCAACCTTGGAACGGACCGGTGTAAAAAGATCCTATCTTTACATCGTTCCTTCCATTAAAAGTTCACGATTTCTTTAGAAAGGGACACCTTGAACCCTATATCTCCGATTATCGCTTAGGAAAGAGTATGAAGCCTCTATACGAGCTCGACCGTCTTAAAGCGTAGGATTGATGGGCTAAGGACCCTCCTTTTCTAAAGAACCTCATCTTTGACCAAAAGAGAGTCATTCTCTCGATCACGCAAGTCCCGAGGGTCCCGAGGTTTAAAATGCGATGATCACAAGTCATAAGATGAGGACGGGATCATAATCCCGAATACATAAAATTCCAAGGAATCCCGAGCGACAACCAACAAATGGTTTGTACGTCCGGAAGACAACTTGGGACATTCCCCCCTTATTTTCAAACACATGCACACAAGAAAGCACGCAAGCAAGCACGATTAATGAAATCTCGGGAGACTTGCTCCGGCAAGGCACTTTGGGTGAACGCCAAACGTTCTTCCCAAGGGGTAACTTAACCTCCGAACCCATAAAACAACCTTTTTCTCAAAGTTTTGAGGTAATCAAAATGGCGTGGCGACTCCGTTTTTCAAATAACTCGGATGTCTTCAAACTCGCGTGAATCCAACACAAAATTTGGGCACCACATTCACAGTTTGGCGACTCCGCTGGGGGCTACCCAAAGGAGAAAAGCTTTTATTTTCAAAACAAAAAATTGATACTCGGTATATAGGTGGAAACCACTTACCCTTCCTGTACACTCCCTGACGTGGGAGTTGGGATAACCGGTGGTTTAACAATCCACGTACCAGTATCCCTTTTCGAAAAACAATTTTGAAAAAAATAAAATAAAAGAAAGCTTTTCCCTTTGAGCGGGTTAGACTCCCATCGCCGATTTCATTAATCATGCTTGCTTTCTTTACCATGCATTGCATCATTTGCATCTTGGAATTTGTGCATACTTTGAACGGGAAACAACCCGAAAAATAGCAAAAGGAGTGGAACCTGGAAAATTGATCCATGCAGTCGTACGGCTCAATCCTCATTGGATTCTGACCGGGCGACCTCAGTGACAATTCCACCAGGAAAAATCATGGCTAATCTGCAAGCCCTAGCAGCTTAGGGCT
Source organism: Adenophora triphylla var. japonica (assembly GCA_022495995.1). Classification (NCBI taxonomy): domain Eukaryota; kingdom Viridiplantae; phylum Streptophyta; class Magnoliopsida; order Asterales; family Campanulaceae; genus Adenophora; species Adenophora triphylla. The sequence goes on from JAFEMH010004797.1 coordinate 56,129, forward strand.
ACTCGGCTCCATGACCGATCGGCTCCTTAAAATTTACGTGCTTATGTGTTGCATTCTCCCCGTCCCGAAAAGCATTCCTTTAAAACACATTTCGAAAATCTCGTTTTAACTCAAAAAGGAACATTTTTAGGAGACCGCACACTACGCGCACTGATATATCCCGTACACTTTGCACGCACGTCCTTCAAACCCGAGGGTGGTTCCAAATGCACACGGACAGCCTTTACGATGCTCCCGGCGCGCACGGAATCATCCCAACCTCCCCTACGGCAACAAAGTGTCGACCAATGCACGTCCCGTGTCACACGTTTCAAAAACCGTGACTTTTGGTTGGTTTTTGGTCTAGTCCGTGTCATATAGCCCAGCTTGCATACCCTTGTAAAGGTCAAACCTTAGTTCATAATCGGAAGAAGAACTCGCCAAAATTCCGACAAGGAAAAATTGGCGAGATCTCGACTCCGACATTAACTATTGACCTTGACCCGCACGGAATGCGTAAGAGTCAAGACCGAAGTCTTTGCCAAAAATCAAAAGATCTTTCGCTCAAGCGAAGCTCGCCAAAATTCCGACAAGGAAAAATTGGCAAGATCTTGACCGGCATTGACTTCGATTCCGACTCACGCACATACGTATGCAACGAAGTTCAATGTGACACCGTGTCATCCGGCTTTACCGCCCGACCCATGCCTATTATTCTCTCGGACATTACCAAAAGTCGAAACCGTCATTCGCTCAAGCGAAACTCGCCAAAGATCCGTCAAGGCAGAGACGAGACTTTCCCGCATTGCCTTGACTATAATCCGCATCGCCGTGCGTTGAAAGGTCCTATGACCCGCTAGACCCGATAGGAGCGTTCTTTACTCTCGGTCGGTGGGATCCGCGTGCCCTATAGACCCTCGCCCGGGCCGCCCACCCCGGGAGGTCGAAATACAGGTGGAATACGAGGGGCTTATAGACGTAGTGACGGAACCCACTGATCCAGGATCTAGAGTAGTTGCGAAAAAGAAGGGCAAACCCCCTTTTCCAACCAAATAGAAATAAATAAAAGACATTGTTTTAAGTAAATTTGAACAATTAATGTAATCATAATTGCATTTTCCTATCTCTGATATCCCTAATCGAGACCTACTCGGTCCGATTTCCAATTTTCCATCTCGACCTTTCATGGTCAAACCCCTAATCGAGACCTCCTCGGTCCGATTTCCGATTTTCTATCTCGACCTTTCATGGTCAAACCCCTAATCGAGACCTCCTCGGTCCGATTTCCTATTTTCCTATCCCGACCTTTCATGGTCAAATCCTTAATCAAGACCTTTTCGGTCCGATCTCCAAATTTCAATATTGACCTTTCAAGGTCTCATCTTTTCCGATCAATTAGGATTAGGAGAAAATGTGTTTTGAGTAAAAAAACTTAAGCGATAAGTGCATGTTACTTGAGCCTTTAGCCTAAACACTCACCTCCAAGTCTAAATCTTACTTACCTTACCTATCCCCGAGCCTAAACCTTGCCTGTCCCTTTCCCGCAGCGAGAAAGAAGTGGGCTAGAATACTGGGTCAGCGGCTTTTCAGAAAACCTTAGGTTCGCATAGCTTCATCGCCCGTAGAGTCGAATGGCGCATTTGACGTAAAACAGCTGAGGGTGCAGGAAATCGATGTGTAGGAAGGAAGAGTTAGTCCCGGCTTTGGAAAATGCCCAGAAGGTTCATGAAGAGCAGCTGTCATTGCTCATCGGTGCTCTTCGCCGCAATGGAGTTCAAGTAACAGTTGAGTCCAACGGTTCTCTGGTAGTGGTCGAAGATGAGACTCCAGAAGTAGCCATCCAAGACCCCCCTGCCTATAACCAATACCTTCCTCCATCCACATACGATCCCTTGCCAAGGACCACTCCTCCTCAGTCCTTTCCAACATCCCAGCTCATCCGGGCTCCATCGCCCTCGCCTCCTCGTAACGGATTGGGCTTCACCTCACCTGCTCTCGCCAATACCGCCGCTTTACGCTCCGGCTCGCATAATCAATTTGAGTTATGTGGCTATGTTCTCAAGCCCCTACACCCACCTCGAGTGCGATCATGATTTGCCAAAGGATGATTCAAGTCTCCAACTGTCACCTACCGGGCTTAATGAATTCAAAGCCGTCGCTTGCTACCGTGTTTCCTCCGCCGATAAAAGTCTTGTTGCGATTTCCAATAACTCGAGAGTCCCCGTTGACCCCCATGTGGCAATATTGATGGAACAAGTAAAACAAATGCAAGAGAAGTTTGACTTCATGATGAGTATCAATACTCCCTTGACCCCGTACGTCGAACTGTGCAAGGAAATGACTCCACCGAGCATAACCCAATACCAAACAAAGAACCGTACCCATGTCGCCACCAGCTCCTCACAAAGGAAAGAGTGTCGTAGCCTTCCTTCACCCAAATCCAACAATGGAACCAACTCGGACAATGGAACTCCGAGTCTTGAGAACAACAATGTCTCCCGAAAACTCCGCAATACGGATATGCCTTTTAAGCAAGATTCTCGGAAAAACCGATAAAAGAAAAGCCGATAAAGCCACCGGAGAATTGGAAGCCCAGAACCCCAAGATTCGGCCGATGAGTCCAAACACCGTCTTTTCCATCAATACCCTGGGCACAACACCGATGATTGCACCTATTTGAGGCATGAGATCCGTAAGTTGATAGAAAATGGGAAGCTCGAGAACCTCCATGGGCCAAAACAGAAAGCTATGGTAAGAGGTCGATTCAGATGTACAAGGTCGAAACGCGCCCGATGATTTCGGGATGCCCATGAGCAAAGTTTTCGATGATTTGGTGAAACGAGGCCTTCTCACACCTCTCGAGAATTATAAGCCAAGAAACCCCAAGAGAGTTGACAGACCAAGTTCCGCGAGTACCACAAGCATTTTGGGCATGTGATGCACAAGTGTGTGGATCTCGAAGAAAGAAATTCAAATGGCCGATCTACGAAGGAAAGCTCAAGCTACCTGGCAGTCCAACCCGCGAAGAGTAGCTAGACTAGGGTCTACCTATCCTTAAGTATAAAAAAAAAGAAAAAGAAAATAGTCTCTCAGTCAACTTTCGTAGGTCCTAGTATTTTTTCCTTTCAATCAAGTCCTCTACGGACATTGTATTTAATCTTCAATTTTCTATAAAAGAGTCTTCTTCTTTTCTTACTAGACTTAAGACATTATTTGCATACCTACATTACATTTAATGAAATGGTTTTATTTTATATGATCACTTGCATTGCTCAACAAATAATCTCTCGAAATAATTAACATTCTGATTAATCGGTGTGAGAAAGTCAACTAATGTCATCAAGCCATACACTTTCCTCACCCCACAAAAGGCCTTCATCAAAGCCATACACTTTCCCAAACCATGTCCTCCCCATCACCTTGACCAAGTCAACGACGGCGGCATCATCAAGGGACAAAGAAAGGCCACTCGCTCTTCAAAAGATTGACCCCGTGTCAAGAACAACCTAGGAGCTTGGCTTAGACCTCAAGGGTATCAAGAATGTTCAAGCCAGGCTCGCCTTGGTCCTCATGTGCTTCAAAAAATATAAAAAAAAAAAAAAAAAAAAGAAAAATGTAGTGCAAAAAGAGTAATACCCACTAGGCCGAATATCCCAAAAAAGGGCGCCTAGGCAAAAACATTTGCACATATATAAAAAAGAAAGGAAAAGGAAAAATCTTAGTGCAAAAGAGTAATACCTACTAGGCCGAAAATCCCAAAAGGCAAAGCTTCTAGGCAAAAACAGGTTGCACATAAAAATAAAAGAAAATGAGGCCAAGGACCCAAGCCACCAATCAAAAAGCTTGACGGACAGCAAGACCAAAGCTCGAAAATAAAAGTTGTCGATAACAATGGGACGGTCGAAGCAAAGACAAGCATTTAGGCACGTGCAAATCCTTTCTCCCCCAATGAAAGAGGAAGCAATCGTAAGGTACTCGTCCAAGAATGACTTAGTCAAATAATCATCCCGAGGCCCACGCCTCATCATCTCATCCTAGCCTTTTCACTAAAGGAACCACAAATCCCATTTTCCAAAACAAGCCCCCGGCCAAGGCCGAACTACGGCGACCCGAGCTCCTCACAATGAGGGGAACGTAGGCAACCGTAAATGGTCCGGTCATAAGCATATTCAAATTCCGTAAAATTCGGTCTCATCAATGACCTCTCTCCCATAGACACGCTCAAAACCCGTAAAACCCGGCCTCATCAATGACCTCCCTATACACAAACCTTTCTTTCACACCAGCCAATCTTGATCCGCGGCATTGGTTGACTTTCTCCTCATGACTAATAAGAATGTTTTTTCATATCGAGATTAGTGGTTGAATAACCCGAACATCAATAAAGGGTTTTAAGCAATCTTGTGATCATTGTAAGTAAAACAAGTTTTCAGATGTCTTGACAAGTCTTCCTTTTCTACATCTTAGGAAAAATAGTGCTAAACACTCGATTTTCCGTCGCCAGGGCTTCCATACACTTTTACCAACCCTTCTACACTTATACTCTCTCAAAAGAGTCAAACCCAAAGCGAGTTTTTGTGCCTACATCGAATAAGGCCATCAAAATAACACAAAATCGGGATTTATTCCCACCTTTCGAAAAGATATGCCCCTGCATGTATACATTTCTAAAATCTTTTCTTTCACATCTTCTTAAGGTTGACTGATTGACTAAATAAAAAAAAAAAATAATAAAGAGAGAAAAAAGGATAGGTTTTCCCTCTTCTGCTACAATTCGCATTAGGGCTGCCTCGAAACTCTCAAAGGTTGGGACTTTGTCAAAGCGTTCCTTTAAACTGGGGCTTCTTTAGCCATTTTTTTGGGGTTCGCATCATGTTCTTCACTAGGTCCCTAGATAAATTCGATTTTGGTCAGATCAACCTCAGGATCACTTTCGCATGTATCAATTATATTGGGATTTTTGCTAGGTCACTGTGACCGGGGCTTCACCAAGACCTCGCCTACTCGCTTTGTCCAAATGGGCTTTGCCACCAGGGTTTTGCCAATGAAGGGATCTTTCCTTACTTCAACAAGATATGGGGATTTTGCAGAGAGTATTTCCTTAGACCGAGGCTTCGATAAGTTGCATCCATCCCTAGAAGAGAAGTTTGGTCACTTCAACATCCGTTAGCATCGCCTTCAAATGCTAGAGTGTGAGAAAAGAACATTCGCCAAGACCCGAGGTTCAAACCCAGCCTCACCAAGAGGGAATGCTAGTCCACGTAGACAACATCTCAAAGAACAACAACAGCTTCGCCCGCGCCCAAGGGATACAACCCCACTTGTTTGAAACCCGTCTTAAACAATTCCAAAATACATTCCATATGTATATCCGCACCCAGCCCCTACCATGTTTCCAAGAGAAAATCATCCCTAGGCTCAAGTAACGTGCCAATTGCTAATAATAACGGTTTCTCCCAAAAGCGCCTTCGTTACTTCCGTTATAACGAGATAACACCAGGCGACAGTTTCCTAATTGCCAAAACGTCGAAACTCCTAGACATCGTTCCTAACTCCGTTTAGGTAAAGCTTGAACTACGATCAAGGCTTGATTCCTCCGGATACGTAGGTAGCCTTTCATAAAGGTTCAGCCATCCGACCACATTGGTCACCTTTTCCCTTCTCCATTCTCCAATGGTGCGTAAGCTTTTCATAAAAGTCCAATTTTATGACCATATTGGTCACCCCTTTTGATTTGGCACATTCCTATGAAGGATTGGTTGTTTGACCTCCTAGTTCACCCCGTTTCCATCCTTATAGGAAGGGACCAAATATCTCTTTGCCATTGTCCCAAGGAGGCCAGGTAGGTGATCTCTTTGATCCCCCAATTCCAACCCGCGATCGCAGCTCCATTCCAGCCCAAAGGCAATGAAAAGCTACGCTTAGGCTTACTATGTCGCGCGACATAACAAGCCATGTCGTGCGACATAACAAGCCACATCGTACATCGACATCGCAAAGCATCCCGTTTTTCCTGTGGCAATCCCCGACATGTCAAAAGCTGCAAATACCATTCATACACTTCCAAAATGCACAGGGGAAGGGTCCTTTACCCCATGTACACCCATTGCATTCATATTCAAGCCAAAAATCCATTCAAATCATTCATATTCAAGCCAAATACCATACCATTGTTATTTCATAAGTGCGTACAACAAAAGGCTAACAATGTACGTACAAAATGAAATAGGCCAAGTCCAAAAGATGTGCATAGCAAAAATAAATGACATGTTTTCCCTAAAAGGGTACAATAGCCAAAAAGTCATAAATGCCTAAGGGGGGAAGGGGGGCTACTCTGAATCCTCTCCATCGCCCTCTCCATCATCCTCTCCCCCATCTCCATCCTCGTCATCATCCTCAGCCTCCTCTGGCTCATCATCAGGGTCATCCGAAGGTGCCTCATAGGCTATGGTCTCCGTGCGGTAATAGTCATCGAGCTCGGTGATAACAGTAGAGTCAAGCTCGTAGTCTGTAGCCGTCTCAGCTCCCTCATCCTCATCATCATCGTCTATCTCAACGGGTCTGTGAAGAGGCACATTTGGCCTCTTTGTCCGAGGCCTCGGTCCACTCATACCCCCGCTGGTGCCCTCGCTGGTGCCCGCGTCATCAGAACGGCTCTTCTTCCTTCTCGGCTGACCAGGTGGAGAGATATCGATTGAACCCTGTGATCGGCACTGATTCTTCCAAAAGCTCATTCCTTTCTGGAGCTTGCCAATCATGCCCACGCGCCGGTATAAGCCCCGGTCAAATGTCCGTAAGCTCGAGCCGAAACCGTTACATGCGCATAAAAAGCGTCGAATGCGCTTCTTGATAACAGGAAGAGATGCAATCAATCCAAAAGACGTAAGGAGTAATACTTACAGATCTAGAACCTCGCGGGAGCAATTCTCGTATGAGGATGAGTTCGTGACATATCAATGTGAGCTCGCCTCATGCGACCGCCACCCCGATAATCAATGAAAGTCGGGGCAAATGAGGTCTAGCTACGTAGCCGCCGAAGGCCCCCGCTCCATGAGCGCCATAACCAACCCCGGGTCTCGTGGGACCGAAGATGTCTAGCCACGTACAAAGTCTAGTCACCCTCCCGTGTGTAGAGATGTGCTGCCATGCCTATAATCGTAGCATCTACATTCGCCAACCGGCGAGGCACCACATCCTAGCCGGGAGGATCATCGTGATCCGAGCGTGCCTATTCGGCCCATGCTGCCGTCTATACACTCTCTCTCCTAGATACAAGGCGTCTCCGCACAAGCCCACTAGCAGCTTGCGACACTCGTCAAGTGCGCAAAGCATGATCCAAATCCAGTCATCGTAACGGCCACCTGTGGGAACAAGCTCGGCCTCGTGGAATCCCTCTCGTGCATGTCGCCGTATCATGATACGAGGCCGTGATCCCGCACCTCGAACCCTCCGGCAGACCGGTCTGTTTCCTGGCATTCTTTGTCCACCGACGAAGAGCAGTGAAAAGTGGTGGCAGGAAACTCATCCTCGTATCCGCCACTCATAATGTACCTAAAGTACTCAAAGGCCCAAGCCCGAAAAGGAGAAGAAGAAGTCAAAACAGGGAAAACAAGGGATATAATGAAATGCGCAAAAGAAAAGAGATCAAGGTGAGAGAATACCTCGAAAGCCGATGAAAGCAGTGAAGTACTTCGCCTTCCCTCTACGACGTCATCTAGGGCCAAATACATCTCGCCTAAGCTCGCTCCCCCAGGGGACGAGATTCCCGACAAGTATCCTGTGCTCTCAAAAGCTCCAATAGTGAAACCAAGGTGGTAGATGCGCTGTTAATGAACAAAGATGTCGGAAAAGCCCACCCATACAAAAGCTCTAGCCAATCTCTCGGCTCTCACCGGCTCTCAACGAGATCATCTACCAGCCAGTGTAGTCCCCGCTCGCCCCTCAATCGTGCCATGTAGCACCCCCAACTCATATCCATTCGCCTTCTTGATCCGGGGAACGAAACCAAGTAAGCCCATAAAATCATCATCGCAATAGCCGGGGCTCAACTCCCCGTGCATGTGCTCCTCTATGTAGAGCGGCTCATCCGTAAAGGGCGGCCCCGTGATGACCGCAAAGTCCATGGAGTGACTGTCGTCTCACCCCAAGAGAAGTGAAATGAGTGAGTGGTCTCCCACCGTAACTCTCTCGAATGCCCTCACTGCATCCATACTCCTCTCGAGTGCCCCGATGGCCTTCGCCATCTCAAAAATTGCCCTAGCCCGGCGGCGTAAATCATGCCCTTAGGCGAGTCCACCTGCTCTGGCTACCCTAAGGCAAGCTATCCCATAGCCTCGCCAATCACCTCAGGGAGCCACGGGTGCGCAATCCCCGCAAGAAAGCATGGCACAAGTATTAATATTTCGTGCTATTTCGAAAATCATCTCAAGCAAAAATGGGTCAAAACAGATCAATGAATGGCATGCATTACACCTCCCGCATCAATCTATGATTTCATGCTAGTTCATGATTTAATTCATAAGCCCAATGAAGGCATTCGCTCAAATCAATTTTGCCCAAATTGAAAGAAATTTTCAAGAAACCCTAGGTTTCTTACCTCTTCCTTCTTCCGAACATCCGAAGTATGCTCATCGAGCTGTGGGTAGAAATCTCCTCTTGGTGCTTCCGGAAGAAATGGCCGTTGATTCCTTTGCACCCCCTTTCTTCGAGTAGCTAAGTTAGCATGTTGAGAAGCCCTCTTGGTCGGATAGAGCCTAGGAGGCATTCTTCAATTGAATCGGACTGAGAAGTGTTGGATTTCTCTCGATTTCCTTCGAATCTCCCTCTCTGATGTTCGCCCTCTCTCTTCTCACTGTCGCCTCCCTCTCAATTTCAAGTCCAATTGAATTTCAAATGGCGACTGTGCGTGTTTTTAATGATTCTGTCCGCAGGGCCTGTTATGTCGTGCGACATACTAAGCCCCTGTGGCTGATTTTTACAATTTTGCCCCTGAAGGCTCCATTTTACAATTTTGTCCCCCCGTAGGCCTCTTTTACCCTTTTATTGCCCCTGGCATTTCCAATCATTTTCAATTAAATTTTCCCTCCAGTGCCCCGAGGCTTATTTTACAAATTTACCCCTGTGGCATTTTATTTGCCTTTGGCATTTTTAATTCACTTCTTTTACAAAAAAAAAATTATCAGGATACGTCCTACTTTCTTTACAAAAATCATCGAGTCCTTCTTACTTCTTTAGTCTCTGTTATTTCCGTCATAAAGAAATAATGTCATCTAGCTTTAGCTACCCATATCTCTGATTCGAAAGAGATTGAGACGTATGCTCAAGTTTTTCAAACTTTAGCTACCCATATCTCTGATTCGAAAGAGATTGAGACGTATGCTCAAGTTTTTCTATCTTTAATTACCCATATCTCTGATTCGAAAGAGATTGAGACGTATGCTCAAGTTTTTCTATCTTTAGCTACCCATATCTCTGATTCGAAAGAGATTGAGACGTATGCTCAAGTTTTTCAAACTTTAGCTACCCATATCTCTGATTCGAAAGAGATTGAGACGTATACTCAAGTTTTTCAAACTTTAGCTACCCATATCTCTGATTCGAAAGAGATTGAGACGTATGCTCAAGTTTTTCTATCTTTAGTTACCCATATCTCTGATTCGAAAGAGATTGAGACGTATGCTCAAGTTTTTCTATCTTTAGCTACCCATATCTCTGATTCGAAAGAGATTGAGACGTATACTCAAGTTTTTCAAACTTTAGCTACCCATATCTCTGATTCGAAAGAGATTGAGACGTATGCTCAAGTTTTTCAAACTTTAGCTACCCATATCTCTGATTCGAAAGAGATTGAGACGTATGCTCAAGTTTTTCTATCTTTAGTTACCCATATTTCTGATTCGAAAGAGATTGAGAAGTATACTCAAGTTTTCCAAACTTAAGGTACCCATATCTCTGATTCGAAAGAGATTGAGAAGTATACTCAAGTTTTTCAAACTTAAGATACCCATATCTCTAATTCGAAAGAGATTGAGAAGTACGCTCAAGTTTTTCCAAGCAAGTTTTTCCAAGCTTTAGCTTCCTCTATCTCCGTCATAAAAGAGATAGTACCCTAAGCTTTAGCTTCCGTTAGAATGAAATAATGTCAGGTGACAACCTCCATTAATTGTCAAAATCTCAAGGATCCTAGACATCGTTCTTAACCTATCTAGTGATGCTCGAACTACGGCCTGGCTTGATTCCTCCGGAATACGTAGGTAGCCTTCCAAAAGGTTCAGCCACTCGACCGTCTTGGTCACCCAATCCGTCTCGGCATTCGCCAGATCGGATCCTTTTCTATCGACAACCCCACTCGCCTTGCAAGTGACGTTGCCGAGGGGCTTCTGTAAGTACCCAAATCTGGCTCATGCCTTCCGGTTAAATTTCCCGGCAATTTCGGTAAGTTTTCCGGTAATTCCCCAGACCTTCCTAGTGTTCCAGAAACATTCCGGAACTGTTTTTAATTAAATAAAGGCTGAAGGGAATCCTTCCTAATTAAGAAACACGTTTTTCTTAATTAGGAGGGAAGGTTCTAGAATAATGCCACCTTGCATGGTTCTAGAATGCTGAGTCACAATGGATAAGCCCGCACGGCTGCATTAGCTCGCCGCTCGACCGCACGGCTTCATTAGCCTTATCCGCATCGCCTATAAATAGAGCCCTCCTCTACCCATTTCAAAAAAACAACAATACATACAATCCATAGCAATACAATCGGGCCACTCCCAAGACGTGAAGAATATTGGTGAAGGCTCAAGAAGGTGAAGAAGAAGGCCAAGAAGCTCCTCCCTCCTCCTTGAAGATCCAAGACCAATCTCTCTCCTCCTAGCTCCGACCAAAGAAGCAAAGGAAGCAATTGGTAACCTCGCACGCCCTAACCTTGCATTTTAATTGATATACTTGCTCATTGCATTCATATATCTTGCTTGGGACTTGGCATTTATTCATAAAGATCACATCTTTATCACCCCTTTCCCTTTTGCATGCATTAAGACCTCATTTGTCATAAAAATGTAGTCTTTTTTCATAAAGGTGCATCCTTTGCACCTAAAACCCCCATTTTCAAATAAAAATGTCATTTTTATGCATCATTTGCACATAAAAATCCAATCTTTTCAATAAAAATGCATCCTTTGCATTCAAAAACCTTTTCTAATGCATCATTTGCATAAAAATCCTATCTTTACGCATCACTTGCATAAAGATCATTTCTTTCAATCAAAAAAGCATCATTTGCTAAAACCAAAAATGTCATCTTTTCATTAAAGAGTCATTTTTCATCATGCATTTCCCTTTCCCCAACCTTGGAACGGACCGGTGTAAAAGATCCTATCTTTACATCGTTCCTTCCATTAAAGGTTCACGATTTCTTTAGAAAGGGACACCTTGAACCCTATATCTCCGATTATCGCTTAGGAAAGAGTATGAAGCCTCTATACGAGCTCGACCGTCTTAAAGCGTAGGATTGATGGGCTAAGGACCCTCCTTTTCTAAAGAACCTCATCTTTGACCAAAAGAGAGTCATTCTCTCGATCACGCAAGTCCCGAGGGTCCCGAGGTTTAAAATGCGATGATCACAAGTCATAAGATGAGGACGGGATCATAATCCCGAATACATAAAATTCCAAGGAATCCCGAGCGACAACCAACAAATGGTTTGTACGTCCGGAAGACAACTTGGGACATTCCCCCCTTATTTTCAAACACATGCACACAAGAAAGCACGCAAGCAAGCACGATTAATGAAATCTCGGGAGACTTGCTCCGGCAAGGCACTTTGGGTGAACGCCAAACGTTCTTCCCAAGGGGTAACTTAACCTCCGAACCCATAAAACAACCTTTTTTTCAAAGTTTTGAGGTAATCAAAATGGCGTGGCGACTCCGTTTTTCAAATAACTCGGATGTCTTCAAACTCGCGTGAATCCAACACAAAATTTGGGCACCACATTCACAGGAAGTCACCCGAAGATTGACTATTTTAGGGAAGTCACCCGAGGATTGACTATTTTAGGGAAGTCACCCGATGATTTGCAGTTTAAATGAGATATACTTTCATACCTGTGCTGTGCTTACCTGTAGCTGCCGGAGGAACTGAGGCTACAACTGATGGTGATGAAGAGTTGTTGGATTGCCGTTCGCGGGGCGGTCTTTGTTGGTGATTTGCTGCATTTGTTAGTAGATAGGAAAATGCATATATGACATTCATAATGACAGATGCATGCATAGAATCAAAATGATTATGAGAATATCACTGCATATGTTCGCGAGATGATGCATTTACTTGCTTTTGGAGTTGCACTTAGCCTAAGCTTTTGGCAGGGAAATTATGATTTATGATCTTCGATCACTTAGGATTGTTCCTATTGATTCAAGTTTTGCGCATGCTACATGAGCCCTGGGGAGATTTTTGTGGGGATGCATGGTGATGAGAGGGGATGCATTGGGATGTATGTGTCTGGAAACTGTTTGGAACATATTTTGAGCAAGTGGGGGGTGAGAGTCCTCGATCGCGATTTAAACAGCGGTTGCTAATGAGGTTTTGTTAACAGTATCACATGGACCTCAATTTTGATGAGATTGGATTCGGGTCCCGGGTCTTGGTTGAAATTTTCCCTCTTAATCTTGATCATTTGAAGCTGATGCCGACAGGCTCTAGAGTACGTAGATATGAGTGAAACTTCTTTCATTTGGGTGAGCTGTGACTTGGCCAAAACCTTGTTCGGAGAATGAAATTGCTAATGCCGGGAGAAACCCAGATCTTAAATTCCGATGCTACGGGAAGCTGCTATGTACCAAGTTCTGAAGCTGAAAATCTAGTTGTTGATATGACTAGACCTTTCTTGTGACTTGATAAAATTCAGGTCCAAAGGACCAGCTTGACAAAGCCCCCGGATTCTATTAAAGCGAGAAAAGATCCCTTCTTTGGCAAAGCCTCGGTTTGAAGAACTGAGTAGGCAAAGTCCAGATTTTGAAGAAGTGACTTGGCGAAGCCCCAATCTTATAACCTTGTTGTGATTTCGACATAATTAGCAGAGTCCCGATCTGATTGGTAATGCAAAGCGATCCTGAAAATAATCTGATAAAGATAGAATCTATCTCGCAGTGAAGAACCCAATGTGAACCCAAAGATGACTATAGAAGCCCCAGCTTGAAAAGCTGATACAGGAGAACCTGGGAGAACCGCTTAGCAAAGCCCCAGCGTGAAGAAATTCAGAGCAGTCTTATTGCAGGTAGAGTCATTATGTGGCCGAGGAGGCACCCATCTTTTCGGACTTTAGTCAACCAGTCACTGGACAAGACTCGGAAATGTTTACGTGCAGGGGCATATCTTTTGAAAGGTGGGAATGTCTCCCGAATTAGTGTATGACACTCTCGCTTTTGGGTTTGACTCTTTTGAGAGAGTATAAGCATAACAAGGTGTGGAAAAGTGTATGGAAGCCCCTGCTGACAGAAAAACAGTGTTTGGCTCTATCTTCCTATAATGTAGAAAGAGAAGACTTGTCGAGACACTTGAAAACTTGTCTTATTCGTGATGATCACAAAGCTGCTTAAAACCCTTTGTTAATGTTCGGGTTATTCAACCCCTAAATCTGATATGAACAAATATTTTGATTAATCACGAGGAGAAAGCCAACTGATATCGAGGATCAAGCTTGGAAGGATGGAAAGTGTATAGGAATGGTCCTTGATGAGACCGGATTTTTATGAGATTTGTTTGTGATTTCGACCGGACCAATTATGGTTGCCTACGTTTCCTCCATTATGAAGAGCTCAGGTCGCCGTAGTTCGGGCTTAACCCAATTGAAGAGAGAATGAATGTGAAAATTCGAGATTTTGAGGACCTTTGAGGATTTTCTGGGAATTGGAGAGTTGAAGAACATGTCCCCTTGGAGTTTCGATGAAATACACGGATGCGGAGTCCCAGTGGGACATCCACGGCAAGTGTTTGCGGAGGGGAAATGAAATATGCTCACATGAAGTGTCGAAGGGAAGGGTTGAATTTGCACAATCTTTGATTGAGGATCATTTGAGCCGAGATGGATTTGGCTCCCATTTAAGCAAGCAATGAAGCATTAATTTGATTTAGCTCCTGAAGATACTGGAATGAAATTACTATCCGGTAAGGACTGTAGCTGGGTTTCCGGGCTTCGATCGGCCGTCGGGTGATTTTGGAAGTCATGACCTCTTAAAGTGAGAGGTTGGCTGGGCCTTTTGCTGACTGAACCTCTAAAGATGAGAGGTTGGCTTGCAGGGATGTGTTTGGGAATTCTATGGCGGGGAAGATTGATTGCCTCTAAGAATGAGAGGTCAAATTTTGACTTTGGCCAAAGGCGAGGGTAATGGTAACGAGAATATCCTCTAAAAGCGAGAGGATGACTTGGGATTGATTAAGGTAATGGTGAGAGGAAGTCCAAGCTATCGAGAACTTTTGCGAATCTTTCGAGAATTCGGGCTCCCTTTTTGATCATTGGATAGCTTCTTGAGGAGTCGGGGACTTTTTAATGAATTGTGAGGATCGACAGTCCTTTTTTCTCTTTTTTACTTTTTTTTTTTTTTGACTTGGAAAGCCTCCTGAGGAATTGAGGATTATCTTTGTCCTTCCTTCATGGCTCGAGATATTTTGCGCATTGCCGACTCTCGAAGTTAACTTCTTGGCCTTGCTTGGACTTCTCTCAGTAAGGAGCAAAAATGATGGCTAAACAGGGTTTCAAAACACGCCGATCTTGAAATGAAAGGTATTGTTTGGTGAGGGTGAGGTAATGGCTTTCCTATGGGTGAAAGGCTTCAACCGCAATCCCTACCGGATGACCTAATTGAGATTAAGTCTTCATTGCTTGCTTAAGCTTTAAATGAGAAAAGATCCGTGCAAATTCATCGAGCAACGAAATGACGAGGATGATGTGAGCATATGAGATGCAAGATGGGGAGTTGGTAAGCCCCAATTTGAGAAGGATATGAATTGATTTTCTCACTCCAATTAATTTGAATATTAATCATTTCAAAGAATTAGTGGTTGAGCAGCACAAGTGATCATCTAGGATAAAACCATTTCAATTAAGTGTAACGTGGGTGCGCAAGTGATGTCTCGAGTCTAGCAAGAAAAGAAAAAAGACTTATATAAAAGTTAGACATTTAACTACTATGTCCAAAATGGACTTACAACGACAAATGTCCAGGAAGGACTTAGGTGAAAGAGAAGTACTAGAACCTACGAAGGTTGACTTAAAAGACTATTTTAGAGATAGGTAGCCCCTAGTCTAGCCGCTCTTTGCTGTTGGACCATGCATCTACTCTTCTGTAGGGTTTCCGAGGGTCCATGCGCAGCGGAATAAGCAATAACTCGAAAAATCCCAAGCCCTAGAATCCGTTCTAGATGAATAATTAAGAAAGATGAAATAGAAATACCAACCTTGAATGCTTTTGCCTTTGATAAACTTGACCCAACTCCAGATTGAACGACCTTGTTAATCCTTGATGAACGAACGGGAATCACGAACCAAAAGATCTTGACGAGCGAAGATCCTCTATGTGTATCCACGCGATGAACGAACTCTAGAACTCTTCTAGGAGGATTGCTAGATCCTATTGATTGAAACACCTTTCAATCAATGAAGAACAATGGATTTGGTAGTGTTGGATTCTCAATTCTCAATTGAAATCTCTCACCTTTTGTGTTTCTCTCAAGCCAAAACGTTCTAATGACGGCTAGGGCAACCAGGGGTAAGTATTTATACGTTATAAAACTTTTCCCCTCGTGAAAACCCTAGTTTTAAGTCAATTCCGCGTCAAGCCCAGCGCCCGGGGGACGAGTCGTCCCTGGCACCCAGCTTTCCCGAATCTGGTGTCCCCTTTAAGGGGAATAGTTGGAGCCCGCACTGGGACGAGTTGTCCCCTGAGAACAAAAACTCCATATTCTTCATTTTTGACAATTCGTTCGATGCGTGTGACCCCATAGGACTATATTATGTTGGCAATGAGTTCGATCACATCGATCCTCATAAGACATGAGCGGACTCTAGCAAGCCATCATGCCTACCCAAATAATATAATATCAAGTTCGATTCCCTATATAGAACATATCACAATCCCATTGTCACACGATGCTATATTGAACATGAGTCATGGTCCACGTCAACTCATATTGTTCAATGCTTTCTCGTTACCAAGTAAATTGATTAATCGAATGATATTAATCACATTAATTCATTCGGGCATGGCCATGCACTACATCAATCTTACTTACGAGTGGCCTAGCAAACATCTCTCTTTACGAGGGACAATTTCCATCTTGACTTATCATTCTTCCCAACAAGAATCATACCATGCCAATGATAGCCCTTATTGTCATCCGGTTAAAGACAACGTTAAACTATATCAAACATGATATTCATCGAGCGGAAGACGATGATAATCTCAGGTCAAAGGATATCAATGATATGACTATATGAGATTTAATTATGACATATGACCATGACATAAATCTCATAATGGGTCAAGTCCAGTACCTTGTTCTCTAACAAGTACCCATGAATCTAATGTGCATCTCCATGCATATAATCATCACATGATTATCCATTAGACTTCATACTAGTGCTTCATAAGTACTAGGGACACGATTATTATAACTAAACATGCAAACACAAATAATAATCAAAGAAGCAATCTCATATATAAATGAACAATGACATTACATAAAGGTCTATCTCTATAGGCCTAGGGCACTAACACCTACATCTTCGACGCTGGAGATGGGAGCTATTGCAGATCTTTCCACCAGGATTTCTTTGGCAATCCCTTGCTCAATCCAGCCATTTTCATTGCCTGCGATGACTGGTTCATCGATCTCACAAAAGGGCGAGTCAAATTCCATTGTGCCCGTAAGTCTTGAATCACCAAACACGACCATGTTGACGTTCATGTTGTTATTTCTAGGGAACGGGTTATTGATAGTATTAGGCCCTTCAGGCACCTCTAACCTCCCTTGCTCAATCAAACTTTGGATGGCCTTTTTCAGGGGGACGCAATCATCTGTCAGGTGCCCATGGTACTGATGAAAGGCACAATGCTTGGAGGTATCTAACGGAGCATTGGGGTTTCTAGGCTGATAATTATCTAAAGGCCGGAGCAAACCTTCTTTTACCAAACCTCTGAAGATATCACTCAAAGGCATCCCGAGGTTTCCCAAGCCTTGGAACCGGGATCTGGATGCCTCAGGTTTCTTGGGAACAAAGGAAGTGGCATTGTTACAGTCCTGTCTCGCATAGCTAATTACTTCTTTACCTTTGGGCTGGGCAGGACCAGATCTTTGGAGAAACACCACATGTATCGTAAGTAGGTGCAACAACTTGCTGTTGATTGTAAGCCCTCTCAAATTTAGCCCCGGAATTGACCATTGCTCGTAAGTCCGAGTAGGGGAAGTGGCTAAGGGAAGTTCTCAAATGCGGCTTCAAGCATGACTGGAAGATGTCTAACTGCTCCTCGTCAGAGGGAGGAATGGCCATTTCACTGAGCTTCAAGTTCCACCTTTTATAAAAATCCCCAATATTCTCATCAGGTCACTGTATTGTTGTCTGCAGGTCAACTCTGTTTGTCTCCCATTCCAAATTGGCTTTATACTTATCTGTGAAAGTACCGGTAATCTGTTCCCAAGTAGCCCTAGCTTCAGGCTTCAATCGAAAGAACCATTTCAAAGCCCCTGACTTCAAAGAGAGACTGAAGTAGTCGGCCAACTGCTGGTTTGTGCATCCTTTAGCTTTCATTGCCAAAGTGTATGTATCCAGGTGAGTCTTCGGGCATGCAGTCCCATCAAACAGGTCTAGATTAGGCATCAAAAACTTGTGAGACAGGGGCACAATGGAGTCTGGGTCCGTAGGCCGGAAGGCAGCTTTCTTAGCAGTCAATTCAGCAATTTGTGCTTTCATCTCCTTGTGTTGTTCCATGAACCAGGCCAGGTGAGGGTCCTGTGGTGGAGCCATAGCGTTCAAATCCGTGACTGAGCTGGAGAGAGGAGTTACCACTGGCGGCACACTGGTGGAAGGGATACCATATTCCGGGGCATAGGTGAAAACCTGTCCTTGGCCCAAATTACCCTGGGGAGTGTAGGTAGAAGCTTGGGCAAAGGGATAAAACCCAGCGGCTTGCTGTTGGCTTTCCATTGGCAGAGAAGGTGGAGGCAGACCTGAGGTAGCCGGATAGCTCGGGTTTCCAGAGTGAGGCTTAAATGCGGGTTGCTGTCCCTGGTTGTTGAACTGCATGCCTGGCTGAGGCGAGGGCGTATAAACAGGGGGGTACTGCGGTCCTGGTGATTCTGATGAAACAGGGATGGAGGCTTGGTAACCCATTGAACCCTGAGTGAGAAATGGGTTTGTGAAGGCTGTATGAGGAGCGGCTGAGCTAGCATCATTCTGAGGAGGGATTCCTGACTGTTGCCCCGGACCAGACTGTGGTGGCATTCCAAACTGTTGCTGTGGCACTTTGAACTGTTGCTGCGAAGGTCCGGATTGATCGGTTCCAAACTGAGGCGGGATCCCAATTTGCTGTGGCATTCCGAGGTACCCCTAACCATGAGAAGACATTCTGTACTGATTTTTTCCCTACTGAGGGGCTGCGAACTGGCTCATCCAGTCAGGCTGCATGGATCCAGTGGTCTGTAGTTGGGGAGCTGGCTGACACAGAGATTAAGGAGCATGGGCCCTGGTAGTAGTACCGTAGGAGGTTGGTGGTGGCATCCTGGAGTAGTCGGGGCGACCAAGATTGGGATTGGGGTCCTCTTCTTCTTCCACGGTGAAGGTGCCATCAGAATTGAGGCTGGCGGCCAAATCATGGCTCTTAATAGCCTCCATAAGGCTATTCAGCTGTGATTCTTGTCGCAGTCTCATCTGTTCGACTAACTGATTCCATTGTTGTTCTGTTTGAGGAGTCCCAGGAGGCGGAGTGGTGTTGTCCCCATCGTTACCAGCTGATGCAGACATTCTGAAACCCGGAGTCGGAACAAATGGTGAAGCTGACGATGCGCTTGACTCTTCCCAACTGATCAAACGGTGACCCGGTGACCGAAACCAAGCTTTGTACGGAGCTACGGGGGGAAAGACACGAGGGTTCAGATGTCTGGGAATGAAGGAGGGTAGGTGTTTGGGCTTTGGGCTCATGCAACATGCAGTTATTTGTTCTAGTTTACTTAAAACGTGCTTTATTAACCTAAGCGGTTGGAAAAGATTGCTCTTCTTTTTTTGCAAACTACTCTGGATCTTGGATCAGTGGGCCCCATCACTACGTCTATAAGCCCCTCGTATTCCACCTGTATTTCGACTTCCCAGGGCGGACAGCCCCGGGCGAGGGTCCTATAGGGCAAGCGGGTCCCACCGACCGAAAAGAAAAACGATCCTAAAAGTCTGGCGGGTAATCGAGTCTTAACGAGCATTCGATGTAAATTACGGACAAAGCTGACGTCAAAGTCAAGATCATGTCCGAGGGCTCGACGAAAAGTCGGCATGGTTCGGACTGATAAATGTCCACAATTGATCTTGACCTGTTGTCAGTTAAGCCGTAATTAGGCATGGAATAATCGTTAATTCTTGATGACTCAGTGTCATGCTGGGAGTCAGTGTATAATTTGTGCCAGTCAGAGTCAGAGTCAAAGTCAAGGCGCCAGTCAATATCTGGTCAAAGCCCGTGACGGAAAACCGGCAGGACTTCGACTGATTAGGGTCCCGAAAGATATTGACTTGGTAGGCCGACTAAGGCTTGAAAGGAAAGGTCTGTACACAGACATGGCATGACACAGACCAGACTAAAAACCAACCGGGTCTCGGACAAAGTGTGTCACGGACAAGTGCATGATCGACACGAGGCTCCATGGGATGTTTGGGTAGTCCCGTGCTCGCACCGAGAGGCGTAATAAGGCCAAACGGGCTGCTACTGGAATTTCCCCGAGTTAAGGACGTAGTGTGCAGTGTAAGGCCAAGTGCGCGTAGTGTGCAAGCAGTCTATCTTCTTTTTCTGAGTAAAATAGGAATTTTCATGTGTCTTAAAAAGTATGATGCATGCACAAAATGATATTTTTTTTTTGAAAACCCTTTTTTTTGAAAATCTTTTTTTTTTGAATTTTTGATTTTTTTTTTTTTGAAATTTTTTTTGAAATTTTTTTTTTTTGAAAGAAAATAACACATAAGCACATAATTAAAAATTCAAGGCAACGGGTCCGATAGTCAAAATTTTGACTTTTCCGAGGCGGCCAAAAACAACACGAAATGTGCAAAATCCACACACACACAAAACAAATGGTTTCAAATGCCGGGACGGAAGCTTGACCCACAAAAGCTTTTCTCTTTTTTTTTTGAAAAGATAAAGCTTATTCGTCCCCAGCAGAGTCGCCACTGTGATGATGTGCCACCCGGAAAAGATTTTTCTCTTTCGAAAATCAAAACACGGAGACGGAGTCGCCACGCCATTTTTGTTTTAAGGGCCAAAACTTTGAAAAATGCCCGAGATGAGAGATTTGGGTTCGGAGGTCACGTTACACGCCGGGAAGAACGTTAGGGTTCACCCGGAATGCCTCGTAAAACGAGTCTTCCAAGCTTAAAAACCATTTGTGTGTGTGTGTGTGTGTGTGTGTGTGTTCCTTTGACCAAAATAAGTTCAAACTGAGAAAATTAAAAATTGGGAACTCTTTGTAAGACATTAAACAAGTCCCATGAATTTTGGTATGATTTTAGGGTTGAGTTTTGGTACTCAAAAGACTTCTTGAAGTTGAAAATCAATTCTGCCAGAATGAAAAAGGCAGTGGACACTTGATTTTAAAATGGGTTTAAGATCTTTAAAACTTCAAAATCTAGGGAAAGTCCGAGAATGAAAGTTGTTCAAAACATCTTAAATAAGGTTTCTGCAAAATACTTTTCCATTTGGAGATGATTTGATGGACCAAATAATTCTGGAAATCTCAGATATGAAATCTGGATTTCCAGAGACTGTTGAACTGACCTTTGTAAAATAATTTTAAAAAGGGAGTTGTACTCACGTAAAAAATAAAATAAAAATATGTCATACGGATGTTGGCTACAAAAAGTATTTTGTAGTCAACACCCAATTCTAAGTTCTCCTGTGTCCAAAAAATTAGACAATGGACTGAGGTCTTAGAACAATGCTACTGGACAACAAGATGTTCTTGATGGAAAATGTGATTTTAAAAGGGGTTTGCATCCATGCTTTGTCCCCATCTCCTTAAGCTTTGATTAGTGATCACTAGACATTTTAGTGGTGAATCTACTATATCAAGCCATCCTTAGGGTACATTAGGACTTAAAGCACTTCATTTGCTTGGGAAGGGGGAGATTTAACTTTGAAATCAAGATTTTATGTATGAAAATGGTTTTTAGGGTTTTGAAAATATGTTTGTAAGAAGTAAAAACAATTTTGAAAGAAATTTTGATCCTTGTAGAGGATCATCCATGGAGATGAACTTCCATGGTGATCCTCTTGGATCTAGGGCAAGAGAAGAACAAGTTACATCTTCAAAGTATGAGATGCATGCATGGATGAGAGAGATTTAGGGTAGGGAGAAGGAGGTTATACCTATCTTCTTTTGTGTTTGAGGCTTGAATTTGAGAGTGTTTGAGGCTTGAATTTGAGAGTGATTAGTGAGTGAAATTTGGGAAAATAATCAAGAGAAAAAGGTGGCAATTTAAAGGAATTCCCACTGTTTTCTCTAGTATTTTCGCCAAGGTGTTGCTGTGAATTGTTGTTTTTTTTTTTCTATTTCTGAGACTGAAGGGCTTAATTTATAGGCCTCTGAAATCTTCAAAAGTATCCGCGCGGACAGGAATAGCAGCGTGCACTGTTCATTAAATGCAGCTGCAGGCTTTGGACACAAGAAATATTTTTAAAAATATTCAAACTGGCCATGTTTTTCAGCTTGCCAATTCGGGTTTTTACAATTTCTTTTCTTTTTTAAGATTCTTTTCTTGGTTTAACCTTAAATAGCAATCCCTACTTTACCCTTGTTTTGTTAGAAAAGTTAGGAATTGTTAGAAATGTTAGGAATGTTAAGACTTTCGTTAATTTTCTAACGAAAATGCTAACAACTCAAATTGGAGCACTTACACATGCCCAAACCCTTACGAGCTGCAGGCTCAAACCCCAGCAACTCAATCAAGCGCTCGATAGACATACGGTCCCTCCACTTAACCGACTCACCCTTAAAGGAAAGACCGGTGATAGCAGCATAATTTGTGTGAGTCACCATCACCTCCCCCCAACCAAGGTGGAATAAATGTGTGGTATCCCACCAGAACTCGGACAAAGCTAGAAAAACTCCCTTGTTTTTCTTAGTCAAGGCTACTCCAGCCAAGTTCTCCACAAACACGTTCAACCTCGAGTAATGACTAGTCTTCGAGGACTAGGTCTCCCCACCCAGGAGTTATCCGACATGCTCCTCCAAACCTCTACCACGGTCTCAATAGACCCCCGCATCTTCATCTTCTTGGCCTTTCCCGACAAAGGCGCCTCATCCTAAGGTAAACACATCAAATGTATATCAATAAACTCCAATGCAAGACATAGCATTAATAAACGCTACATAAAAGAAGAATGACACGTATTATTCACATTCTATCAAAAAAGCATGTTCCCACACGACATGTTTTATTTCAAAAGTCCGTTCCCACACGATACGTTTTATTTTAAAAAAAAACCCAGAAAAAAGCCCATTCACACACGACACATTTTATCTCAAAAATCTGTTCTCACACGGCACATTTCATTTCAAAAAAAGTATGTTCCCACATGACACATTTTATCTTAAAAGTACGTTCCCAGACGGCACGTTTCATTTCAAAAAAGTCTGTTCCCAATGTTGGTGTAATGCCCTGGGCTTTAGTTATGTTTAACTTAAAACCGTTATGTATCATCTTTATCGTTTATTATAGAGAAAGTTTATTATTTGATTATTATATATTTTGCATATTTATTGTAATAATCTCCGTCCCTAATTATTAAGTGAATAATTAGTATAAATGTTAATGGATAATCATATGATGATTATATGCATAGAGATGCACATTAAATTTATGGGTACTTGTTAGTGAACAAGTGTCTGGACTTGACCCGTATGAGATTTATGTCATGGTCAAATATCATAATTAAATCTCATATGGTCACTTTATTTTGTCCCTAGACCTGAGATTATCATGACCTTACATATGATGAAAGTTATGTTTGATTTTAGTCAAACAATATCCTAACACGATATTTATAAAGGCTATCTTTGGCATGATCGGATTCATGATGGGAAGGATGATAAGTCAAGATGAAATTTGTCCCTCGAAAGAGAGATGTTTTGCTTGGGCCCCTCGATGAGTGATAATGATGAAAGTGTATGGCCATACCCCAATGCGATTGGATTATCATTATAATCAATCGCATTGGAGTCAAGATGAAATTTGTCCCTCGAAAGAGAGATGTTTTGCTTGGGCCCCTCGATGAGTGATAATGATGAAAGTGTATGGCCATACCCCAATGCGATTGGATTATCATTATACTCAAGATCGAAAAAGCATTGAACAAATACAAGTTGACGTGGACCATGACTTGTGTTCAATGTGACATCGTGAGACAAAGGGAGAAATGGAAGTGTACCATTGGAAACGTGAACTCTAACGTTAGATTAATTGGGTAGACATAATGGCTTGCTAGAATCCGCTTATGTCTTATGAGGATCGATATGATCGAGCTCATTGCAACCATAATATAATTCTATTGTGTCACACACAACTAGAATGAATTAGTTAAACCAAAGGAAGAAATGATTGAGAGTTCCTGATCTGGCTTAAGTTGTCACGCGACAAAGTTGGACTCTGTCACGTGACAAAGTTGGCTTCTGTCACGCGACAACTTTAGACACAGAGGCGATTTACAGAGTTTCCTAATTCGATTAGGAAACAAATACCTATACTAATGTAGTATAAATATTAAGTCTGTAAACCCTACTGACTAGCCGAATTTTCAAGAAGGAAAAATCATAACAAAGGTTTCTCAATATCTCTTCCATAGGTTTAAGAATCTAGCAATTCTCAAGAACTGTTCTTGGTTCATTCTAAAGTGTGGATACTACTAGAGGGTCTTCGCTCGTACGACGATCAAGGCCTAGAGTTCAAATTGTCCAAAGCAATCTAAAGATTCAAGTCTTGAAGATCGAAGTTTGTGATTCGAAATCACATTAATAGATTGTTCGATAGCTCAACAACGGAAATCAATTAAGGTTGGTAAATTCTATCTCATAGGAATTCAATTTAATCGTATAGAACGGATCTTAGGGCTCTTGGGTTTTGTGTTATTTAGATGCTTATTCCGCTGCGCATGGACCCATAAAACCCAACACCCACACGACACATTTTATCTCAAAAACCTTTCCCACACGACACGTTTCATTTAAAAAAAGTCAATTCTCACACGACACGTTTCATCTCAAAAAAACATATCCACACGATACGTTTCGTATTCAAAAGACCGTTACAGTAACGACATGTTTTCTTTCAAAAAAAATTCTCATCCCAATTTCAACAATTTTTTGACACACTTTGACAATCACAAATAAAGATCCCATGCGCTCATGCTTCAAATTTCATGTAAAAAATATACCATGTTCATCAAAACACCTTAAGGTACAACCCATTCAAGCATGCAATACACCATTTTAAAGGAGACACTTTATTTTCACAAATCAAAGCTAAACTCCATATTTTTCAATAAAAGTAACATACCCATGATCCATATACATCCAATTTCAATAATCCAGCATCAATTTCACAACATAATCATGGCAAGAACAAAAACCCCAAATGGCAAAACCAAGCCCTAGTTCTAACATGTCATCCTTCATACCAAAATCAAAGACAAAATTCGGGTTCTTACCTCCATTTTCTCCTTCCCCTTTGAGTTATGTTTGTGCACATTCGGATATAACTCATCCAGATTGATTGTAGAAGGTTTGTAAATTGAGAAATTCCTTTGCAAATCCAACCTCTTCTCAAGAACTTCTTGGCTCCTTTGGTAACAAACTCGCCTAATTTCCTCAGCAATGATGAAAGTTTAATAAAAGGGAGAAACTTTTGGTAAAGCTTGGCTAAAAAATAGCGATTTCTCCTTCTCTCTTTCTCTCTCCCGCGGCAGAAAAGTGAAAATTTTGGGTGAAATGGCGACATCTTTAAGCCATAATCTGTTTAAAAACACCAGTTTTCATCTCAGATCCGTACAGACTACCTTGTAAATTCTTGGTGGAGCCGCACGGACCTCCTTTCAAGCTCTAGGCAACTGACCTTCAGGCCCCTATAATCTTTACCTTTGGCTTTCCAAATGCTATCCCCTGTAAATTTATGCATTTTGGTCCCCAAAATAACCTTTCTTCGACCGTCATCGTAATCCTAAACCTTTCCTCGACCGTCATTATAAGCCCGAATCTTTACTCGACCGTCATCGTAAAATCGAATCTCTCTTCGGCAGTCATCGTAAGCCCGAACCTTTCTTCGGCAGTCATCGTAAGCCCGAATCTCTCTTCGCCAGTAATCGTAAGCCCGAATCTCTCTTCGGCAGTCATTATAAGCCCGAATTTTTCTTCGGCCATCATCGTAAGCCCGAACCTTTTTTCGGTTGTTATCGTAAGCCCGAACCTCTTTTTTCGGCCGTAATCGTAAGCCCGAAACTCTCCTTAACTAAGTGGCAAAGTATTTCCAACCAAGAAATCACGAACACCCCCGAGGCCATTGAATCTCATTAGGTTCTTAACGCATACATAAAATAGACCAGTCTCAACTCAGGCCGAGACCCCTCCGAATCGCTCTCAACTTAGGTACAAACGCTTCCAAACAATCTCACTTAGCACTAATACCTCCGAATCATTCCCCACAGGTTGAGGCCCCTCCAAATTATCCTCATACTCGAACTACGATTGGCTTGATTCCCACTCGAGATACGTAGGATTCCTATCAAAGGGTCCAGCCATCCAACCGACTCAGTCGTTTATCTATCCCTCCCGACGAGTGATCCAGATCGGGATTCTTATTTTTATCGACGACCCCACTTCCTTCGTAAGTGACGTCGTCGAGGGGATTCTGTAAGTACCCCAATCCAGACCGCTCTCCATTCGAGCATGTGGGAAGGACACCGAGGGTTCACTTATCCATAACTATAAAGTTCCGTGACTTCCTAAGCATTAAAT
The DNA here is from genome assembly GCA_022495995.1 of Adenophora triphylla var. japonica. Lineage (NCBI taxonomy): Eukaryota > Viridiplantae > Streptophyta > Magnoliopsida > Asterales > Campanulaceae > Adenophora > Adenophora triphylla. Next base: position 82,353 of record JAFEMH010004797.1, read on the forward strand.
GTACCAAGAAAGGCAAGGAAGGACCTTTTGTACATTAAAAAAACATCAGAAGGACCTCGCAGGAATAACAAAAGTCAAAAAGTATTGATTTTACACCTTGGTCCGCACGGACCACCTTGCAAAAGGAAGGGTATGTCGTACGGACCACTTTGTCATTTCCAGAGGCTATAAATATAGGCCTCTTGCTCCTTCATTGAAAGATAATGAGAAGTGTGAGCATTAGGGGACATTCTGCCTAAGTGAGAGCAAAATTTTCTCCTTCTTAATCACCTTAAACAAATCAAACACTTTCCCGAAAAAATCAAACCCTAGGAAGATAGAAAAGAACCAATATTGGTGAGATCTCCTTCCAAACCTTAATAACACTTTAATCTTTCATTTTCAAGTATTCTAATCTATTATGAATCATTGTTGTTGAATCTACCATTTATAATGTAGTCTTTACTTGTTTTGTACATTGTAGACCCAATGATCCTACGATACTATCCATGCATAATGTGCTTAAGAATAGAGGTATAATGGAGATAATGGTTTGTTTATTATTATTGCAAGCATTGCCTATCTATTACTTACTTTCAAATGTCTTTACTTCCTAACATCATTTTTTGATCCATTTTATTTTAAGTTACTATGATAAAAATAACCCTGATATCTAAGTATGAACTCATCACTCATGTTAAAGATGTGGTTATAGGAATTATGGTCACAATGTTGATGTAACTTTATTTATTTCATTTTCTCCCTAAAATGTGACAAAAGTTCAAGTCTAAACTTCCAAAAGATCTCTCATTTCTTTAATTGAGGCAAACAATCTCCATTGTTGTTTAAAAAAAAAGAGCTCAAAACCACAAATGTTGTACTATCATAGGATTTGGAGATAACAACCCTAAGATTGGACATTTCCCTCTTTTTTGGTTTTATGATCAATCTTCTGGACAATCCAGAAGCTATCACCTTTCCTTCTTAAGTCTAATCTAAGTAACATCATAAATTAAATGAGGTACAGGAAACAACATACTGCACATGGTCATCCGTACGGACCTCCTTGTAAAAGAGGTACTAATTCGTACGGATCAGTTTGCAGGCTGTAACATTTGTCCAGTTTTTTTTTTCCAGTTTTTTAGTTTCAAATTTGTTTTAAACCCCCCTTTTATCAAGGCAAATAGTTTTCCCTAAAACTGCACAATTTTTTCTTTTTTCTTTTAAACTACGAAGTCATTTGATTTTAAACACACACACACACACAATTTTCAAAAAGGGTTAGAAGGTAATTTTTGTTGAAGGTAATTTTTGTTGATGTCACGGCCACAATCTCAAGCAAAGGTAAGTTGTACCTATTTGTCTTGTTAGTGCAATCCATGAATAAGGCGTATGGAAATAATTTCATCAATTCTATGCTTTTCGGATGAGCAAATAATATCTCCTTAATGACATTTGTATGCTCGCATTGCCGATATTCGAAGTGATAATTATGATCATTAAATTTAAATATGAGTTGTTGGATTTGAGAACGACCCACATGCTCAGTTGCCCTGCTTTTCACGCACGCATTATAAATAGTATGTATTAAGGACTTGTTTTTCGGAAATTTCTCTTTTAAGCCATACAAAATATCCTTTGGCAGTCTATTTGCATGTAACATTTATATCACATACTCCTCCTTTTGTTTCTGTAATCAATCAACATAAAAGTGACCCAACATGGATTGACAAATCGGATGATTGTGAACGCCACATACCACTTTTAATTGCCATTGACCATCAACAGTGACTTGTTTGGCGTTCAACTTAAACTTACAATCGCAATTCTTTGTTCCGCTTTCTCTATTTTCTTTTTTTTTTTTGCCCAAAATTTCATTGTTGACATATTCTTGAAAGAAGAGAGAGATTGACTTTTCCTTGTATTTCCCCCAATGTTTACAAACAAGCGTTATTCGAGGAGCGGAATTACGGCTTCCGTTATCTGACCGACCTATTACGATGATAAATTCATACTCTTCCTCCTTTTTACGCGCCCATTAAAACATTATTTGACGGTCTATAAAATACAAAGACATTGTGAATTCTGTTGTTTAGTCTCGCAAAACACTTTCAAAATCAACCGGGTCAAAGTTGTTGTCACCCAGTAAACACTGTAATAATTCAACAATAAGGAAAAGGTACGATGAAAAACTAAAGTTCGGCCGGTGGTGGCCGAAATTATTTAAAAGGTTCAACCAGTGGTGACCGAAAAAATTAGAAAAGTTCGGTTGGGGGTGGCCGAACTATTTTAAAAATTTTAGCTGGGTGTAGCCGAAATGTTTTGAAAAATTCGGCTGAGTGTGGCAAAAAACTTTTAAAAATTCGGCCGGGTGTGGCAGAAAATCAACCCAGAATCGGCAAAGCAGGGCTGAACTATTTCAAATTTTTGGCCGGGTTTGACCGAACTATTTCAACTTTTCGGCCGTGTGTGGCCGAATCTGGGTTGAAATTCGGCCAACACACTAGCCGAATTTTTGCAACGAAAATAACAATTATTAAAACAAAAGTTTAACACATTTATATGGTTAGAAAGTGAAGAAAACTTACATTGACATTCGATTGTAAAGACATTTTATCCATGATCCTGTCGAATATTTTGAACAAATATGTATGTGTTTTTTTTATTTTTTTTTTGTGAGAAATGATAGTATAGGAGGAAATTGAGGTAATTTTTGGATGTAAAAATAAAATGAAAAGGGTGATTTTTGAATTGATGTAATGGTGAAAAATGGGAGAAGGTGCGTGCGGAAGGTGAAAAATTGATGGTGAGGTAGATTTGAGTTAATGTTACGAGGATGTATAACAACGGAGGTATGTTTTGATTTAAATGTTCCGGGATGTATATAAGGCTCCGTTTGTTTGGGGGAAAATATTTTTCAGAAAACATTTTCCTCATTTTTCGGTGTTTGTTTTGCACCGAAAAATTGAGAAAATGTTTTATACTAAACATGTTTATTTCATTTTTCGAAAAACATTTTCATTTTTTGGAAAACATTTTGCAGGAAATTATTTTTTCGAAAAATGTTTTACGCTAAACAAACGGAACCTAATATTGGTTAATGGACGTACAAATTAGGGGTAATAGAGTAATTTTAATCGATAACAATTTTAAAGTTTTGAACTTACGGTTTACTCAACAATTTTACATATAACAATTCTCATTTGCTAATAACAAACATTCATTACTACAAAATTGCCATCACAGTAAGGCCCGCTCCCAAGTTTTATTTATATAGGAAAGGGAAAAAAATTGAAGAAAATGAAAATGATTTTCTCCCTTTATATGTTCATGAAATTTTTTGTAGGAAGGAAAAGGAAGAAAATGGGAAAAATTGAGGCCTCATTTCCCTTTGCTCCAATTCCCCCAAATGTGGGGAAATTGGAGAGGGAGAAAAAATGAAGCCTCCATTTCCTTCCCTTTCCTCGCTAAAACAAAACTCGAGAGCGGACCCTAAAAGGCTGAGGGAGTACCATATTTATTTCAAGCCCAACTCACACAGAATCCGTCTTCACCTCCGCTGTCCCAAATTGTCAGTCCTCGACTATGTCCCGCCGGTCGCCGACTTTTCTAGAGCTTTACGGTAAATTTATCCTCCATGCTCAATGATTATTTATGCATAAATACGATTTTAGATCTGAAAAGCTGTTAATTTCTTGATATATTGGATTCTCATGTGATGTTTAATGCTTAGGTTATGATTCGTTATTGGGATCGATTGCGGCATTTTACGTAATAATGGCACCCTATACTAAAGTCGAAGAAAGCTTCAATGTTCAAGTAAGTTTTTACTCAATTTTAACAAATTCCGTTACGATGTTTTGATCAATTTATGAATTTCTAATTAAAATTGAGGGTTATAATTGTTCAATTATACTTCTCTAGGATATTAACGGTAACTCTCTTCACCATGTTGTGAAATTGGTGCTCCCCCGTTGCAATCAAAACAAAGAAATCAACACACCCACACGTACAAGAAAGAAACAATCACACACAAGAACACAAGAGTTGTTTACCCGGTTCATTCACCAACTCGTGAACTACGTCCGGGGGCAATTGCCAAGCCAATATGTATTCTAATATGTTGCTACAATCAACTACAATATGTTCTAGGCCGAAATTATGCTTATATAGTTATACAAGGAAGCCCTAACTCAGTTTAAGAAGAGATCTAATCAAAATAGGAAACAAAATAAAAATCTGCTGCAGATCCGGACCGAGCGCGGCCGCCCTCAAGGCCCGGCGCGGCCGCCCTCAACTGGGCAGAAGATTTTGGCACCCACGAAAGAACTCCAGCGCGGTCGCTCTCCACCTGAGCGCGGCCGCTCTCCTCGACAGAAGCACCTCCGAGATTTTCCTTCTTGATTCACCGACTCCTCCGACTTAGGCTCCTCCTCTTCCTTGTAGTTTAGGATTCAAATCCAACAATCTCCCACCGGAGACTAAACCAACAAACATAAAATCACCCATCAACTCCCACCACGGAGTAAAGACCTTCGAACACATTTCCCCATCCATATTGGCTTGGACACTACCTCTCCTCTCCTCAAGTAATAAGGCGAGTTGAAACCAAGCGACGTTTCAACCTCTCCGTGTTAGATGATTCTTGCCTCCCCCAAATCGCCTTCTACCTTGATTTCTCCCCGCAAGTCTAACTTCGCCTTCTCCCTCCGCACCCACCTTCCTCGCAATGCCTCCCCTTCAAACTTGGACACACCTTGTTTCTTGCATCGACTGTTCTTGGTCTCGAAACCGCTCTCTCGTTAGGGCCCTCGACTTCCACACCACGCTGATCAACTTTGAGTCCCCCCAACATACCGTTTCTTGATGTCTCCTTTTCACACCAACAGCCGGTTCTTAAGCCTCTTGCTCCCACCGGAACGAAAAGCGACATAGGTAGAGTACAACGTCTTTCCCTTAACCCCACGAGCCAACACCTTAGCCCCTTTTGTGACTTCCCAAGACCCACCAATGAAAGAAACACCATACCCTTCACCGTCAAGTTGTCCCACGTAAATCACCCTTCTCCTCAAATCCGAACATGCATCACGTCGTGTAGTTGTAAAACAGCCCCATTAGGTGTCTTCATCATCACATCCCCTTACCTTTGATCTTCAATGGTTGACCATCACCAAGATAGAGAACCCCAAAATCTCCGGTTTGTATCGCTTCATTGATTACTGCATCCCCACTAGCATGACAAGAAGCTCCAGAATCCAACACCCAATCTTCACCCGACTGTTCCTCCCCAGGATTAATACATCACCACCATCATCCACCACGTTAGCACCACCATCTTTTCCCTGACAAATATAACTGATATGCCCCAATTCACCACAATTGTAGCACTTGACCTTTTTCCCTTTTTCGGTCTTCCCCTATTTCTCTCCACCCTAAGTGCGGCCCATCTACGGAAGATTCTCCCCTTTTCTCTTTCCTTCGCAACTCCTCTTGAAGGATGAGATCTCTAACCTCCGTATACACCAATGCTTTGCTGACGTACTAATCGTTGTGACAGTAACCTCCCAACTATCGTGCAATGACTTTAAAAGAGAAAACAAGCTAGCACTTCATCGGAGAAAGTAATATCAACACTTTTCAATTGGTCCACCATACCTTTGAAATTGCCGACATGACTTGCCGCTGCGCCCCTCGACATCTTCGCATTCGCAAACCTCTTTATCAAATGCACCTTATTGATATTCGACGGCTTCTCATACATGTCCGACAGCGTTTGCAGCAACTCCACCGTTGTCTTGGCCTCCATAGCGTTCCGTGCAACGTCGTCGGTTAGGGCACTCCTTACCGCTCCTAACGCCTTTCGATCCAACGTCTCCCAATCCCCTTGTGACATGTCTTCGGGCTTCGCCTTCAAGGGTCCATGAAGATCCTTACAATAAAGGTAATCTTCAATCCTTGTCTTCCAAAACGTGAAATTCACACCGTTGAATTTCTCGATTGAGTTCTTCATCTGATTGCTTCACCAAAAAATCCCCAAGAACGCGATTCAAAATTAATCAACTAATGAAAAGATTTTGAATCCTCCGAACCAAAGCTCTGATACCAGTGGTTGTGAAATTGGTGCTCCCCCGTTGCAATCAAAACAAAGAAATCAACACACCCACACGTACAAGAAAGAAACAATCACACACAAGAACACAAGAGTTGTTTACCCGGTTCATTCACCAACTCGTGAACTACGTCCGGGGGCAATTACCAAGCCAATATGTATTCTAATATGTTGCTACAATCAACTACAATATGTTCTAGGCCGAAATTATGCTTATATAGTTATACAAGGAAGCCCTAACTCAGTTTAAGAAGAGATCTAATCAAAATAGGAAACAAAATAAAAATCTGCTGCAGATCCGGACCGAGCGCGGCCGCCCTCAAGGCCAGCGCGGCCGCCCTCAACGGCAGAAGATTTTGGCACCCACGAAAGAACTCCAGCGCGGTCGCTCTCCACCTGAGCGCGGCCGCTCTCCTCGACAGAAGCACCTCCGAGATTTTCCTTCTTGATTCACCGACTCCTCCGACTTAGGCTCCTCTTCTTCCTTGTAGTTTAGGATTCAAACCCAACACACCAAGTTGGTTTTCACCTAGTTTATGTAGGTAGATTTTATGAGTTTTGCCACTCCCTATGTTTTCACTCAAAGAACTCACAAACATAGAATGTTTTTTATATTTATGATTTTGAGTGGTATAGTGGGAGTATCTTGAATTAAGGCTCCGTTTGTTTGGGGGAAAATGTTTTCCGGAAAAAGTTTTCCTCATTTTCCGGTGTTTGGTTGTTTTTCGGAAAACGTTTTCCCCATTTTCCGGTGTTTGGTAACCACCGGAAAATGGAGAAAACGTTTTCCGGAAAACATTTTCCCCCCTTTTCTAAGGAAAATGACTTCCGGATTTTTCCTAAGGAAAACATTTTCCGGAAAATGGTAACACCCTCACCCCCACCCCCACCCCCATCCCGCGTCGGGTCAAAAAAAATTTAATCATTTTAAATTTATTTTTAACAACTTCCCACCTCACTCCCCACCCTACCCCACCCTATCTTTTTCAACTTATCTCAAATTGTGTTTTTATCGAAAAATATTTTCATTAAACAAATGAAAATATTTTTCGAAAAACATTTTCCTTACCAAACAGCCGAAAACATGTTTATCTCATTTTCCGGAAAACATCTTCATTTTCCGGTAAACATTTTATGGGAAATCATTTCTAGAAATCATTTTCCCCTCATTTTCCCCAAAACAAACGGAGCCTAAGTTATGGATGCTGAATTCATACCTGGACATTTAATTTTCCTGCCACGCATGTGTTGCAAGATACTCCTTCCGTCCAGTGGCGGACGCAGGAAATTAAGTAAGGGGGGCCAAGATTCTTTGGAGCTGCCCCCGAAATTTTTTTTTGGCTATTTTTTCCACATGCAATACAACTTTAGTGCGACTAAATGAGAAGGAGAAAAAATCTTAGCTGCAACAGAAATTACAGATAGTTACCATTTTGCTTAATATCCGAAACAAAATCAAAACATCAAGCACCACAGGAACAATGAACAATTAAGTAAGTCCAAGTAGTTAGTATGGCATGTCTAAATACAAAAAAAAAATACTTTCGTCCCTAAATGAATGTCGAAAAAAAGTTTCAAATTTACTCTTGAATCAAGAGCAAAATTGAAAGAAAAAAAATGGATATTTATTTTGGGGGAGAGCGAGAGTAATGACAAGCATACTACAGAGGGAGTAATGACAAGCATAGTTTAAAAAAAAAAGGTCAAGCAGGGCCTAATGTACCTGCTTGGCCCTCCCTGTGTCCGCCCATGCTTTCGTCCCAAAATAAATGTCTCATTTGACTTGTCTAACATTTTTAAGAAATGTGCTTTACTTATTTGTACTAAGTCTATATCCTTAGTATGGGATGGAGGAAGTACATATCTATTTATTGCATCGCACAAGTTAAACATGTGATGCTTTTCTGAAAATCCCAATTCTTGCTCTTTTGAATAATTTTAGGGATATATATTCATGTAATTGATTTAGTACTCTGTAGGCCCCGCATGCAAGTGATGGACTTATAGTAATGATAGTCACAATCTTTCTTTGTTTCCATGAAGTCCTTTTCTAGTAATGGTCTTTTGTTTTCCTCCATCTTGAGTAACCAAACAATGGTCTAAAAGCCGTAATTTATTTTGTCAATGCGATTTGAAAACTTAACTGACAGCTGTCTTGATTATGGCTTGTTTTAGGCTATGCATGATATACTGCATCATCAACATCACTTAGAGAATGTGAGTATAATATTTTATGCTTTGAGGTTGTTTCTTATAATTTGGTTCCTTGTATTATATCTACATTTGTTGTTTTCATATGCTTGCTTAACAGTATGATCATCTGGAGTTCCCAGGGGTTGTTCCTCGCACATTTCTCGGTAAATTATTTATGTGATTTTATTTTTCAAGAGTTTATATATTATTATATCCTGTTTCTCTTCGGTTTCTTGGTCTTGTTTTGAACAAGTTTTTGTTAGAATTTTACAATTTCATAATATTGAAATCATGCCAATCCTTTTTCCTAACGAGAATGGAGTAAAATGTGTGTTCGATCTTGACAACATAGTTTAACACTTTTCCTTTTCCACTATATGCAAAGAAATTCCTATAAGAAGTTACATAGAAGAAATGCCTTTTACTCTAACCAGTACCACCTTCGTAAATTTCTGAACATTATTCATTTAACAAAATAGTTTTTATCACTCTTCTTTTTTCACACTATAGAAAACTTTTTATTGCTTCCTAGCATCAAATGCTTGTTAGCATAAAATTTAAGCATTAGTTTAGCTTGATTTTTGTTATGCTTGTGATTATCTTGCTGTACTCAGATGGGCTCTCTCTTCTTGATTCTTATTATCATCCTGTATATTGCTTAGTGTTCAGGCTGATGAATGACACAAGTCGTCTCGTGATTGAGAGATTACCCCAATGGTGTTTTTTTTTATGCATGTGATTATTTTTGTTATTTGTGGTATTTCTTGTAGGTGCATTGGTCACATCAATTACGGCATCTCCAATGGTGTTTGTGATAAACTTGCTACGCATGCCAAAGATTTATAGTCTTGTAGCAGGTTCGCAATTTATTACTTTGATATGATCCCTTGACCCAATCTATCTATTTCAATCGCATGTCATGTTTGGTTGTGGTTTCCTGACCACATGTAAGCGCTTTCATTTATGTGCTGTATTGCTGTCTGATGTTGCACTAAAGATGCAGAAACAATCACCTTGACTGAGCGAAAGACTAGTGATATAATAACTAGCCTTAAAAGAATCAGAACCTGATTTTGGCAGTACACCATTGACTTTGTGATTTAATTACCTGTTGACTTTGTTACTGGCAACTTACTAGATTATTTGGCTTGATGTTCTGAACTATGTGTTGTGAATATAACCCTCCACTACCAAGCAAACCTACAAGAACGATTAGAGCACACAAACAAAACACAAGAAATAAAGCACAAAGAAGAACACCGGAATTGTTTACCCAGTTCACCAATATGTTTGGCTACGTCTGGGGGCACTACCAAGCCAGGATCTTGCACTATAATATGTGATTTTAGGTTACAATGAGTTTAGGAGCGGAACTTTACTTATATATGACCTAGGGAAACGGACCAAACCCTAGATGGTCTAAGAAAAACGGGCCCAGAAACGCGACAAGCGCGGCCGCCTCCAAGTAAGCGCGTCCGCTCTAAGGTCCGAGAGTTCGACGCCCATGCTCATTCCTCCAGCCGCGGTCGCGCACCATCACGAGCGCGGCCGCCTAACCACTCGTAGAATTCCCGCACCGCGAGCCAACTCTTCGCCGCGGGCCGCCTTTCTCCTGGCCGCGGCCGCCCTCCGCCCGTAAACCAAGCCCGAAGTCTGGTTGGTCCTCTATCCCAACAATCTCCCACCTGTGAGATCAACCACACATATAAGCCCCGTATCCGTTCTTCAACTCATCCTTGGTGTCCTCCTAGTGCCACCTCGATCACGGTAGTGCCATCCTCCTCTCCTATTTTCCAAGCACAATCAAGCTTTCATGACAACTTCAATTTCTCAAGGTTTACAACCTTTGTCAACATGTCGCCCGGGTTCTCCGATCCCAATATCTTCTCCAAATTCCTTAAGATTTTCTCCTCCAAGAGATGCCCGATGTAGTGGAAACCTCGGCTCAATATGCTTCGTTCTAGAATGAAACGCCGGATTTCTAGCCAAGCGAATTGCACTTTGACTGCACCGCTGTAGAACGTTACCACTTCGCGTCTTCCCAAGTTCACCCAAGAAGTTCTCGCAGCCCATACCATCTCTTTACTTCGCTTCGTCACTTACATATTCTCGCTTCGTTAGCCGATCGAGCCACGATCTTCGCAATTTAGAAGCCCAGAGATTGCCGTACTCACCCAATGCGAACACATAACCCGTAGTACATTCTCCTCTTATCAAGATCACTACGCCAAGTCCGCATCAACATAACCCGCTAACACGACCTCCTTGCTGAGAAACACAGAGCCTTACCAGCCAGCATTCTTCAAGTAACGCAGATCCATTTAACCGCTTCCCAATGTTGTTTTCCCCGGATTGCCCATAAACCGGCCGACTACTCCCATCGTACGTGCAATGTCCGCCAGACACACCACGCATACATGAGACTCTCCCCACCGCCGAAGCATACTGGAGTTCTCTCCATCTTGCCACGCTCCTCCTCGCCCATCAAGCGAGTCTTTCTCTGATAGCTCCAGCGCAAACCCAACGGTGTCCCCTGCTGGGCTTCGCCTCTTCCATACAAAACCTCGCTAAGACTTTCTCAACGTATTCTCGCCATGAAAGAATCAACTTACCCGACTCCCTATCCCTTGGCCAATCCGCATGCCCAAGATTTTTCTCTCGGCCTCTCCCAAATCCTTCATCTCGAACCGTTCCGACAACCGAGCCTTCAATCTGTTTACCTCTCTACTGCTAGAGCCCGCTATTAGCATGTCGTCCACATATAACAAGAAGATTATGTACCCGTTGTCCGTGTTCTTGAGTAGCAACAATGATCCGCCTCACATCTCGATAAAATCAATGTCATGCATGAACCCATCAAACTTTCGTACCACCGCCAGAGCTTGTTTAAGGCCATACAAGCTCTTAGTCAATCTGCAAACCAGCCTCCTCGCTACCCTTAGACAAGTAACCCTCTCGTCGTACCATGTAAATTTCTTCCTCCAAATCCCCATGAAGAAAGGCCGTCTTCACATCCATCTGTTTCTAGCAACAAGTTATCCGCCACTACTATCCCCGTAACCATTCTCGATAGTGGTCATCTTCACAACCGGAGCGAATAACTCGGTGTAGTCAATACCGTACTTTTCTTTGAAACCCTTTACAACCAGTCTTGCCTTGTAACGCTTCGCCGTCCGCTTCCTCCTCGATCCCGTAAACCCACTTGTTATGCAAAGACCTTCTTCCCTTGGTGCCTAGTCAACTCTCAAGTTTTGTTGGCCTTCAATGAGTCCATCTCATCATCCATCCCAGCTTTCCACTTGTTACAAAGCGCACTACGAATGACTCTCCGCATAACATTCCGGTTCCCATTATCTGTCAACAAAGAAATAATAATTGGAAGGAGTATACCTGTCAGCGATCCACGCAATCCACTGGATCTACGCAATGAATATCCGGCTCGGGAGTATGTGGTTCATCTTCGGTGACCTCCCGACTACGGTCAACATGAACTGTTCTCCTCCCACCCGAGTCCGGAATATCCACCTCTACAATCTCCTGCTCCGAACTAATGCCATCAGATGCCCCCTTTCGTCCTCAGATAATACTGTTCATTGAATACCACATCTCGACTACGAATAATTTTATGGTTTTGGTCATCCCAAAACTTATACCCGAAGTCATCCCCGCCATACCCAATAAACGTACACTTAACAAATTTTGCATCTAATTTAGTTCTCTCAGCAGAATCAACATGAACATAAGAAACGCAGCCAAATATGCGAAGAAAGGACAGATTTACCTGCTTGCCACTCCATGCTTCCTCTGGAATTCCATTCCCCAATGGTACCGATGGTCCCCGATTGATCAAGAAAGCCGCCGTGTCAACTGCATATGCCCAAAACGTCTTTGGAAGTCCACACTTCAATCTCATACTTCTAGCCCGCTCGTTCAATGTTCTGTTCATTCTCTCTGCAACCCCATTGAGTTGTGGTGTGCGCTTTGGTGTCTTCTCCATACGAATACCATTTGCAGCGCAATATTCCCTAAACTCACCAAGCTCATACTTCCCACCATTATCTGATCTCAAGCACTTAAGCTTAAGTCCCGTCTGATTCTCCACCAAGGCCCTCCACTTCTTGAACACCTCGAAAGCTTCATCTTTCCCCTTCAAGAAATAAACCAAGACCTTCCTTGTAGAGTCATCAATAAAAGTCATGTAATATGACGCATCACCAAGAGAAGTTACCGGAGATGGTCCCCACAAGTCAGTGTGAACAAGTTCTAACTTTGCTTCCCTCAAACCCCTACCTGTCCTCGAGAAATTATTTCTCCCCTGTTTGCCAAACATACAATCTTCGCAGATCCCCACGCTGATCGTCTTCAAACCCTAAGTAGTCCCTTTTCAACAAAGTACCTTCATCCCCGTCTCACTCATGTGACCCAATCGACAGTGCCACAAATCCGTATCACCCTTGGCTGCCGCCACCGCGATACTATCCTTGGTGTTATTCGCCAAATACAAAGTCCCCTCCTTATTACCCCGAGCGATCTCGCAGTCCTCCTTGGTAATAACCCAGCTGCACTCGAATGTTACCTTGTAACCTTCTTCGTCCAACTGCCCAACTGATAATAGGTTCTTTTTCAAACCCGAAATGTGTCTGACCCCGTTCAGATGTAAGACCTTCCCGTCCGATGCTCCTATTCTGACATCCCCCTTTCCCTTGATTTCCAAAGGCTCGCCATCTGCCAGATAGACCTTACCGAAATCGCCGGAAGTGTAATTCTCCATCTCCTCTTTATGCCCGCAAGAGTGGAATGATGCCCCCGAATCCAGCACCCATGATTCTAGTGCACTACTAACACTCAGAACCAGTACATCGTCACCTTCGACTGTCACATTCACCGAATTGCCCTTACGATTTGGACAATCCCTCTTGTAGTGTCTCAACTCCTTACAATGATAGCACTGAACAGATCCCTTTGCAACCTTTGGTTTGTCTTTGATCTCCATAGCTTTGCCCTTACCACTCACCACGTTCTCCCTTGTTTGCTAGTACCCGGCTTCCCCTTGCTAGTAGTAGTTAAAGCCGATCCCGAAGCACTCGATGTCCCCAACTTCTTCATGCGATTTTCTTCGGCCAAAAGGAAGTCTTTAACATCATCATACTTCAATTTCTTCTTACCTGCTGAAGCATTGATCGCTGTCACCGTTCCGCTCCAACTTGCTGGTAAAGATGCTAGCAACAAGCACTCATTCTTGCGTATCAAATCAACCTTATTTGCAGCAGATGGAGTTTCAAATCTCTCAGTAAGATAATCCAATAGCTCCTTGGTGGTTGTCGCCTTCTTGGTAGTCTTTGCAATCCACTTTGACAAAGTAGATCTGACCACCCCTAGGGCTTTCCGATTCATGAGTTCCCATTCTTCCTGATCTTCTTCTTCCGGTTTGACACCCTTCAGAGGCTTATAGAGATCCTTGTTGTACAAGAGATCCTCAATCTGCATCCTCCAATATCCGTAGTCAGACCCATCGAATTTCTCAACCGCCTGTTTGTTCTTGCCCATTCTTGATTGCTTGACAACACCCTTGATCTTGGAACCAGGCTCTGATACCAGTTGTTGTGAATATAGCCCTCCACTACCAATCAAACCTACAAGAACGATTAGAGCACTCAAACAAAACACAAGAAATAAAGCACAAAGAAGAACACCGGAATTGTTTACCCAGTTCACCAATATGTTTGGCTACGTCTGGGGGCACTACCAAGCCAGGATCTTGCACTATAATATGTGATTTTAGGTTACAATGAGTTTAGGGGCGGAACTTTACTTATATATGACCTAGGGAAACAGACCAAACCCTAGATGGTCTAAGAAAAACGGGCCCAGAAACGCGACAAGCGCGGCCGCCCTCCAAGTAAGCGCGTCCGCCCTAAGGTCCAGAGAGTTCGACGCCCATGTTCATTCCTCCAGCGCGGTCGCGCACCATCACGAGCGCGGCCGCCCTAACCACCAGAGAATTCTGCACCGCGAGCCAACCTTCAGCGCGGTCGCCCTTCTCCCAGCGCGGTCGCCCTCCAGTCCAGAAACTGCTCCGAAGTCGGTTGGTCCTCTATCCCAACACTATGTTGCCCAAATCTTCAAAATGCCTCAAGTACCAAGCGCGGCACTTTGAACTCGGAATAGGGGTATGGTTTTTGGTTGGACAAGTCTCAATGGAAACTTAAATTCTAGAAAGTGAACATCTTGAACATTATATTATAAAATAAACTTATTTGTCGTAAGTTTTTTTTTTTTTTTTTTTTTCTGTAAGAGCTGAAATGAAAGAAGGTCTTGTACGCTGTTCTCAATCTGGATTTTCACACACAGTATCTTTTTTAATCGGAGCACTCCGTCGCATTAGTTCTTATATGTGATGCTGCTAAATCATACTCCTTCCGTGAATGAGTGTCAGCGTCCCCTATGAAGAACCAATACTTTGTCTGATTAATTATTTTAAGAGAGCTAAAACTGTTATTAATCCTAGTACATGTGGTATGACTGGAATCTGGGATAAACCAAACTAATAGTGACTTTTATTCTGGGATGAGCGGAGTGTCTTTTCTTCTTCATATAAATTGTGGTTATTCTGTTTGTCAAATATACACATGATATCGGTTTCCTGAACAGCCTCTGAAATATTCTACTTTTGTATCTAACTAGTTCGCTTGGTATTGGGAAGCTTTCTATTATCTACATTGCGGTATTTCCGTGTCCAGGTCAGAACCCTTTCTTTTGGTGTTCTGTTTTGTTCATATATGACTTTTGTCAAAGGCTTAATTTCCCCAAAGGAATGTCTGCAGTGGCAAAGCCAACTTATAGGGATTTACTTTTGGAAATGTCATTTTAGTACCTTTAAATTTTGAAAAAGTGCACTAAGAATATTACAATTATGTCGTATGGATATGGTGGATATTAGATTGTGATTGTCATCTACATGTTTAAATTTCAAACCATAACAGTAATGGTATTTTAAGAAAACAGATCTTTCTAGGCACTTTAATCTGAATATCCTCGTACCAACCAAAAGTGTACAAAATAATAAAAATCTTTTGATTTTCTTGTCATTCACTTCATGTTCTACTACTTCTACGTTGCACCATTACCTTCCTTCTAATTTCTAACCAACTAAGCCATCACGAAAACAATAGATGAATCAAAGGAAAACAGAAGCACCTAAGCTAGAATAGACAGGGATGCACGTTGGACCTCAAAATAAATAACAAACATGGAACCTAATTTAACTTTAATGACTCCTCTTTTAACTTTTGCTGCTGAAGTTTGCAGCGATGGCAATTGTGTTGCCTTTGCTCCTCGAGGAGTTACTGATAAAATTCTATAAATTACTGAAGGTCTCCTCATTTATGGAACCGTTTCTGGTGCAACTGAAGCAAAGTCACTATGCTCTATTTAATGCAGTGTGCTGCCGTTATCTATCGGCGCTTTCTTCTTTTGTTCACTATGCCGTTTAACCTTCTGATTTATGTTGAATTATACTTTCTTTTGAGCAGATCAAAAGAAATTTGGCCACCAAGTTGAGGCTTTCTTTGTGATACTGCTTGCATCACAGTTTCATACGCTGTTCTACTGCACCCGTCCTCTTCCTAATATACTGGCTCTGGGATTAGGTGATTACACATTGCAATTTACTTCAGAATGCTACTTTCTCTACCCTAAAATGATAGTCCATTTTTGCTTATGGACATGGACAAAAATGGACGCTCATCTTGGGATGGAGGTAGTGTTCAGTAGCTACTCTGTTATGTTAGCCATATTCCTTTTTTGCCCTTAAAGAATGAGTGTTTATTTTCGGACTAATTGTGAAGCTGTCCATGATATAAATATCCCATGATTAATAATTAAAATTTGCACATTCGAGTGATTTTGATCAACAAGTTAAACTTCAGGGAATTTTTCCATCTTAGCCAGACTACTTGACTGACCTCATTTGTTGGTGCGTTTAGTTTTAAGTCTTCAAAGAAAGAAGTCCAATTGGTTACAGAGAGAGGAAAATTTAAAGGTGTTTCTTTTGGTGTCCCAGGGAGAATCAAAGGTGTGAAGAAGTCTAACTAAAGCTGGTGGAAAAAGTAAACAGAAGGAAAAACATGAAGAATACTTTGGGCATACCATCAGCCCAAAAACACCAAAATAGCAATTCATGAAAAGCAGTTAAAGGCTGATTATGATTTTTTTTTTTCATATCAGTTTATTTCTCTGGCGGTAGGTTCCATTTGGAAAGCCAAGTTTTTTAGATTTTAGGCTTTTGTTTAGCCCAAGTACATAGTCCGCTTAAAAATAATGATTTTGCTTTAGTCTCTCTCTCTGCCTCCCTCCCTTCCCACCCTCTCTCTGAATATCCATTTTCTTTGCATGCAACATGGTAAACCACACGATCCCCTTGTTCTGCATAGTTTTCTCTCTCTCTCTCTCTCTCTCTCTCTCTCTCTCAGAAATGGTAACCAAACTGTGGAAAAGAGGTAGAGAAGGAGCAAAGAAGCTACATTATTAAGATTTAAAGCCAATTCCAAGTTGTTTCATTGATCAAAATTCAAAATCAGTTGAATCTATTTGAAAATATTGCTATCTACCAGTTAGAATTGTTCACTGTAGAAAGGTGATCTACAATCTCCTTCATATTTACACCAGCATGGTATTTCACCTTATGTCTCATTCTACTTGCTTCACCAATTCACCTTGTGAAACGCATTTCTGGAGAAACCAAAAGAATTTTGACCATAGTGTGGCCAACTGAAAAGGGAATATTGAAGTGGGGTAAAAAGAGAGAACCAGTTGCGAAGGAAAAGGTCCATCTACCATCTTAGGGCAAGAGAAAATCTATTAAATAAGGAAATCAAGAGAGAGTTGGAAAAGTTATTAGTAGATGAGGGGGGCTTATCCAGATTCACTTTTCAAATTATACTTCACCTGGTGGTCTTCCATAGGAATACTGAATAGGCATATGTCAAATATACCTTTCTACCGTCCCCTCCCAACTTCTTTCTAAAGCTTGAAGTTACTTAAAAACTCCTACTTATTAAACTTGTTAATGGTCCGTGCGAACTTATAGATCCACATATTGTTCATATTCTCATTGTCATTTATTCTAACTATTGTAGTCAATCTGGCATATGGGTTTTGGTTGAAAGGAAGTTTATATGCTGCATTAAGATGTCTGGTATGTTTTTCCTAGTCTCCGCCTTTCTTAACTTATGTTGCATTGTTTACTGGAACGTCAGAGCCGCTCCCTTTAGTTTGCTATTATTTGAAGGCTGGTATACAATGATGCGTCTTTATTTCCTTGATATCAGATTGCAATCCTTGCTTTTGTATCATAAAGAATTGAGGATACGTTTTCTTAAGGCCCAGCAAGCATAACTCACAGGTCATAAGCATAGCATACCTCAGAGAAACTATCTGGATCCTTTGGCCAGATCTGACCCTATTAACAAAAGGACCATATTAATCAGTTAGAACTCAAAACTGCTTCGAGGAGTGTGCCAATTACCCGCTATTTGTGAACTAGCTAGATGCATCTTACAGTTATCTTTTCTTGTCTAGTTTTATAAAAGCATACTTCTCTATGTCAACCAGCCAGAATCTTAGTTGTTTCTTTAGTTGGAAATTCGGACTCATATGAGTGTGCACTTGGAACTAAATTTATGGTTACAATTTCAATGTGAACATAAATGATATTTTTCTAATAAAAAAGAATTGTATTATATTAGAGAGAAGAATATACATCATAAGAAAGCAAAAGATATGTACTAAAGAACTACAGCAGACCAATCTCGAATCATTATTGCAGGCCCACAGAAACCTCCTTCGGCAGAAAGTTTTTGTCCGTTATTTAATATTCTAAATGAATTAGTACTAGGTGACCACATGGTTGCAGTAGTTTTTCAAATAAACAGGTCAGCATGATAACAATGCCTTCTAGAAACTTTAAGCAGGATTTCTTGCAACGGTATATGTTGTGGACAAAAAGATTCTTAACATTAGTTCCATATGACCTGCTAGATAAAGGTATATGACACACGTTAGCATAAAACCATTGGCTTCTCTCCTGTTTTCCTAGAATTAATTTCATTCGTGGCTTGGAATACATGTTGCGTTATCATTGTTAATGGCATGATTAAGTAATTTCCTAGAGAGCAGACGTAATGTATAATTGTTTAAGAGCTACCCAACCTATAATGGCTTATTACCAAGAAGTATAGATGTATTTTTGAGGTTTCCTTTATCATTAAAAGTGATGAGGATGCCATTCAAGACTTTACAGCAGTGAATTTTATAAAATCATGATGACAGAGAATGCTTGATGGGTGGAAGAAAAGTATTGTAGTACCAACTTCAAAAATAACAGTGACATTTCAGGTGGCACGAATTACAGGGTTTATAGTACTAAGTAGGAGCTGCAATATAACGGATACTTATAGTAGGAGAATATGTTAATACCCAATTACTACAAGCTTACACCTGGAATCGGCAGCAAGCCTTTCTCTTTTTGTCTTGTGATGGATGAATTTTTGTGGACATGTACAGAAGATCGAGCATGGTGCATATTTTTGTCAATAAACATTGTTCGAATTGTTGAGACCGAAAATGGGGTATTGATAAGCTAGAAACGTGGAGAGGAGCTCTAGTAGTCAAAGAGTTTGGAATGCATTGGTGTAAAATGGAATACATGGGCAACTTTAGTGGTAGAAGAAGGTTATGTTAAGTGGTGGAGAAATAAACAAAATGAAACAACCTCGATTAGTGGGATCAACCCATAATCAAGGTGAGAGAGGAAAGAGATGATGTTAGTCATAATAAAAAATTAGACCGGGTGAAATGAGAAGTTCATGCGGAGTGGTACATGATTGATGCCATATCCGTAAAGTTGAAAGGGAAGTTTTATATGACAAGTAGTGTTATTTATGGATCCTATTATTTGGCAATGAAGATGTAACAATCAACAAGACGAGTGTGGCTCAGATGTGGATGCAATGATAGATATGTGGTAGACCTAGAATTGATACACTTCATAATGAAGATTCTGAAAGAAAATAACTTAACACTCCCTCTGTTCCACAAATAAATGTCGCACCTTTTCTTATGTTAGTATGAAAGAACTTCGAGCAATAATTTTAGGTTAATTTAATTATCCCAATGAAAATTTGAAAATTGTTATTGATAGTATTTGTAATGGTGTATCAATAACAAGTTTTATATTTTTATTAGGATAATCAAATTAACCTACAATTATTGCTCAAACTTCCTTCGTACTAACATAAGAAAAAGTGCGACACTTATTTTGGGACAAAGGGAGTACTTTTCAACACATGTGTAGACCACCTGGTGCACTGGTTAGTAAATGTTAGGGTATCAATGTCAATCAGATTAGGAGTAGGGGAAGATCAAAATAAACAATTACATTGGTAATACAGAAAGATATGAATGACATGGCTTGTTTGATGAACTTCCGTCTGACCAAATTGTATAGATGAGAAAGATTCATGTGTGCAACCCTGAGTGATCGAGATTAAGGTTGACTCGAGTTGAGATGAGTTGGAGTTGCACAAGACTTGTATCTTATCAGTCATTACATGAATTCTACCTCAATAGCCTCTATTCCATCCATTCTTAGGGTTTAGGGTTTAGGTTCTTATTCCCATTATTTTCCTTTTTAAATTTAACAAATGATGCTAACCTAATTGCCATAGTTGTGAAAGGCTAGCGCCTTCCTCGCCCGCCTCGCCATTTTGGCGCCTCTAGGGGTTGACCGCCTTTTGGTTTCATGGCGGGCTGTTGTGCGCCTTTTTGACCTAGGCGACACCTTTCTTGGTTATGTCGAGAGGTGTGTGGTGTCCGCCTTTGTCAAAAGGCATAATAGGCGCATGCATAATGTTAAACTAAGTCTCTAGGTATGTAATTATACGTTTGAAATTATATGTTATCTTAATTTCATGTATTATTCTCTTTTCTATCATGGTTTAAAATTTATTTTACGATTTTAAACTACTTGTTTACTGATTTGAACATCAAATGTATTTTTTGTCTTAAAAATCTCTTTTTTTGGGGTTTTAATTGCGTTAACCTGCTATTGCATGTGAAATTTTGACCTTTATTTAATGAAAAATTCTTATTCATAACATGTTTAATCTTTGTTTAGTATATCTTACATATGTATTATTTTACTATTTTGTATGTTCTATTTTTCCGTCTTGTTCGCTTTTCGGCCGCCTTTCAACCGCCTCGCCTTTCGCCTTTTCTAGGAGCCTCTCGCCCGCCTCTCGCCTTTCGCCTTTAACAACTATGCTAATTGCTAGTCTGTCTTTTAAAATCCTTCACATATTCAAGATAAAGAATCTGGTGGAAATGAACATTATAAAAATATTGGTCTGGCATAGTTGTATTCCTTTTTTAATCTGGATTCCGACTCTCCCTACCTTTACGTACAGCGCTGTCAAAGCCGTACTCTTCATAGAAATCAAGAGTTTTTTTTTATATGAAAGAGAAGGATGGTGAAAAGCACCTCATTGATCTTCTGAGTTCATGTACTACACTTTCATTTGCAAAAGATTCTTAATGCACCTCCTCTCCCCCCCCCCTTTTCATTCTCTTGCTATGCCTTTCTTGGTGCTTATATTATATTATCTTATTTACTGGCACCCCATCCTTCAGTGGCCTGTCTCAGCTCTCCTCTTTCCCCCTCTCTAGGTTTTTCCAATCAGTTTTTTCCTATGTGGTTTATCAGATCTCTGTATATCTTTTTTAACTTTCAGATTTTTGCTACGATCGTGTTTAGATGTGACATGCTGCTGCTACTTTGTCCTCTGGGCCTGGAACTCTTGCTGGTACGTTACTGGCAGTGGATTTGCTTTGTGTTTCTTTTCTGCTTTAATAAGTTCAAGCTGTGTGATACCATATTTCTGTATAATTTGTGGACAAATTATGATGAATTTGAACTTGTGAATTACAAGACATTGATTTTGCTGAATATCCATAATACTATAAATCAGTGACTATCAAAATATTATAAATCAGCGACTATCAAATTTCTAAATGTTTTATTTCAATGTTAGAATGTCTTAATAATTTTGATACATCTCGTGTTGAATGTTTCACGGCTTGTAGTAATATCATAATAGATGCATAACCAAAAAATTTTGATTGCCTTTGCCAGATCACTCTTATTCTAAACCAAATTTTTCTGATATATTTTGGTACACCAAAAACATGAAATTTCTTAATCCATCTGAACAATTAGGACCCCTATGATCCTGTGTTGTATCATATATTGCTTGATTATATACGAGTTACCCTGCCGGCTCACAGAAGTATGATGCAGTATGTTAGAATGTCTTAACTTCGTACTCCCTCCATCTCCATGCATGATATTTTCCTTTTGGTTAGTTCAGAGACATGGAACTCATACCAGTAATCCTCCAATAGGGTTGCTTACAAATTTAACATAAAATATATTGCCCCACTCAGAACTTCGTACTCCCTCCGTCCCGAAATGATCTTCCTACTCTTTTGGTCGTCAATACGAAAGTACTTTGAGCAATAAATTTAGGTTGATTTAACTATCTTAATACAACAACAACAACAACAACAACAACAACAACAACAACAAAGCCTTAGTCCCAAAATACTTATCACTACACCCAGGTCTTTGAAGTGTAGCGCGTCGCTGCTGAGGAAACGCCCCAACGATATTCATATTAAGATTCATGTCATGATAATGTGACAAATTTTACGCTGGCTATCACATGCCTACCACAACCCTCGCCCTTTATCCTGACTTGGGACAGGCAAGGATAAATCCTTGGTGGGTTTATTTAACTATCTTAATGAACATCTAAAAATTGTTATTGATAGTATTTATTATGGTGTACCAATAACACGTTTTAAAATCTAATTAGAATAACTAAATCAACCTAAATATATTGCTCAAAATACCTTCGTATCAACAACCAAAAAAGTAGGGAGATCATTTCGGGACGGACGAGTATCACTTAATTACTATTCGCAAGAGACAGTTCTGATTTCTATGCAACCCATCTCGATCATAGCTTTCCACTATAATTAGTCTTTGAGTTTCTTCTGCTGCTCTATTCTATCCTTTCTCTGGAACGAGCTTACATGCATTCACTCTGTGCCATCCGTTTTATTAAGTTTGAGAATATTCAATGTGGAAAAGCCATCATATATGTCCAACATATTTCTGTTTTTATTTCTATTGTTGATGTCACTCTTGATAGTTTTGAATGAACTTATGGACTGGATGGCTTCCACCTGGTCCATTTGTTATGGCAGACAAAGTCAATTTCCATACAGGGGGCATTCAAGTGCTGCACCGTAGCTGTATTGTTCTGCATAGGTTTGTAATTCTTTTATTCCTTCTATTCCAATTGCTTCACTAATCACTACTACTAAGCAATTCTTTTGTGCTTTATAAATTGGTCAATGACATCGATTCCTTATGAGCTTATTAATTGATTACTGTTCCAGGTCTTACTGTGGCTGTTGATTCCATTATGTGGCGGAGATTGTTGTGGCCAGAATTTGAAGTTTTTTGGTTCAACTCTGTTTTGAACAGAAGTTCTGAGTGGGGTGTATCCTATGCTTCAGCACTTACTACATCTTCTTATCTATAGTATACCAAATGCCTGCTTGAGTATATGGTTTTGAACATCGATACTTGCACATATGTTTCTGAATAAGACCTACTCCCTCAGTCCCATAAAGATAGTCCCACTTTTGTTGGGATAATTTTGATTGAACTTTGACCAACAATGCAAGTTAATTTAATTATCCTTATGAAAATCCAAAAATTGTTATTGGTTGTACTTGTAATGATGTAACCCTAACAATTTTATTTGAATAATTATGCTTTCCTAAATATTTGGTCAAGGTTCAAACAAAGTTATCGTTAAAAAAGTTGGACTAACTTTATGAGACGGAAGGAGTATTTATCTTGGTTCATATCCTAGTTCCAACTTAATATATCTGTCTCAGACACATCCCTTTCACTGGTACTTTACTTCAGCTCTTCCTCGCTCGTTGCTTGCTGCATATCCTCTTTTTATGGTGAGTCTAGGAGATGAAGGGATAAAGATATACCTCCTTAATAGTTACTGTCTTTAATATATATCTTTTGTTATGGATATTGCTATTTGAAACCCATTCCTGGATTTCTAGTCAAAGATTCTCACATTCCTCTTCCTTGTTGATACCTGCATTTTCCATGTTGCGGATGTAGCTCCTGAATAAAATAGCTCGAGTAATATAGATCATACTCCCTCCGTCCCAAAATAATGTTCCCATTTTTTTTTTTGTTGTTTGTTTGAATAAACTTTGAGCAATAATTTTAGGTTGACTTAATTATCTTAATGAAAATCTAAAATTTGTTATTGATACACCATTATAAATACTACCGGTAAGAATTTTTTGATGAAACAAAGTGAATCTGTAGTTTAAGCCTAGCTAGAATTAAGGCCTAAATTCTAAGTTTCCAGCACAAATTGCATTTCAAAATTTTCACTGATTTGAATGGACATTTTTTCACTGCAGATTGGAGCTTTACTTGATAGGAGGGTTCTTTTATACACCCTTCCAGTTTTTCTCATTTGTTTTACTTTATTCCAAGCTTCCTCACAAGGTATAATACACTCATTCCTGAACTTATTTCCAACTGAACTTAACTTGTGGAACTTACTAATAATTATAGCAATAATGAATTTGCAGGAGCTCCGATTCATTATAAGTTCCATCCCGATGTTCAACTTATCAGCGGCCGTTGCTGCTAGCCGTATGTATGTGGCTTCTCTTAATGCCAATTTTCTGATCATTTATTATGTTCTTTGAAAAGGAAAGAAACCGCTCTTTTACATTGTTTCAATAAGGTTGCTCCATTGTGATTTGGTGATCAATTTTTTAATCATATGATTATTTCAATAGTAACATCTAAATTGCTTTGTCTTACTAGCTCCATTTATCTGTTTTTTCTTACAGTTATAATAACAGGAGGAAAGGTTTCTGGAATCTGCTTTATGTTACTCTGCTTGGGTTGCTTGTGATCAGGTTGAAAGAGAAATCAATTACTCCTTAGTTAAAATACTGAAGTGTTTCATCTCTTATTACTCATAATTTATTTCTGTAGTCTAGGGGGCACCGTCATAACTTTCATGGCATCGTTTGAGAATTATCCAAGTGGTTATGCTCTAAAAGCTTTGCACCAGACAGGTAACATCTCATTCAGAGTGTGTGTATGTGTGATATAAATGTCCTACGCATTCATTTATGTCATGGATTTGTGGTCCCGCAATCTGAGATACAAACAGCAACCTGTTATAATCTCTTTGAAAGTGATCCCTTCTGCTTGAAGGTCTTAAAACTTATATATTTGTTGAATGAGTATGTTCAGCAGACTCAGAAATTATTTTGTTTGTGAATTTAATTGTTGAGAGCATCATAATAACGCAATCTTTAATGGTGACTAGCTCCAACTGAGCAGTGAGCATCTCTGATTCAACTCAAATGGAGCTTCTAGGTAGGCCTGTCAATTGCACCCGGCAACCCACCAACCCGACACGCTAATTACCTGACCCAACCCATTAATATAAACGGGTCACCCACTATGACCTGTAAGAATACAGGTTAAAGCAGTTCGATCCGCCAACCATTATAACCTGTTATCATCTTCTCAACAAGGTTATCTCCGAGATTTCGTTCCGGCTGCTTTGACAATTCTAATGTATCTTGAGTTGAGATCAATCCCAACCGGCAACCTGGACTCCTCCGTCACCGGCAAGGTCGCCAGAATCTTGTTCACGTCAAATTCCCTCGCCGGCAGTGCATTTTCTGGTGGAACGACCCTCGAAAATGCCTTCGAAATCAAAACCCACAAACACTAAACCTGTAATTGCTCAATATTTACAGATAAAACTACTAACAAATTTGTATTTTTTAACCAAGTCGAACCAAATTTTCTCACGAATAGTTCAGAATTTATTTGAAATTGAAAGGCATTTTGCAACATAAAGAACATCAAAAAGAGAGAGAGAGAGAAGCTGCTTTGGAAATCGGCGGTGTAATGAGATCGAAGAGTCGGTTAGGGTGAAAAGGGTTTTAATGTGCCCCTTTTAAATGAATAAGATGGTTTAATTCCCTATGACATTTATTTTTCTTAAATGAAGCAGTTTACATTCCTCCTAGAACAATACTACTCTGCTCTGCTCAGCTCAGCTCAAATACCCCAACTATCTATTTTGAACATAGAAGGAAGATTAAAACTTTAATCCTTAAAGCTAAAGGTATAAATGAAAGATTTACATTGATCCTTGTAAGTTTGATTTTCAAACATTGACTCTTAGAGTTGTAAGGGAAGGAATATTCTTAAGAGCCTGAGATGGAGCAATCTTAAATCAACTACTTCCTCTGTCCCAAATTAAATGTCTTTTTTTGTCCCAAAATGAATGACCTTTTAAAACTTTACCTTCAAATAACTTTGCCTCTAAATCATTTTTTTTTTTACAAATTTTTCTTCATAGTTCATTATATTTTTGTAAAACTAAAATTTTGAAAGTGAATAGTAATAAGAATGTTTATGATTTTTTTCTATTAAAATCAATCTTTTCAAAATGGCCCTTAAATCCCAAATGGTCATTCATTTTCGGACCGGGGGGGAGGAGGGGGTAGCATTGTTCATGATATGCTAAAAGTTGTGTCTCAGCTTCTAGATGTCAATATATCCAAAGGCTCATATCTATCCATCGGTACCAATCATGCCCTTGAAGTGCATAAAATTTTCTTCTTTCTTCTTCTGGACATTGACTCTTGTTACCACCAACCTTTAGCATTCATTTTTGTTTCTCTTATTCTTTCTATTTGCTAGACATATCATATAAATATATTAAGCTCTTTTCATTGATGATGTAAAGTCAACTCAACTAAAATTTTCTTTTTGACAGGCCATTCTGAAAATACGACAGAGGAAATGTTGGTCCATATTGATACCTTCTCAGCAATGAACGGCATCTCACGGTTTTGTGAAAATGATTTCCCTTGGAGGTATTTTTATATGCTTAAAATATGTTTTATGGTGGGATCATTGAGGACATATATGTATATATGCTATAAAAATGCTTAAATGTTAACTTCAATTTCTCCTACGCAAAAATGGACATTCATTTTGGGATGGAGGGAATAGAATATTATTGATCTCTCTCTTGTGCTTTGCCCCCATTGTTGTTGCAATATTCATCACACTTCCCAATTCGGTACCTTTTTTTTTTCCGTGGCATTAATGTGTCTAAATTTACATGTAGTCTACTATGTTATTCAGGTACTCTAAAGAAGAAGGAATATACCCAGAAGAATTTCACAGGAGAAATTTCACATATCTCCTGAAGTGAGTTGTGAATCTTTCTCTGCACTCTCATTTGAAATACTAGTGGAAAACCAAGTGAAATGATTTCATATTTAAGTCAAAATTTTATTTCACTGATATTTATCCATATTTCACATTGATCTAAAACTTCAATTTCTTCCTTTGTTCGACAGTGAGCATTCCAGCATCAAGGGATTCAAATGTTTATTCGCTGTAAATGGGTTTTCCAGAATTCGTCTCCGTGTTGACTTTCCACCCATTTACCTGGTAGTTATCTATGTTAATTTTTTCTTGCTTGTATATGGCGTTCCATCCATTTGCGACTGAACTTCTCCATCCTTATATTTACAACAGGTTAAAGAGCCAAAAGTATTTATTCACGGAAACACCAGAAACACAAAAATAATGAACAGGAGTTGGCCAGGTTGCCCACAACCTTAGGTAAAGAATCGTTCATGGTGTAAGGTTTAATTTCATTTTCAATCATTGTACTTTACCCTGGCTTTTACTTCAACCACTATACACCGTCCCACTAAAAGTTACACTTTTTGCCCAAATGATTGTCACACTAAAAACTACACTTTCCCAAAATGAAAATTTTAAAATAATTTTTTATCCAATGAAACCCGTTTGCATACTCACAACAACTATCCACCTACTATTCCCTATCCCATATTCTCTCTCTACTTCACTTTTCATGCTTATAACACTTACCCTACTTACACTTTTTCTTAATCCCCATGAAAAGTGTAACTTTTGGTAGGATCGAGGGAGTACTTTTTTTCTTTTTCTTTCACAAAAACCACAATAGTATTGAGAAACTATCATTTTGGCCACAAATTCGTGTCTAATCCATGCCCTAATTCACGAACTTGTGGCCAAAATGATAGTTTTCCAAAAACTATTGTGTTTTGCGTGCGAAAAAAATAAGAATAGTGGTTGATGTGAAAGCTGGGGTCAACTACAAAAAATGAAATTAAACCAACTATTTAACCAAATTGATTATAAATGAGTATTTTTTCGTCGCATAATATTTGCCTAGTATTTTTGATTCCCTGACAGGCATTGAGTGCTTCAAAACATAGGCATACCTAGACAGAAGCTCCTAACTCAGAGTCGTTAAGCTTGCAACTTTATGAGGTAGCTGCCCATGGAAGAGGTCCAGACAGTATAACATTAAAAAGATCGAAGCTATAGTTAAGACGATTGTCTAAATTTGGAGGGTCAAGATTTTATCTCAAGTCCTTATCTTTGATTTAATTGTGATCGTCCAAATGCATCGAGGACAAGCTGGGAGTTGCTCTTGCTATACGGCTCTAGAATCGGAGTATAGTACATGAAACTTTGTTGGTTATTGAGTAGCTCTCATTTATGTGCTTATTCACATTTCTCTTACATTGTACCCCCTCTATCTCGTAAT
This sequence comes from Adenophora triphylla var. japonica, assembly GCA_022495995.1. Taxonomy (NCBI): domain Eukaryota; kingdom Viridiplantae; phylum Streptophyta; class Magnoliopsida; order Asterales; family Campanulaceae; genus Adenophora; species Adenophora triphylla. The sequence goes on from JAFEMH010004797.1 coordinate 110,454, forward strand.
AACTATTCTAGTTGACTTGTCAAACTATTGAAGTAATGTGTTTTACTTGTTTGTATATTGCTTCTACCAATGAGCCAATGAGGTGATGTAGATTTCAAAATGTCCAATTAAAGGTGGAGTAAAGCTGAAGCATAAAATTACCTACTCGTGTTAAAGAAAAAGAGAAACAAAACAAAAAGACAGTCAAACAAATAGGTCCACCCTTGATAAAAGTCAAAATAGACATTCAAGAATGATCATATCTTTCAATCCACTGTAAACTCTTGACATCTGGAATCATAATAAATATCATGTTTTTTTTTTTTTTTCGTTTCAAAATAAATAGGTTTTTTAGAGACTTAATGCAATTTAGTTATTATGCTAGCAATATGGTACAAAAAATAAAATAAATAGTAACGCATATTTCGTAAAAATGCTGGGAAGCTAAATGTAACATTTATTTTGAGACAACAGACGTATTTGTGAAGCAAATCTGTTCTCTTGGTATAAACAAAAAATTCAATTTTTTTTTTCATCAAAACTTTATTTTCATACACAGTATTTTAAAGGCTGTTTAACTTAATCATTTATGTTTTTTTCTTTTGAAAATATTGTAGTTTGAAAATTGTATCTTTCCAACCCAAAATTAATGGTACAAGCAAAAATGGCAAAAAGTTCGGTTTGAGGTTGTTGAAGCTAAGAAATTGAGGGCTCCGGGTGAATAGTTGAATTCGTATCCCCAATTTAACAGAACCGGCCATACAGTGCCCCATATATAGGCCTACATTTTTGGACTCTCTTATTGCTCTCGCACTCTTCCCGACACTCTCGACCTTGCACGCATAATTGCAACGCCGCATGAATCCTCCATTAATCCTTGGTAGCTATAAAAGGAGTTACCCAAACACAAATACTCCGTACTCCTTAATATCCAACTAACAAGGTTAATAGAAAATAGAGGCAAATTCAAAAGTGTACATGACTCTGAGTAATAAGTTAACTCATGAAAAATCTGCAATAATAACCCCAAAACTTGCTGAACCGGTAGGTATCATAACATGGATGATATAAACAAGTTTTGGAAGAAAAGGTTATTTTATTCATCTTCTCTTTGACAATTTATACAGAAAAATGATAACAGACTAGCTAAGGATTTACATCAATATGCTAAATTACGGGGATTATATGGGAGGATTACATGGGATTGATATTGATAACAAATATACAAATGATATATACTGATAATGATAACAAATATACAAATGATATATACTGATAATAATAGCTAATTAGTAGGAGGAGATATTATTTCCTTAATACGCCCTCGCAAGTTGGACGTTCCCTGAGTAAGACCAATCTTGGAAATAAGTGAGTTGAACCGAGCCCGGGGGAGAGGTTTGGTGAGCGCATCTCGCGATTGATCCCGACCGGAGATATGTTGGACACGGAGGTGGCCATTTTGAACTTGTTCCCGGACGAAATGAAAGGCGAGGGCTAGGTGTTTCATTCTTGAGTGAAAGACGGGGTTTGCTGAGTAGGAGGTTGCTCCCAAGTTGTCACTATAAATTACTGGAGGTTGCGAAGATGAAGCCTGAATTTCGGACAGGAGGTTGGATACCCATAGTAGCTCGGCTGTGGTGGCAAAGAATGGCACGGAACTCAGCTTCCGTGGAAGACCGAGCAATAGCACGCTGCTTCTTTGAGGACCAAGCTATGGGATTGCGACCAAGATAGACAATATAGCCTGAGGTGGAAAGGAAATTATCATGATCGCCTGCCCAGTCGGCATCACAGAAGGCGTGGAGTGGGGAAGGGTTGTGTTTGAAGAGCTGAATACCCAAGTACATGGAACCATGCAAGTAGCGGAGTAAACGTTTGAGAGCCACCCAATGTGATTCTTGGGGGTGGTGGAGAAACTGAGCAAGCCGATTGACTGTGAAAGCGATGTCGGGACGGGTGAATGAAAGGTATTGAAGACTACCAATGATAGCCCGAAACTCGGAGGGGTTGCAAATAGGGGTGCGGGGCATGGCCGAGACAGGAGGGTAGGTGGCCATGGGGGTGGGGGAGGGTTTTGAGTGAAGCATGTCATGTTTGAGAAGGATATCATGAATGTATTTAGATTGGGAAAGATGAATGCCAAGAGAGTTTGGTGTTACCTCAATGCCTAAGAAGTAGGATAGAGGACCCAAGTCTTTTAGGGAGAACCGAGAGGAGAGACTTTGAATGAAAGAGTTAAGAAAAGAGTCGGAGGGGCCGGTGACAATAATGTCATCAACGTAGACAAGAAGAAGTAAGTGTTGTGATTTTTGAGTGTAAATAAAGAGGGAGGGATCGGCAATGGAAGAAGAGAAGCCGAAGGAGAGAAGAAAATTTTTGAGTTCGGTAAACCAAGCACGTGGTGCTTGTTTGAGGCCATAAATGGCCTTGGAAAGTTTGCACACGTGAGAGGGGTGGGAGGTGCTTTGGAAACCGGGAGGTTGAGACATATAGACGGTTTCGGAAAGACGACCTTGAAGGAATGCGTTATTGACATCAAGTTGTCGAAGGGACCAACCATGACTAATTGCAAGAGAGAGAATGAGACGGACGGTAACAGGTTTGACAACGGGACTGAATGTGTCGGAATAATCTAGACCTGGACGTTGGTGGAATCCTTTGGCTACTAGGCGAGCTTTGTATTTTTGAATGGAGTTATCTGGGTTATACTTGATCCGAAATACCCATTTGCAACCAATGATATTGGGTGCCTCATGTGAGGGGACAAGAGACCATGTGTTGTTTTTGAGAAGGGCAGTGTATTCATCGATCATGGCGACATGCCAATGAGGGGAGGATAGGGCCTTTTTTGTGGAGGTGGGGAGAGAGTTCGGGGAGGGTAGAGTGGCGAGGTTAGCGTATTTGGGGTTGGGCTTTCTGATATTATTGGAGAGGCGGGTGGTGATGGTGCGGTTTGGGTTGGTGGGAGGGGATGGATTTGGTTCGGCAGTGTGGGGTGGAAGGGTTGTGGTTTCGGCAGGAGGAGTGATCTGGGAGGGAGGGTTGGTGTTTTGGACGGGTAGAGGAGCTGGGAAAGGGTTTTGCATGGAGGTATTATGAGTGTCGGAAAGGTTATCTGGCAAAGGCGCTTGGGAAACAATTGGTTGGGTAGTAAGAGATGTGGGAGGTACAATGGGGTCAGCATTGGTAGAAGGTAGTATAGGTAAAGAGAATGAGCACCACTCAGTTGGAGACATTGGGGAAGATGGAGTGGGATTGGATATAAGGGTAGAGTAAGGGAACTCAGACTCAACGAATTTTACATGTCTCGAAGTATAAATGCGATTTGTAAAAGGGCCGAGACAATAAAAGCCACTTTGAGAGGGAGAATAACCGACAAAGATGCACGGAGTAGACTTGGGTGCGAGTTTGTGTGGTGCATAAGGACGGAGCCAGGGGTAGCAAAGACACCCAAAACATTTTAATTTTGTGTAGTTTGGAGGTTTTTGAAAGAGGCGGAAGTAGGGGGAGTCATTTTGGAGTGTGGAGGTGGGCATTCGATTGATGAGGTACGATGCGGTGATTAAGGCATGTGGCCAGAAAGTAAGAGGAAGATTTGCATGAGAGAGAAGAGTGAGACCGGTTTCAACCAAATGTCTATGACGACGTTCGGAGAAGCCATTATGTTCGGGAGTGTGGGGAGGGGAAGTTAGGTGAGAAATTCCATGATTTAGAAGAGAGGGAGTGAGTTTAATGTACTCACCTCCGTTATCGGAAAAGAATTGTTTGATGGGACGGGAAAAGTGTTTTTCAACAAGAGATTTGAAACGGAAGAAGATAGCATAAGTGTTGGATTTTTGTTTAAGAGGATATAACCAAGTGTATTTTGTAAAATGGTCGACAAAAATAACATAGTATTTATAGTTGTCATAGGATAGAACGGGTGAAGTCCAAACATCGGAGAAAATTATATCAAGTGGTGCATGCGATTCAAGAGTAGAAGTGGAAAAAGAAAGCTTGTGACTTTTATTAATGTTGCAAGAGTTACAATGGGAAATAGAACCACTAGGAATTGAAAGACTAAATAATTTATTCAAATGAGAAACTATTGGGGGAGCGGGGTGTCCCAATCGATGGTGCCAAGAATGGAGAGAAGCAATCGTGCTAACGTTTGCTTGGAGAGAAGAGGGATGCCATATGTAGACTCCACGTTCAAGTGTGTTGGTCCCAAAGGTGGCAACAAGGGTGAAAATACAGCTAGAGGGGGGGGTGAATAGCTGTTTAAAATTTTTCGCCCTCTTTTAAAAACTAAACCTCTTGCTTACAAAATCCTCTTGCAGTTGATAATAGACTGCAAGTGATAGTGTAAAATGCACAGCGGAATTATAGAGTATAAAGCGGTTTTAGAGGCGGTTTGTAAAATGCGGTTTTGATATGCGGTTTTGGGAAGTGCAGTTTTACAAACACGTGTGGTTTTGACTTTGTTAACTCCAAACACTATTTCACAATAATGGATAACTAAATAAAGATCAAACAGAGACAAAGATAAATAATTAGTAAGCACAAGAAATATAAATGCAGAAAGTAAGAACACGCTATTTGGAGTGGTTCAATCGATAAACGATCTACGTCCACTACCAAGATGGTTAGTCTTGGATTTCTAAGAGAGATTTTATATTAAGTATTGAGAGATTACAAAGTACAATAAAATCTTTTCTATGAAGAACAAATCCAAAACTATAACCAGTGTATCTCAAATGTATAATCTATGTGATTAAACAAGTGAGGTGTGTGTGTGAGAACAAGATCAAGGCTCTTTAAATCTGTAAGATGTAGAGCTCAATGATTCTTGAATGTGTTAAGGCTTGATATCTGGGCTGGGGAATATTTCTTGAAGTATGAAGATGAAGATTCAAAGGGTTGAACAATTTCTGGGCAGAGCTTCAGCTTCTATGAACACAACACTTCTCAATTTTTCAAGCAATCTTCAAATGGAGAAGATTGGGGGTATTTATACCCAAGCATCAAGAAACTAGCCGTTGGATACAGCTGTTGTAAGGACAGTACATGATGCAATCCTATTGGTCCACAGCAACCACTTTTGTCCTTTGGTACAGCTGCTGCAGATAAAGCTGATCAGGCTCCAGCTGCAAGCAATGAGGTTAGGACACCTGTCACCTTTTCAAGATCCTTGCAGATCTTCTCTGACATTGAATCACGTGACAAGATTTGGTGGTTGACTTTTGATATTGCTGACGTGGATTCCAACGGATAAAAAAGTGGCTCACATCAAGTAGCCAATCATTGGATGCGGTTGGTGAGATGCGGTTAAGGTCATGCGGTTTTGCTACACCAGGAGATTGCATGGATGCGGTTGTACATGAACTGCACAGGTGCGGTTCAAAGGCGGTTGCATGCGGTTGGTTCAATAAGCAGATTCAAGGTAGAACTACACTTGCGGTTTACAAGTGCGGTTTATAGGGCGGTTTTGAATACTGCTGGAACTGCAACTTTGCTTCCAATGAGTCTTGTGCCAGTCTTCAAGCCTAAATTTAACCTATTCTATAAAATGGACTTAGCTAAAAAAATTGAAGTCTAAGCTTCATTACATAGGGTCTTAAAGTCCTTAAAATAGACAGGAGGTTATGGTATCAATCAAATCTAATACAAAATAGGAGGGTTAAAACATGCATACCCAACAATCTCCCCCTATTTGATTGATGCCATTACCTACTATAACTAAAGCAAACATTGTACTTGGTAAGAACATGTCCATAAGAATTAACATGGTAATTCATGTCCCAAGTCAATGCACACACTTAGCTTAAGCTATAGATTTCTATACTTTCTAAAAGATAAAAACTTACAATAAGGAAAGTTATAGAAATGCATTCAGTGCACTTAAAAATTGTGAGTTTAAGTTCAAAGTGCGGTTTAAACTGAATGTTTAAACACCAATTCAAAATAGTGATTTTAAGTTGGAAAATATTTGAATGAGGTTATCAACCATAAGAGGTTTCATTGTTCTACAAACGAGCGGTTTGATATGAACAAGGTTTTGGAACCAATGATGCATTTTTCATTACTACCAATGCGGTTACACTTACAATGGTAGAGAAGCAAAATACAAAGGTTTCAAAAGCAAAAGAAAGTTGGACAAAAATACATGGAGTGCGGTCCAACAAAACAAAAAGGAGTTCAGCAACAAGAGGATAAAGGAATTACAAAAGAGAAGTCCTAATGCTGACGCGGTCGGTGATGAGGCGGTTGATGTTGATGGCGCGCTTGCTCTCTTGGTTGATTGACTTCTTGCTGGGGTAACTGCGGTTCTGAAGGTCTGAAGGCTGAGCTTTCACCTCTGATATTTCTTCGGAGGGCTCTGAGATCTTCAGCTTGTCTGGCAAGAGTAGTCTCAACGGTTCGAAGTGCGGTTACAGATTCAAGAAGAAGCGGTTCCAACAAAGATCAACCGATCTAGAGTTTGCATCAACACTCTCCTTGATCTGAGTAGTGAATCCTTCAATGCAGGCCTTCAAAGAATTGTAGAAAGTGAAAATCTCATTCTGAATGGCCACAATTTGAGTAGATAGGGCATCTCTCAATGGGTCCAGATCAACTGTTACATCCAGATTTGACTTCAATTCTTTGATGGAGTTGTCAAGCTTGAGTTTGAAGCCTGCCTTGAGGTTCTCAAATCAAGGAAATGTCACCATCAAAAGTGGTTACTCGCTCCTTGATACTGCCTCCCACTATGTTGAGGTCAACATTTATTCCGTCTTTTAGGGAGTCCAGCCGTTGAAGATCTTCACCGCAGTCATCCAAGGCGGTTTGGATAGGAGCGGCCGAGGTAGAGGCTTGCTGCGGTTGAAAGTTAAGGCTCCTTATGTCTCCCAACAAATTTCGCCTTGAATTTGCCAATTGTGTGATCAATGTAATCACAAAAGGCATTTGTCAATTGTTGCATAAAGTCCTTGAGCCGATCTTTGTTGACAGAGTCCCCAAGGAAAGCGAGAACCGCAGCCTTGAAGTTCAACTTTAAATTTGAAGAGGGAGGACTCGCTGCGGTTTTGAGTGCGGCTTCAATGTTTGCCACATCGTAAGGTGATCTCTCCCCTTAATGGCATCAAGCAATTGGGATTTCATGATAGCCATTTCAGCGGTTTCGAGCATCAACCTTGGCATGCAAAGAGCGGTTGGAGGCTTCAAGGGTGCGGTTGGAGGCGGCCAGTGGCAAGGTTTGATTCACCGCTTAAGCATATGGCCTTGGTTTACAATCAACTGTGATTGAATCAGTTGAAGGGTGGAAAAATTTTGAAGGTAGTCAGAAGGGGCGGTTGAGGTAGAGGGAATTTGGGTAATTGAGGGAGGTGGTTGAGATTGTGTAGGAGGAGCGGTTTGAGGTAGGGGGTTTAAAAGGGTTTGAAAGAGGCTACCGGCGTGTATGGTGAAAGGTGAAGCAGTTGAGGGAGGTATGGGTAAGGTAGTGGGTGCGGTCGAAAGTGGAATGGAGGGAATAGGAGCGGTTGAGATAGGTGCGGTTGAGGGTGGAATGTTGGTGGTTGGAATTCCAGAAGTTATAGGATTAGAGTCAGAGGAGGAACTTGTAGTGTGAACTTCAACAGAGGGGGTTTTCTGTTGAATAGGTGAAGTTAGTGGAATGGGAGAGGTTTGAAGAGGTGGAGTAGGAAGGCGGTTTGGAGAATTTTCAGGTGGAGGAGGAGGTATATTGACGCGGTTAGGAGATGGGGTTTTATCACGGTTAAGGTTTGAAATAGAGATGGCTGGGGTATGGTGAGAATATGGATTTGAGTGAACGCGGTTTGAAGGATGAGGGGAATGTGATTGGTTGGAATGTTGAGGTGAGGGAGTTGGTGATTCGGATTGGTAGGAGGAAGAATGAGATTTAGAAGGGGATTTGGATGGTGTATGAGAAGTGGAATTGGAAGAAGATTTAGATGAAGATGGAGAAGGGGAAGGTTGTTTGCGAACTCTGTGAAGGAACCGCTTGGGGCCTTTGGTTGGGGTCCTCTTTTGGGCCAAGTGTTTGACCCTCTTCGGTTTCTCCCCCTGAGCGGTTGCAGCTCCATGCGGTTGAGGAGGAGAATGCGGTTCAGGAGTTGGTGCTTTGGCAGGGGATTTTACTGGGGATGGATGATGGGAGTGGATAGGAGATTGAGGAGGGGTTTGGGTAAGCGGTTTGGTTTGTTGCGGTTGAGAAGGAGGCGGTTGGGGATGGGTTCCTTGGTTTTTCCATAGGCAGCACCCTTCTCACTGCTTCTTCTTTATCTTCTCAATCTCACCGCATAGTAAGCAGCCTAACTCCTCATCACCAATTTTGCCGCATCAATCTGAGTCCGCTTGGCCTTCTTAGCCCCGGCCACTAATGGAGGAATAGTGTTATCTTCTTCCTCATCTTCATCCTCATCAATAAGGGCCATCTTCTCTTTCTTTTTCTCTTTCCTTGGCTTCTTCCGGCTTGGGCTCGCACTGCATGAACCACGCGGCCGAGAGGGCGCGGTTGAGACCGACTTAGGGAGCGGTTCTCGCAGAGCCTTCCTCTTCCTCGAGGCCTTCTTTATTGCTTTCCCAAGCGCGGTCAAGCAAAGAGAGGGGTTCATTTCAACATACATCTCCTTATTTTGAGAAGTATCAGCATCATAAATGGCTTTATAATCAACATTGCCAAAGGATCTTCTGAAGGAGTGCATAGCTTTTAGGCCAAAGGATTCTTCATCACCCCAATTGACACAATATTCAGTGGTTGGCAATCCTAAGCTCCTCCAAATGCCGAAAGTTTGCAAATATTGCGGTCGCATTCTCCCAAAAGGTCTCCATCCGATCTTCTCATTCTTGACCTTCTCGCCGATACGAATCAATGCCGCTAGCAAGTTCTCTCATCGAATTTTGGGCCAATGGAGCTTCATCTCGTTGAAGATGGCACAACAATATTGCCATTGAGAAGAGGTGAAGTTGTTGTGGTTTCCTGTCTTGCCACACACAGACTTCCCTACGAGATAGCATAAATGGCTCATTATCTCACCAAAATCTCTCCTTGCCGTAGTTTTGTAATGGCCAGAGAGAGATGACACCTTCCCGTTAGAGTTGAACATGTAGCATCTTGAACTTCTTGAGAAACTTCAACAGTGGCACCAGATACTTGAAAACCGAAGGTGCTTCTGATGTCCATATAGTCTGTGGAGACTCTGAGTCCTTCAACAATTCCCACCAAACTTGGAATCGTGGATCCATCGCCAGCTTCCGCCTCCCCTTCTCAGATTCATAGAACTGGTCAATGAAGATAGGAATGATATAGGTTTGCTTCTTGTTAAATAGGGGAAGGATTCCTGAGGCTTGCATCTTTCTGATCATCTCCCTTCCCAGAGCATCGGACCGCATCTCAGGTTCATTTATCTCCCAACCTGGTAGGAAGTACTTGATGTTCTACAAATAAAACACACAAGTTAGAACACTTTAGGAAAATCACAGTTCTCAAGCGGTTGGTGCACCTATGCGGTTGGCATTAGTGCGGTTTTGAAAATGAAAATTTCCAACCTCAAGGAAACTGTGAATACAAGTAGGAAAACAAATAAGAAAAACACAAAAGTATATTTACTTAGTACGTGGCATTGTAATCCAAGGTTATCCCACACTGCAAGCGGTGCTTAGAGAGGAAGGTTATGGTGTCCAGCCTATATACTTAGTGATACTTAAGTGATTTCCAAACATGCGGTTTTCAAAGGAATATGAATGCGGTTTTGAAAACATGGCATGCGGTTCCTATAAGGCGGTTGATAGACCAAAAATGCATGCGGTTTGAAACACTAAGGTAAGTAATTTTTGAGTGCGGTTTCAAGGTAGCATGCGGTTCAAATGATGCGGTTCAAAACAAGCAAATATGAATCAAAATTTCAAAAATATTCTAAGTATGGAAAACAAGATTGAGAATTAGGTTAACCCAAAACATAAGAAATTTCTGAAAAACATGATGAACAGTTACTTGAGTGCATGAAGAACACGAAGAACACCAAGAACAGAGATTTGAAAAATGTTAACCAAAATGAACAAATAACATGTCAAAATGATCACATTGAGCAGTAGATTAACAATATAACAATAAAAACATCTACTTTACTCGTAATCACCCTTAAAATGAAGAAATCATAAAGTGGGTTTCAAACTTAATAAATTCAAAATTCAAAATCGCACCCAAAACATGTGTAGATCATGAAATAAAGCATATATTCTTAATCTAGGCAAGATTCCGAACATAACCCAACAAATTTTATGCAAAATGATTAAGAAATGAAGAACATATGAACAAAAGTCAGTTTATGGGTGTTCGAAGCTTTCAAGGGTTCAACAATGGCAGATTAACAAATAAACAAGTATGATTTGCAGAATAGTAAGATGTTTAGGTTTAAGAAATCATACCATGTCTTCAATGGGTCTGGGAGCCATTGATTTGAAGAAAAACTTAAATCTTTAAGACAGTTGAGAGTTAGAGAGAGAAAGCGAGTTGGTAAACTGACACAGAGAAGGTACGGTGCCGGTACGGTGCCAGAGAAGACAGAATGGAAAGTTTGAAAAGGTATGTTATGTCTTCTATTTATAGGAAAGGATTAGGGTTTGGCAGTTGAAAGGACACATTAGCTTCACCAACTCAAATAATCATTGCAAATTAGCACCCTTTCATCTTCACACATCAACCAATGACTACGACATGAAGGCCATTTAATGCTAATGTTCCCTTTGCATTGAATGCTCTTAAAATTTAAATTTTCGTGGGAAAACATTTGCAAATAAACCCTTAAAGATAAAAGATAAGGACTGAAAAATAAATAAAAAGAATTTGAACTTTTTTTTTTTTTTTTTTTTTTTTTTTTTTTAAACTAAGCAAAAGTTAGAAATTACTCCAAGTTGAAACGCGGTTGAGATCCAAGCGGTTGAGCCGCAAAGATGCGGTTTTGAGTGAAGCGGTTTGCTGCAGTGCGGTTGGATGTGTTTGCGGTTTGATGCACGCGGTTTCAACATGGACTTGAAACTATACTCAACACACAAGTTAGCTAATAAAAGTATGGAATTTATTTAAGTTCAAGCATACCCATTTCTCCTCTGAGGAAAGAAAACCTCTTGGAGTCAAGAGCCTTTGTGAGGATATCAGCAATCTGGTTGTCTGTCCCCACGTACTCTAAATGGATATTCCTCTTCTCCACATGGTCTTTGAGGAAATGATACTTGATATCTATATGCTTGGTCTTGGAATGCATGACAGGGTTGTTGGAGACTGAAATGGTTGAAGTGTTGTCACACATGATGGGGCAATTCCCTTCATGGATTCCATAGTCTACCAACTGCTGCTTCATCCAAAGGATTTGACAGCAACAACTACCAAAGAAGAATATACTCATCCTCTCCGTGGTTGACACCGAAACCGAAGCTTGCTTCTTGCTGGCCCAAGAAACTAGTCTATGCCCGAGGAAATGACAAGTACCACTAGTGCTTTTCCTGTCAATAGTACAAGCCGCATAATCTCGCATCCGAATAACCTACAAGATCGAAGTTCGAATCTTTGGAATACCAAAGTCCAAGGTTAGTGGTTCCGTATAAATAGCGGATTATACGCTGATCGCAATAAGATGTGCTTCTCTAGGATCTCGCTTGATAGCGTGCACATACACGTACACTAAACATGATATCCGGCCTACTAGCGCTAAGTAAAGTAATGAGCCGATCATACCTCGATATAAAGTCTGATCAACTTTCTTACCTTTGAGATCTTTATCTAGCTTATTGCCGGTGGCCATAGGAGTATCATATGCTTTAGCATTTTCTAATCCAAACTTCTTTATCAACTCCTTGGTGTACTTGGCTTGGCTGATGAAGATACCTTCTTCGCATTGCTTGATTTGAAGCCCGAGGAAGAAAGTTAATTCTCCCATCATGCTCATTTCAAACTTGCTTTTCATTAGCTTTTCGAAACGCTTACAAAGTAACTCATTAGTAGAACCAAAAATAATATCATCGACATATATTTGAACAAGTAAAGTATGCTCATTATATTTGGCAATAAAAAGAGTTGTATCGATTTTACCACGTTTAAATCCCTTTTCTAGTAAAAATTTAGAAAGAGTCTCATACCATGCCCTTGGAGCTTGCTTTAGTCCATACAAAGCTTTCTGGAGTTTGTAGACATAATTGGGAAATTTGGAGTTTTCAAATCCAGGTGGTTGGGCAACATACACGGTTTTTTGCAGTTCGCCGTTGAGGAATGCACTCTTTACGTCCATTTGATATAACTTGAAATGCTTGAAAGAGGCGTAGGCTAAGAAGATTCTGATAGCTTCCAATCTCGCAACTGGAGCAAAGGTTTCATCATAATCAATTCCTTCTTCTTGCCTATATCCTTGTGCAACCAACCTTGCTTTATTCCTAGTGATGCTTCCATTCTCATCCATCTTATTCCTAAATACCCACTTAGTTCCTATCACTCCTTGATCCTGAGGTCTAGGCACCAAAGTCCAGACTTTGCATCTTTCAAACTGGTTGAGTTCTTCTTGCATAGCAACGACCCAACTGGAATCTTGGAGTGCTTCATCAATCTTCTTGGGTTCAACTTGAGATAAAAGAGAAGTATGTTCATCATAATTTGATCTCCTTGTTTGAACACCGGAAAACAGATCACCAATCACATTTGTGAGGGGGTGACTGCTGACTTCACGAACCTCCGGGGGTAAGTCTGGTTGAACTGAGGTTTGTCAAGATCTTCAATTGGAACATCGTTAGATCCTTCAAATAAGTCATGGAAGGTAAGTTGACGAAGAGGTTCTATAAGCCGGATAGGGAATTTTCAACTTCTTCTTCCTTGCAGCTGCATCCGAGTAGGAACTTCAGGTGCGGTTTCAAAATTGCGGTTTTGGGGAATTTCATTGAGGGTGCCGGATTTTGCGGATTTTGGTTCAAAGGTTTGAGATGGTTCACCCGGTTCATTATGCTCAACAAAATCATCAGGAACATTTGGAGCCAAATGTGGCTCAAGGAGAGAATGCTCATCAAAAGTAACATGGACAGACTCAACTATTTTTAAACTAGTTTTATTGAAAACACGAAAAGCTTTAGAGTGTTTAGCATACCCAACAAAAATACCTTCGTCGGCCTTGGCTCCGAATTTACCTCTATTTTCTCTTCCATTGTAGAGGACAAAATATTTGCAGCCAAAGATCTTGAAGAATGCAATGTTCGGGGTTCTTCCTCGCCAAAGCTCATAGGGAGTCTTGTTATAGGTTTTGTTGATGAGGGAGCGGTTCTGAGTGAAGCATGCGGTATTGATTGCTTCAGCCCAAAAATACTGAGGTAGCTTCGCTTCATATTTCATTGTCTTTCCAAATTTCAATCAACGTCCTATTCTTTCTTTCCACAACCCCATTTTGTTGTGGAACACCAGCGGTTGAGAAATTGTGATCAATCCCATGGTCATCACAATACTGAGCAACACCGTTGTTCTTAAATTCCGTTCCATTATCTGATCGAACACTAACGATGTCGTCTTCTTTTTGAGTTTGGAGCCGTCTAAAAAGTGCGGTGAGAATCTCATAGCAGTCATCTTTGGAAATCATCATCTCAACCCACGTATATCTTGAGTAATCATCCACCACCACTAAAGTATATCTATTTCCTCCAATGCTGGCTGTGGTCACGGGTCCAAACAAATCTATGTGAAGCAGTAGTAAGCATCTTGAAGTTGATGGAGCGGTCTTGCTGGTGAAAGACGATGCGGACTGCTACTGCCGGCATGCACCGCATTTCTCCGGATGGTGGTCACCACTTGGGTAAACCACGAACGAGGTTTTCCCTACCAATCTTTGCAAGATACTTGAAGTTCAAGTGGCTCAACCTCTTGTGCCATAGCCAACTATTTTCGCTCACATTCTTAGCTACAAAACAGAGATTAGTAATACTACATGCAGAATTTAGATCAATAATGTAAATATTACTCTTACGAATCCCTGTGAGTAGGGTGACGCCATAAATGCTATCTTTGATAAAGCAATTTGATGACGTGAAGTTGCAAAGCATTCATTTGTCGCAAAATTGAGAAATTGAAAGGAGGTTGTGCTTGAGTCCTTCAACTAGAGAAACCTTCTCAATGGTTAGGTTTCCTCTCCTTATAACACCATATCCAATGGTCTTGCCTTTGTTGTTGTCACCAAAGGTTACAGACGGACCACTTGCTTCAACGACATCTTCAAGTAATGATCTATCTCCAAATATATGTCTTGAGCACCCACCGTCAAGATACCATTCATTATCCTTGGAGTGACCACCATGAAGCAGAGGACCTGAAATGTAAACATTAAGAACGAGGTCCCCTTTATTCCTTGGGTCCCGAAGTTAGCAACCCTTTACGACCCACACCCGTTTGATGTAAGGAGGTTTGCTCTTCCCGGCATTGGGTGTGAACCGCAAAAGGCATTCTCGCAGCCTTGTGACCTAAACCATCACACACGTAACATTTATAAAAGCTACAAGCATCATGAGGTTTTACTAACTCCTTACTCTTCTTAGGAGTTTCATGCGGTTTGGGACAAGGAAGCGGTTTGGGAGGTGCGGTTCCAGCTAACATTCCAAATTGATATAAAGGGAACAGCTTTGGTTTGACCACGTATTTCCGGGAACGCTATTCTTGCTTTTGAAGGCAGGAGGAGCGGTCGAAGAAGAGACGCGGTCGACCTAGAGTTAGCAGAACCGCCTTTTCCACCGTAAGCGGTTGGAGCAGGATTCTACCAATTCCATAAGCCATTTCCTCTTCAGTGCTTCCACGTAATTCTTAGGTTTTAACACGTAATTCTTCCCATATTGCTTTCCTTTAGGGTAGACATAATTTACTTGTCTTGCTTTACCCTTACCCTTAGCATGCTTCTCCTTGGGAATTTCTTTAGTTAGTTCTCGAAATTCCTCATCCTTTTCACTCGAGGATGCACACTTCTCCTCTTCCTCGCATCCAAACCCTAGACCATCCTTAGTGCCAGGAGGAACTTGGAAGTCCATGATTTTATCCTTGGTGGATTGAGACTTGAGCCACGAATCAATAATCTTTTGGCGATCGTCGATTTGGGTTACCAAGTCATCATTCCCGAGTTGAAGTGCAAAGCAACCTTAGTTTCAAGGATGCGGTTCTCGATCAAGAAGAGGAGACATACTTCGATTTGGTCCTTAAGATTTGAAATTTCAGACCTCATCACGCTTTTCTCCGTCTTGTACGTATTAAGTTCATCATGAGCTAAGCTTAAGGCTTTCTTAAGATTAGAGAATTGATGGATCACCATTTCACTTTCCTTGAACATCCTTTCATGTTCCATGGAGAAACCTCTTCCACCACCTTTTTCAAAATTTTCTTCTTTGGAATAGTTTTTGAAGGTGGAGCATTTGTAGGAGGAAAAATGGGACGTGAATACGAGCAATTTCCTATCTTAATGCTAGGAGTAAGTTTGATATCATCATCCAATTTAAAATTTGGAAGTTTTGTAGAAACCTCCTTTTCTTCCATATCTTGCAACTCGACTGACTCAGAATCTGATTCATCGGAAGCATCTGCAACTAAGCAGAGATTAACCTCTTCGGTTTCATCATCACTTCCATCATCGAATCTGCTTCAATCCAAGTTGCTAGTTCCTTGGAATTCTCTTCCTCCTCAAAGAACCATTCCCTTGCGACGAGAAAATTTCGCAGAGAGGTTTTCTTTTCATGTATTCATATTTAGGTCGTGGACACTCGCATGCAAAGTGACCAGGTTTTCTACAATTATAGCAAACTAGATCACTCTTTCTCTTTGTATCTCCAAATTTTAGAAAACGTTGCAGGAGGTTTGCCTTTTGAAAATGATTTTGTGAAAGGTTTTGAGGATTTTCTAAATTTTTGGAATCTTTTCACAAACATGGCAAAATCATCATCATCCATCTCGATGAGTGATGAGGTTGATATGGAAGGATCAGCGGTTTGGTTGGATGTAGATGGTTTCTCCTCTTGTTCCACAACGGACATGGAAAGCGATTTGGTTTTTCCTTCAATCTCTTCAATATGATTTAATTTTAATTCATAGACTCTAAGATTGGCGTACAAGTTACTTAACGACCAAGTACCCAAAACTTTGGAGTCTTCTAAAGAGGTAGCCTTATTTACCCATTTAGAACCTAAAGCATATAGGAAAGTCATATTGATTTCCTTATCGGTTAAAGTTTTGCCAAGAGATCTACAAGCATTAACTACCTCAACATATCGGTCGTAGGTTTGACGCAAGGTTTCGTTGGATTTTCGTTGAAGTTGTTGTATGATCTTTCAACAAAGATATAATTTGGTTTCCTTGCATTCATCATCACCTTCGAGGTAGCTCTCAATGGCATCCCACATCTGCTTTGCGGTTTTGAGGTACATCACTTTCAAGAGTTGATACGGGAGGGTTCCGTAAATGATGTGCCTAGCCTTGTTGTCCAAGGCAACCAATCTCTTCTCTTCATCCGACCACTCTTCTTTTGGCTTTTTGACCTCTGGAATTGTTGACCGGTGGTTGCATCTCGTGTTGGCCTTCATTGGAACTAACGGGCCATTGATCACGCATTCCACCAAAGATTTCATCTATGGTTTCCAAATGAATGAGCATTCGGCACTTCCAGATGTCAAAGTGGTCTTCGTCCAAGATTGGAATGTGTGAATAGTTAACAGTAGTCATTGTCTTTGTATTTGCCATATTGAATCGGCACACAAGCTGTTAAGCTTGAAAAACAGTGGTTTTAAAATGTGTTGGCTCTGATACCACTCGTTGGTCCCAAAGGTGGCAACAAGGGTGAAAATACAGCTAGAGGGGGGGGGGGTGAATAGCTGTTTAAAATTTTTCGCCCTCTTTTAAAAACTAAACCTCTTGCTTACAAAATCCTCTTGCAGTTGATAATAGACTGCAAGTGATAGTGTAAAATGCACAGCGGAATTAAAGAGTATAAAGCGGTTTTAGAGGCGGTTTGTAAAATGCGGTTTTGATATGCGGTTTTGGGAAGTGCGCTTTACAAACACGTGTGGTTTTGACTTTGTTAACTCCAAACACTATTTCACAATAATGGATAACTAAATAAAGATCAAACAGAGACAAAGATAAATAATTAGTAAGCACAAGAAATATAAATGCAGAAAGTAAGAACCCGCTATTTGGAGCGGTTCAATCGATAAACGATCTACGTCCACTACCAAGATGGTTAGTCTTGGATTTCTAAGAGAGATTTTATATTAAGTATTGAGAGATTACAAAGTACAATAAAATCTTTTCTATGAAGAACAAATCCAAAACTATAACTACAGATCTCAAATGTATAATCTATGTGATTAAACAAGTGAGGTGTGTGTGTGAGAACAAGATCAAGGCTCTTTAAATCATAAGATGTAGAGCTCAATGATTCTTGAATGTGTTAAGGCTTGATATCCTGGGCCGGGAATATTTCTTGAAGTATGAAGATGAAGATTCAAAGGGTTGAACAATTTCAAGCGTAGCTTCAGCCTTCTATGAACACAAAGACTTCTCAATTTTTCAAGCAATCTTCAAATGGAGAAGATTGGGGGTATTTATACCCAAGCATCAAGAAACTAGCCGTTCGGATACAAACCGTTGTAAGGACAAGACATGATGCAATCCTATTGGTCCACAAAGAACCACTTTTGTCCTTTGGGCATACTCGCCGCAGATAAAGCTGATCAGGCTCCAGCTACAAGCAATGAGGTTAGGACACCTGTCACCTTTTCAAGATCCTTGCAGATCTTCTCTGACATTGAATCACGTGACAAGATTTGGTGGTTGACTTTTGATATTGCTGACGTGGATTCCAACGGATAAAAAGTGGCTCACATCAAGTAGCCAATCATTGGATGCGGTTGGTGAGATGCGGTTAAGGACATGCGGTTTTGCTACACCAGGAGATTGCATGGATGCGGTTGTACATGAACTGCACAGGTGCGGTTCAAAGGCGATTGCATGCGGTTGGTTCAATAAGCACTACCACAATCACCACTACTACCACTACCAGTACGGACCTCTTTGCATGTCAACATGATCTGGGTAAACGATATTAAACTTGTAGCCCTGCACAATCTTAGGGGGTGGGTTGTCGTGGTCGTAATGAGTCTGATTATATTTGTTCCATTCATACTCTGTGTGAACACGGTTGAAACAATTGGGCTTTCTGGGGCTGTATTTGTCATGCCCTTGTGAATCCAGGTTAACTTCATCACTATCGCCAAATACAACATCCCCCTCTTCCAGCACAATCATTCGTGCCCTTTCCAGGATAGCCCTGTCCTCTTCTGGATCTACAGCTTCTTCTTCTTAAGTTTCATCACCATGCATTAGTTCAGGGGAGAATGAACCACCCTCTTCCTCAGCAGGTTCCTTGATAGGAGTAAGACTTCGTTTCATGTCCCCTTCTCTCCCCAATAGACGTTGTAAATGCTTTTTCAATATCTTGGCATGAATTTCCTTCAAACAGTCCTTTGCCTTGTAGATGTGTAGACGCTTTATAACAGCTTCCCAATACTTGACCACCTTTGCTTTGCCAGAGCGCAGCTGTGACTCAATTTCAGTATGTAGTTTTTCAAGTTGAGCATAGGTTTTTCCTTGCAGGAGATTTTTGACATCCGTCTCAATTTCAGCAAGCAACTCCGCAGGTGCAGGTGGCTCTTCTCCATGCACTCTAAGTGCATCCTTTTTCATAGACTCAGCCAACTCCCAGTCACAAACCACCAGAAGTGCTTCCCAATACTCTATATGTGTTGGTGTGGCTCTGTCCAAGTCCGAATACATTTTTATGTCCGCATTAAGTTCTTCCATTTCTTTCACTGTCAAACCTTTGAAGACCAGGTAAGGCTCTCCTATTTCAATATCAGAGTCATCCGAAGGATTAAAGTGCTTATAAAGTACATCAATTGGTTTTATACGCCCTTCACGCAGCTGAATCTCAGACCTAACTTTACTTTGATCAAAATGGAACTCTTCTTCTTTCTTCTCCCAGTCTTGGAACTCGGCCTGAGCACGCTCCCTAGCAAGCAATGCCATTTCTTCCTCATGATGTGCTTTTTCAATATTTTTTTTTTACTTTTCAATCTCTGCCATTCTTTCTCTCTCTTCTTCTCAGATTTTACTGAAAATGTGTCAAGTGGCACACCTTGAGAAACATCACGCTCAATCTTCTTCCGCCACACAAATGTTTCATTGAGATTTGAATCACCAAACGGATTTGATTCATTGGCATAACCAGAAACAGTTTTCGTTTTCAGCTTCTTAGCAACTCTCATAGCCGTTTTCTGTGCTTTCTTTGCCAAATACTAAGCAATTTCTTCTTCGCTAACCTTCTTAGTAACTCTCCTTCTTTGCTCTTATTGATGATACCCATCAGGGGCGCTGAATGAGAGAAACCCTTACTCAGTCAGCAATGTAGAAGTTCAGCGAGTTTGGCTTTGATCGCTGATTGACCCTACAATCTCTTGACGCATCAACTTCATTATCAAGACCTAATCAGTGAACCGGCTTAATACTCTTCACATGTCCAAGGAAGAAGAAGAGAAGAAGGTGACAGCAACGGTGGCTGGTGCGAATAGGAAAAGGGGTAAAGGTTGATGGTGAGCAGAGTAAGATGTCGACAATTGCCATATCACTCTCAAACTAAAGATGACATTTCAAATACTATTTTATAAATACAATAGCATTACTCTATCCGAAACTTAATGAATTATTGAATTGTTACTATTTTTATTTATAAAATACTAGCCTAAGCCCGTGTCCAAGGCCACGTTTTTTTATTTTGTTTTTTTAAAAAAAATTTTTTTTTTTTTTAAATAAAAAAATTTTTTTTAATTAATTTTTTTTTTTTTTTTTATTGGGCAAAATTTGAGGGACCAAATAGTTCCTCCATTTTGAAATTCAAACTGAATGAAGAGAGAGAGAGAGAGAGAGAGAGAGAAGGGTATGTGTGTGTTTTAAAAAAAAAAAAATTTTTTTTAAAGGGAGGACAAAATGGAAAAGTGACAAAATAGTGGGGGCAAAACGGTAAAGTTGGCGAATGAAACTGTTCATGAAACAGTGCCAACCTTCCCTCATTTATACTATAGATATTTAAAAAATAAAAAAAGAGGAATAATTTAACTCTAGAACCATACGACCCTAAAAATCATCCATTTCAAAATTAATCAGTCATAATCAAAACAATATTTTATGATATCCAACAAATGACGGCCCTTTTTTTTTTTTTTTTTTTTTTTTTTTGAAATATGCCCATATCAAATTTGACCCAAATTCATATAATTATATGTAAAGACTTATTTGCCCCGAATGAAATATGTAAAGACTAATTTGCAATTAATAGTGACATTTTGAAAGAGAAAGTATTAAAAAATTTGATGAGCCCGGATCTACTGGACCGGGCCCGCGCCTCTGCCTAGTCCAAGGCAAACCGTGGACGGAGCCTTCCTAGACCGGAGGGGAAGACCGCGGACAAATAGGCCCTTGTGGTCAAGACCGTGTCCCTCCTCGCGACCATCCCCATCGAGGACCATTGGGACCCTGCTCGCTGGATCCGTGCCCGCATGAGTCATGCCCGCATCAACCGTGCTCGCGTCATATATCTTTGACCGCGGGCACAACGTTGACCGCGGGCACATGCTGCTTCCTAAGCAATGTCAAGCCTTACCGAGCAAGTTAGCTTACCGGCTCGACAGGCCACTTGCCGCCTCCCATCACGCATTCAATGCGGTCACCCGCCTACTATTCCATTTAATGCACTAAGCCGGCTACACGGCTCATGTCACTTTCAGCCATGTCCCCTGGACAGTCAATGTTCCCTCCCTGACAGGACCAATTAGCTGCGGACACGTGTAGCTGGTCAAATACCAAAGTGCCCCCTAGGGCTGATCTCATTGCTTACCTCAACAAGCACCATTGCATTGCCTATAAATAGAAGGCCTTTACCCCCTTGGGCAAGGTAAGTTCCATATACAATTGAGTAAGCTCTTTTACTCTCTAAACCTAAACACACACACACACTCCAAAGGTATTCAAAGCCTTATTACTCAGTATTCTTACTCTCACACCCGAGGGCCTGAGTTGGAGTAACATCCAACTTTGACCTTAACGGTGCTTGTTTGTGTTGTGATCTAGGTACATCAAACCAATAAATATATCCTAGCCAGATATCCTTGAACCGCTCCTGACCCCAAAAGCTGTGGCGTCATCAGTGGTTCCATTGCCGGGAATTCGACTTTCTTTCGTTTTCTCGTTAAAAATCTTTTGTTTTCAAGGCACCTCACGTGTCCTAAACAAATTCAGTGCCGAAAGGCTCTTCTTTTTACATCACTAAGTTTTTCCCGTTTAAAACTTTTGTTTTCAGACACACCTTGTAGTCTAAACAACTGACTGTCAAAGGACACTTCTTTTCAGTTATTTTCGTCTTTCTGAGACATGTCTCAAATTCTGAAAAATGCTGGTCATTTGACCCTAGAGGAGGAGAACCAAGCCGAACCCTCCACCATCAATAGGGAAAGGCAAACCAACTCTGTTTTCAACAGAATGGGGGCCCATTCTCAGCCTCAAAAATCCCCAGCTCAACGAGTTCTACACCGGTTAACCGAGGAAGCCCGTGCTGAAAAAGCCCAGGCCCTACTAAACAATAGCCCAAAAACTCCCCAAGCTCACATAAAAAACACCACTCTAACCACCCCACTTTCCCCAGAGCAAATCCTGAGAAGGAAGGAAATCCTGGCCTCCAAGTCCAAACTGGTCGCGGAGGCCATGGCCATCAACGACGCGGAGATGGAAATGTTTGAAATAGAGGCCAATGGAGGGCTGCAGCCTCAAGGGTCACAAAGGTTCTCCCAACGAGCTCCCGCTAACTCGCTTGCTAGTCAAGCCGCGGGGCAAACGGGGTTGACCCACTGGGCGCGGACACCGGCCAAACGGAGCGTGGTGCATGTAGAGGATAGCGAGGAAATGGGGAAGAGGCACAGTCAAACCGCCGTGCGAGGTCCAAAGCCGTACCCTTCGCTCCGGCCAAGGAGAAGGCCGTGGCTCCACGAGCTAAAAAGCGTAAGGTTGATGATCGTAACCCCGAGTTTGTGGAATTCATGCAAGATGTGGGAAACACATCAGAAGGCAGCCCAGAAGTGTGGCCGCACCATGGACGCCTTCACGATAAAATTGCGCGGCACCGATCCAGAAGGGAAAACCCCCCGCACGATGGACACCTATGACGGATCCAAAAATGCCAAGAGTCATATGGGAAGATTTGAGGGCCGATGGCTTTATTCTCCGCGGATGAGTCAGTGATGTGCAAAGCTTTGGCTGCGACCTTCACTGGCAAGGCCCTATCTTGGATGCTAGCCCTCAAGCCCCGGTGTATCCAGTCATTCAGTCAGTTCAGAGTCCTCTTCCTCAATGCCTTTGCCGGAGCAGGTGTGCCCGCTAGACCAAAGACACATCTTGTCCGTGTCAAGCAGGCACCAAACGAGCCTACAAAAGATTATATATCCCGGTTCAGAAGGTGAGCGAGGAGATTGTGGACCTGGACGAAGGAGATATCGACTATGTTTTGAGGGCGGCCTCGTTCCTCCTTCCTCAAAATGAATTTTGCCTCCAAAGAAACCTAAATCAGTGGAGGAAATGTATGAAAGGGCCTCGGCCATTGCCTCCGCCTCGAAGAGCCTAGTGTGCCCGCTCCCCGAGCTTCGCGAAAGAAAGGATAAGCCAAGTCCAGGAGACCACCCTGCAGCCTCGCTCACACCAATAATCGTGGCAAAAACAGAGGCCGGGGATCGAAAGGCTCAAAAAGGCCATGGCCGAAACAAGCTTACACAGAGCTCACCGACCCAAGGGTGGTGATCATGAGAGCCTCGTACTTTCCCCGCTCCTCCCCCATGCTTCGAAAGCCAAATGAAAGGAGTAGACTTAAATTCTGTGAGTATCATAACGACCACGGCACGGAATCCGAGGATCTGCTTCCACCAAGCGAGTAATCCAAACAGAAAATCAATAACTGGGAGCTAACCAAGTGGGTTAAGGGAAACAATACGCCCCCAATAACAATGATCAGCAATGGGCACGACACACGCGGGGACCGTAGATGAAATGAAAGAGATAATAATGATGACGATTTTGGGGACTATGACATTAACTTCATTGGGAGGAACCTCCCTCAAGTAGGCAAATGTCCCTCCAAATTCGGACATTAGAGAAGGTTTTCTCCATCCCCGCCCCGGCTCCGTGAGGAAGAGCAGAAATTGGGTTCAAAAGGAGTGAACTTGCCTCCACCCTTTTTCATTCCATTACGCCCACTCACCCTCGTAATGAGAATCAACCGGCAAACATAGGCCGAGTGTTGGTAGATACCGGAGCCGCCCGCGACATACTCTATTACCATACTTTGATTGGAATGAGAATGACGAGCACATCTCACTCCATATGCGGGCATGCTCGAAGGCTTCACCAACCACGCCGTAAGGGTAAAGGGACGATTGTGTTTGACGTAGCTGTGGGGAAAACCCATGCGTAAGACGGCCAAGATAACTTTCATGGTGGTCGATCTTCCTTCCCAATACAATGCCATTCTCACAGAATCGCCAGCCGAATTGAGAATAGTTGCGTCCGTCCCCACCAAAGGGTGAAATTTAACACCCCGGGCGGAGTTGCTACCATCAAGAACCAGCTCGGGAGATTCCTCCGAGCACCGGAGGAAAAAAGGAAAGAACAGAAAGGCTGCACATCCCGCCCGCAGATAGAGGGCGAGGACAAAATAATAGAGGGAAAAGGCGAGGACAAGTCAAAAAGGGGAAAACTCTTGCACTCCCGCCGCCGCCCGTACCGATTGGCATGCTTTCTTTCCATTCCACGAAGCGTGGAGCTCAAGATGAGCAGTAAAATCGAAGCGCTTGGCCGCCCCCGTTGAGGGAGGTTATATTGATCGAGGAGTAGAGGGGGAAATTGACCGTGATATCATATATTCAATGGCAACACCGACCCAAGCTCGTGTCAACCCCCCAACTATTGTCATTGACTCCCGCACAATCGTGAAATCAGCCGACCTTCAACCTAACGACGAGCTCGAGGAGGTGGTAATCAATCCCCGCTTCCCGAGCAAACAAGCTAAGGTCAATGGAAATTCACAATGAGGAGAGAAGGATACTTATTGAGTTCCTTAGAGCAAATTGCGATGTGTTCGCTTGTAGGGTGGAAGATATGCAAGGCATCGCCGAGGACGTGATCCTCCATAAAATCAACGATGACCCATCCTTCAAAAACATTCACCATAAATCCAGATATTTCTCCCTGAGAAAGAGATTGCCATCAAGGAAGAGGTGGAAAAATTGCTAAAAGCGGGATAATAAAGGAGATCTCCTACCCCAAATGGCTGGCCAATGTGGTCATGGTTAAGAAATCCAATGGCAAATGGAGGATGTGCGTTGATTTCACCGATCTCAACAAGGCATGCCCCAAGGATTGTTTCCTCTTCCTCGCATAGACAGATTGGTGGATTCTATAGCCGGACACGTAGTTCTAAGCTTCATTGATGCCTACTCCGGCTACCATCGATCCAGCATGGCTCCCGAAGATGTCCGCTCCGTAGCCTTCATTGCCTGCGGCAAGACATACCGCTACACTATGATGCCCTTTGGGCCGAAAATGCAGGAGCCACGTATCGCCGCATGGTCAATCCGGTCTTTAAAACCAACTAGGCGTAAACTGAGGCCTACATTGACGACATGGTCATAAAAACTAAGGAAAACTCCCACGAGCTCGATGTGGAGGAAACCTTCAAAAACTTGCGCCACAACAAAGATGAAGCTAAACCCCTTAAGTGCGCTTTCGGTCAAGGCGGGCAAGTTCCTCGGATTCATGGTCAACCAAAGAGGGATAGAGGCTAATCCAGAGAAAATCCAGCCCTATTAGACATGAAACCTCCCGCCCGCGTGAAGGATGTACAAAAACTCAATGGTCGCATCACCGCACTTCGTCGCTTCATCTCGCGGTCCAGAGAGATGCCTCCCCTTCTTCAAAACTCTCAAAGGGGGGAAGAGAGCTGATGAATTCACATGGAGTATTGAGTGCCATCGCTTTTGAAGAAGTCAAAACATACCTGCAGCCCACCTCTACTCGCCAGCTTCTATGTCTCTGAGAAGAGCTCTTTTTGTATTTAGTCATATCGATCCGGGCAAGAGCCGCCGTTCTTGTAAGGGAGGAGAATAACTCCCAAAAGCCGCTTTATTATGTAAGTAAGGCACCGTCCGCCGTAGAAGGGCGTTATCTTAATATAGAAAAGTTAGCTTACGCCTTGCTTGTATCTCGCTCGAAAATTAAGAGCCTACTTTTCTCGCACATCCTATAACCGTACTAACCGAGGCCCCGCTTAGAAAGGTTTTACATAAACCGTAGTCCCTGGGAGAATGCTAGCTTGGTCTATAGAGCTCACCGAGTTCCGCATCACCTACTCCCCGAGAAAGACAATCAAAGCGCAGCCTTAGTTGATTTTGTAGTAGAATCATCATTCAAATTAGCTGACAATGACCTCGGGAAGAGAAAGCGAGCAGACCGTAGGATGACCCGTAAGGCCCGAGCACGTAAATTGTTCAACCTGTGGAGCGTCCGTAAGAGGTATGGACTTTATATGTGGACGGCTCCGCGAGCAAGTTAATCAAATGAGCGGGCATACTTCGATCGCACCCGCGGGGAGAAATTTATGAGGGCCTTAAGATTCAAGTTCGAGGCATCAAACAATCAGCCGAATATGAAGCGATTATAGCGGGCATGGAATTGGCAAGAGACTTGGGAGTTGTAATATTGAGATCAATAGTGACTCTCACCATAGTTAATCAAATTAGAGGGGAGTATGATACTATCAACCCAAGACTAACTCAAGATCGTGGCCTTGCAAAACCCTCATCAAAAATTTCACTTACTATGAGCCGAACCAAGTCATGAGAGAGGACAATGTGGAAGCCGACCTTCTCTCAAGAATAACCGAGCAAGAAATTGGTGAGTTGGAGACAAATTGCCGATTGAATTCACTGAGAGACTCGCTATAGATCGAATACGTATAAACAATATTGAGGATCAAGTAAGGGACTCGGGTGGATGAAATGAAGGATTACATCGAGAAGCAAACCCTCCCCGAGGACCCGCAAAGGCTAGAGCCATCGTAACGGTGTCCGCGAAATACCTCGTCCTCGATGGGGTGCTTTTTCGGCGATCATTCACCAAGCCTTTACTAAGATGTGTTAAAACTCACATGGTCACCAACTTACTCTATGAGGTTCATGAAGGAGTTTGTGGCGGACATCCAGGTGCTCGCACCCTCTCAGACAAGATCAAATTCCAAGGATTCTTTTGGCCCACAATGAGAAGGGATGCGCAGGAGTATGTTAGAAAATGTGATAAGTGCCGTAGATTTGCGGACATCCCTAGACTACCATCAACAGAGCAGACTTTGGTGGTACCATCGTGGCCGTTTGATACATGGGGGATAGATCTTATTGGACCATTTCCAACTGCTAGAGGAAGCATCAAGTATGCCGTGGTGGCCGTGGATTATTTTACCAAGTGGACGGAAGCAAAGGGCTTGGCCACTATTTCCGCGGATAACACTATCGCTTTGTCCACGACCACATCTATTGTCGATTTGGGGTTCCCCGAGCAATAATTTCAGTATAATGGCACCCAATTCTCCGCAAAATTCACCGCCGAATGTGTGAGAATGAAGGTGCAACACCGTAAGTCCGCAGCTGCCTATCCTCGTGGAAATGGTCAAGCCGAGGCCGCGAACAAGCTAGTCCTAACCGCCTTAAAGAAAAATTTGGAAGGACGAGGAGGACGTTGGTTGGACGAGCTTCGCATCGCATTATGGGTTGTCCGCACCACAATAAGAAATTCAACAGAGAAACTCCCTTCTCGCTCACGTACGGGTCGAGGCAATGGCTCCACTGAGGTAGCCCTACCCTCGTACAGAGTCACATACTTCGACGAGTCTCAAAACGAGGCAAACAAGGTGTGACCTGGACGATCTCGAAGGAAAGAGAATGCGGGCACATGAAAAATGGTGAACTACAAACAAAGCGAAGAAGCACCATGATAAAAGAGTAAATAAGAGGAGTTTTTCGCTTGGAGACTGGTACTCGTAAGCGTAGAGGTCCAAGGGACCCAACCTGGTTTCAACAACCCGTCCCCGAAATGGGAAGGTCCATATGAGGTCACAAAGATAGTCAAAGAGGGCACCTACATATTGCGACCAAAAGAGGGAGAAGAGCTTAAGCACGCTTGGAATAGCGACCACCTTAAGAGATACTTCTTTTAAAATCTTTGTAATTTTTTGGAAGGAGTATAGACTATATATATATAAGGGAGAAGTTATCATCATATTTTGATGCAAAAATCAATTCCCACCAGCCTCAAAAGCTAAGGTGGATGCCCGCGTGCGGATGCCAGTGAGTTCAAGAGCCAACATATAAGCTCCTACTTACTGATGCGCAAAGATCTAAGGATCCGCATGCCTATATATGTACAAAGATCCATTACGATCCGTACTATGATCGCGGGGAGGATACTCTCTCCTGCCCGCGTGACACCACCAAAAATAAGTGGATATAGATGAACGTAGGTACAAAGGCCATGATGCCCGTGCCTACGGATTCTAGTGGGGACAATGACCTGAAGTCCGGACCCACTAATTGCGCGAAGGACCTCGTTAGGGCCGTTACTCGCATGCCTGTATGTGACAAAGGCCTACATATAAGCCCGTTCACCGTATCGCCACGAGACCCTCACGAAAACCTTAGGGAGTTTTGAATAAAGGGTCAAATAAGTGAGAACCTCCAATAAGGGGATACGGATGCCGGGGTTAAAGGGCCTCTATGCTAAAATATGCTCCTACCTTTCTCGTTGCGCGGACAATAGCCTCACGGCCACCTTCTGCATGCCCTATGAAAGTATGTTTGCCTTGGCTACTTTTGACTTACACCACAGCTCGCAAGGCTGGGAATAAGTGTAAATGGATGAGAGTGATCAAACTAGTTTAACAAAGCCAAACGGACAAACGAGGTTAAGGCCTCAAAGTTTGCCACAAGGCTAAAACAAACGCGATCATAGAAGAATAAGGTCCGACTCTCACAAAAACCTAAGGGTTTTGAATAAAGAGTTAGGAAAACTCAAAAAATGCGCAAAGGGCCTACTAAGCCGCGCCCGTAAGGAGAGTATAAAGTTAATTGCAAGTCAAAAACGCTGGAAAAAGTAATAGGCAAGAATGCAAGTATTAAGGTGCTCGAAAATTGCCAAACTACTCAAAATAGCCTACGAGACAAGCAATTGAGATAAAAGTACAGGAGCCAAGTGGAGAAAAATGCTTCTATTGATGATAAGAAAGTATTTACAACGTCCTAAAACTATTACAAACAAGAAAAACAAAAATCCTATACTAAGGGAGCATTCTCCTTGGGCTCCTCTGGCCGCTCCATCGGTGCCCGCTTCGGCTCCTCGGTGGCCGCACCCCCGCGCCCGCTTCGGAGTCCGGAGTCGGGAAGGCAGCCGGTCCCTGAGGCACCTCAGCCGGTAGGAGCAGCCTTGTTGTTCGCGGAGGCCGAAGCGGAGCCGGCCGCCGGGGAATAGATCTCCAATGGCCGGCCCTCCGGAAGAACCCGAGCCGTGGCATCCCCCAAAGATAAAGGGTTGTCCCCGAATCGCAGAGCATCCAGCTCGGCGATCACCCAAGGGCGCCACTTCTCCGCCACAGAGGCAGAGAGGCCGCAGCAGAAGATCCGCACCCTCGACCTCGTCCTCGGACAGAGGAACTAGCGCATGCCCGGCACGCACTCCGCGTCAGTAGCAACCAGCCAGCCGATCACGGCCAACCGTCGCACGGAGAACATACCCGCGCCGCGGTTCCGGATCCGTGTCCGACACCGGCCTCGCATCGGGCCGTGCACTCCGCATTAAACTCATCGGAGTTCTTATACTCCTCGATGGCCTCTTTGCGAGCTTCGCCGCATCCTCTCCTTCTCCAAGCCGAACCGGGTCGAGGCGCAGCCTTCTGAGAGTTCATCCGCCTTCGCCTCCAGATCTCCACTTGCTTTTGGGAGGCATCCAGCTTGGCCATGAGCTCTGAGTTCCTTTGCTCCACTCGAAGTTTGTGGCCCCCGAGCTCATCCCGCCGGCCCTTTGCCTTTGCAAGGCTCCCTCTAGCTCGGTCACCCGCTCCCGGAAGCCCTTCGTATCGGACTCCTTGGTCGCGAACTCTTTTTCCTTGGCATCCAGGAGGGAGCTCGTAGTCCCCACCTTCTCCCGGGCTCGCTCCACTCGCGGAGTTTGCCCGCCATGTCCTGGGTGTTGCCGGTAAGCTCACGGACAGGCTATCACAGTCTCCCTGAGCCGCATAGCCTTATTGCCCACCTCGCGAGGAGGATAGTTAGAAGGAGAAAGCCTAAAAATGTCAAAAGGACAGACGGAAAGAATCAAACCTCGCCGTGGCAATCCCAATGTCTCCCATCGTGGCCGATGGGTTCTCCTTCTCCGCCACGGAGTGATAGAAACCGGCAAAAGCTCGTTGATGAGCCCTATCCCAACAAACTGAGTTATGGGCGTAGCGGGCATACGTGTCCACCCCTTCAATGGCGGGTACACCTCCCACCTGTTTTCTTCTCCTGTGCTCCTCGCGGGTGGCCAGGAGGAGATCGGATAGGCCACCGAGCATATGGTCCCCGCGGTGGAGGGAGCAAATGGTAGAGGTAGTGGCAAAGAATGGAGGGCTACTGCAGAGGTATCCCCCACTTTCTCGGGTCTGAGGACCTCTCCCTACGCGCCGATCGCCTCTCTTTCGCCCTTTTCTTGGATCAAGCCTCCGGTTATGCCCGGAGGCAATAGTACGGCCGGGAGATGATGCCCGGAGAGCATTGGGTGGAGGAGGACCCCGGGGAGGTGGAGGCAGATTTCCAGTGGTTAAGATGGTTCTGGGAGCAACCTAGGGTCTCCCGGTCCTCCCCGCTCACTACAGAATGCCTTGTCTTTTGTGGGAACCCCTCCCATCTCATTCTCGCTCTTCGGGCAGCCTTCCTTGTTGGCCCTCTCGGTTCTTGGCCTTCGCTGAGCAAGACTTAGAGGAGGAGCCATCGAAATTATACACTTCCTGATCTACTCGGAGGGAAAGAAAAATGGTTAGCAAAGCAATTCAAAAATCAAAAGCAAAGTAAATTGGCAACAGCTTTATAGAGGAATCGTAGACCAATTATTTCGGAGGATCGCACTCGCCGCCAAAGATACGTGTCTTACAATCCGCCTCGAACCGGTAATGTTCGTGCACCCGCCAATCGTGGTCGCGGGGCAAAGGCTCTATCACTACTCGGGGGCATGTGGGCGCCTCCCTGCGAGAGGAGCCACCCCGAGTAGATCAGTAGGGGCTCATCTTCCACTATGGCGCCCACATCGTAAATAGGCTCCTCCCCGCTGTCCAAATAGCTGGCCAGGTGTCTCTCTAAGGCACAGCGCAGAGCATCGACAGAAGAGGGGTCTGGATAGCTACTCGCGGCCACCTTCATCGGACCGGATTTGAGGGTTTTGAGAAGGGCCATCCAAACCTAGACTCAATGACCAAGATGTCCCTCTCGGTTCCATTGGTCAAACTTGTTGGAGGGAGGAGAGAATGTCCCGGTGGAGTAGTTCCTAGCCTTCAAGCTCAGATACTACGGCTAATCTGGTTCTGATAATAAGCATAGAGCCCAGCAAGGGTAGGTTCATGGCCCAGAATCTCGCACACGCCGATGAAGGAGACAATGGCTCGAATGGCATTGGGAGTCGTGTGCATGGGCAGTGTGAATTGAACTCCGTAAAGAAATAAAAGAAAGGGTCCAGGGCAGCCTCAATCCGTTCTCAAACCGGGGCCCCATAAAAACGCAGGCTCGGTTGTCCCCGCGGACATCCGCCACGGTCTCTGGCCGCAGCTTGTCCTTGTCCGCCAAATGAATATGTCCTAGGGTGCGGACACGGTAGGCGTTGCGGTCCACATTGTAAACCTCGTAAATGTCCTCCTCCCACCAATGGTGGCCACCTCCTTGGCCTTCTTACGGCCACGACCAGATTCACATCCCTAGCCGGCCTCTTGCCTTTGTTCCGGCAGGGCCACAATCTCCTCCTCCTCCTGAGTCGAGCTCTCGAAGGCATCCACAATATTGGTGGTCTCGCCGGCCTTCTCGAGGTCCCCACGGCCCTCTTATCCCCCTCATCGCGGTCATCCTCTTCGGTCTCAGGAGCTCGAGGAGCCAAAGAGACCGGTGGGGTCACCACGGGCAGGGCCACCTCCGATTCATCCTCCCTGGGCCAGCCACCTCGAAATCAAGGGGGTCAAGCTCCTCGCTACTACTCGCCCAATGGGTTCAGCACTGCAGGCCGCGGGCACCACATTTGGGAAATACACCCTCGGTGACATCCAAGTGGGTCATTCAGTGTCTGTGCCGCCCGCGCAGCATTGGTTTGATGGGGGTCCATTAGCTCACACTTCTCCCAATCGCTATCTGTTCGGGGACACGAATCGCTCTCCTTACTAGTTCAACGGCGTTCGTAGCCCGATCTCTCTCGCGGGAAACCCGCACAAAACCCCCATTACAAAGTTTCTTAGCCTACGGTGATCCCCCAACACCAAGACATCCCGGTTATATATATATTTTCTCTTGCCCTCCCACAACCGGTGGGACGAACGGCCCCCAATCCGCTTTCTTACGTAAATACGTAAAGCCGGGCAAGGATAGTCTAAGCCACCCCAAGCCTACCTTCCTAAAATCCCCGCCTTTTTACAAACGGCAAAGACATCGGGGGTGGCTCCATCTCCTAGTTCTACGGGACGGCGGGTCCAAATTCACGGGTGGTCATCTTTCAAAACCCGTAAAAGAAAAAAAGAATAGAGGGAGATGAAGAAGAAAAACACCCAAATACTTACGAGAGAAGGATTGAGAAAAGGATTCTAAAGCGAGCACAAGGATCGCAAAGAAGAATTTTCTCTCTCAAAGGCTCTCTCAAGGTTTGGAAACGGTAAAAAGGGTTTGAGGTTTAAGGGTTTGGTATTTATAAGGCCTACCTATACGGGTTAACCCGTTAACCCGTATTAATTAGCCCACAAATCCTACCTCGACCCCGAACCGTCTCCAACGTTTGAAAATTCAAAAAATTAAATACCCTTTGCATTTATTGCCCCCTTAAATGGGCGACACGTACCCGTACGTACTCACTAACCCGTCTTTTCATCTCGCCAAGGGACCCACCTCGTTAACCGGGAGGCACGCCATGCAAGGGACCACGTGTCACTCACCGGTGCCTCCCGAACGTTCCTCTCGGCCCATGGGGCCAAGCAACAGACAACGAAAATGCTAACACCGGTGCTCGCTCGAGGAGCAACCGAGGCGCACCGAGCTTCTAGTAGCTCCTCACTGCACCATAAATAATCACACTTGGAGCTAGGGGCCATTGATGAGCCCGGATCTACTGGACCGGGCCCGCGCTCGGTCTAGTCCAAGGAACCAGGGACGTGGCAGTTCCTAGACCGCTGGAGGGAAGACCGCGGACAAATAGGCCCTTGTGGTCAAGACCGTGTCCCTCCTCGCGACCATCCCCATCGAGGACCATTGGGACCCTGCTCGCTGGATCCGTGCCCGCATGAGTCATGCCCGCATCAACCGTGCTCGCGTCATATATCTTTGACCGCGGGCACAACGTTGACCGCGGGCACATGCTGCTTCCCGGTTAATGTCAAGCCTTACTGAGCAAGTTAGCTTACCGGGCTCTGGACAGCCACTTGCCGGCTCCCCATCACGCATTCAATGCGGCTCGCCCGGCGCCTACTATTCCATTTAATGCACTAAGCCGGCTACACGGCTCATGTCACTTTCAGCCATGTCCCCTGGACAATCAATGTTCCCTCCCTGATAGGACCAATTAGCTGCGGACACGTGTAGCTGGTCAAATACCAAAGTGCCCCCTAGGGCTGATCTCATTGCTTACCTCAACAAGCACCATTGCATTGCCTATAAATAGAAGGCCTTTACCCCCTTGGGCAAGGTAAGTTCCATATACAATTGAGTAAGCTCTTTTACTCTCTAAACCTAAACACACACACACACTCCAAAGGTATTCAAAGCCTTATTACTCAGTATTCTTACTCTCACACCCGAGGGCCTGAGTTGGAGTAACATCCAACTTTGACCTTAACGGTGCTTGTTTGTGTTGTGATCTAGGTACATCAAACCAATAAATATATCCTAGCCAGATATCCTTGAACCGCTCCTGACCCCAAAAGCTGTGGCGTCATCAAAATTCAAACCATTTCAAAACTAATCAATCATAATTTGAACATGTTGTAAAATGGTAACTCAATAAGCCAACTTAGCACACTATGTAGCTTTGCTACATAATACAGTTAATAATGACAATGTTTCCGAAAAGAGAATTAATATACTCCCTCCGTCCCGGTAATTGCTTCACCCTTTTGGAGTGAGCACACAAATTAAGAAAATTGATGAGAGGAGAAAA
Source organism: Adenophora triphylla var. japonica (assembly GCA_022495995.1). Classification (NCBI taxonomy): domain Eukaryota; kingdom Viridiplantae; phylum Streptophyta; class Magnoliopsida; order Asterales; family Campanulaceae; genus Adenophora; species Adenophora triphylla. The sequence continues at coordinate 143,983 of JAFEMH010004797.1, forward strand.
TGTTGTGAGTGTAAAAGTAAAATAGGAGAGAGAATGAGTGGAGGAAATAGTAAATTTGAAAAATGTTGTAAGTGTAATAGTAAAATAAGAGAGAACGAGTGGGTGAAATAGTAAAGATTCTTTGCCATTTTAGGAAAGGTGAAGCTTTAAACGGGACACCCGTTTGGGCAAAAAGTGAAGTTATTAATGGGACGGAGGGATTATATACTCCCTCCGTCCCGCCCGAAAAGGCACAAATTTCCTTTTTGGGTGTCCCATTTAAAAAGACACTTTCCCAAAAAGGAAAATTTTTATTACTATTCCACCCACTCATTCTCTCTCCTACTTTACTTTTACACTCACAACATTCTCTCTCCTAACTATTCCTCCCACTCATTCTCTCTCCTATTTAATTTTTCATACTCACAACATTTAAACTTTCTCTTTCCTACATCATTTTCCTTAATTTGCGTGCGAGGTTGGTTTTGTGCCTCTTCGGGCGGGACGGAGGGAGTATATATATATATATATATACACTACTACATTTTTTAGCTAATGTAACGAATCTAATGCAACGACCGAGCTAATGTAACGCATCTAATGCAACGATTTAAAATGGCGTTGCATTATTTAATCTATGCAACGATGATTTTGAGTTAATGCAACAACTATGACCTCGGCGTTGCATTAGGATATTTGGCGTTACGTTAGATCATTCTAATGCAACGGCTTAGTTAGTAATGCAACACTCTCTTTCTGATGCAACAACTTAGTTAGTAATGCAACGCCCTCTGTAAAGCCAAATGAACTACTACTACTATCACTACTACTACCACCACGACCACCACTACTACCACTACTACCACTACCAGTACCACCACCACCACCACTACTACAACTTCCACTATTACTACCACCACTACTACCACCACCACTACTACCACTACTACTACCAGTACCACTACTACTACCAGTACCACTACCACTACCACCACTATCACTATCACCACTACTACCACCACCACCACTACTACCACCACCACTACCACTACCACCACTACCACCACCACCACAACCACCACCACTACCACCAATACCACCACTACTACCACTACTACCACTACTACCACTACCACTACCACCACCACCACTACTACCACAACTACCACTACCAGCACTACCACTACCACCACTACTACCACTACCACTACTATCACTACTACCACTATTACCACCACCACTACTACTACTACCACCACCACTACTACTACCACCACTACCACCACTACTACTACCACCACTACCACCACCACTACTACCACTACTACCACCACCACTACTACCACTACCACCACTACTACCACTACCACCACTACCACCACTACCACCACCACTACTACCACCACCACCACCACCACCATCACTACTACTACTGTCACTACCACTACTACCACTATCACTGTTACTACCACCACCACCACCACTATCACCACCACCACTACCACTATCACTTCTTTTACTATTACTACTACTACCAATACTACCACTACTACTATCACTACTACCACTACTACTATCAATAAATTTTTAGAATCTCATTAGGATAATTAAATTTGTATTAATGTTTGAGTCAAAGCTTAAATTGATCAAAAGAGTTTTTTTGGGTGGGACGGAAGGAGTATATGGCTTAAGCATAAAAGTTATGGTTTAGGATATGGGTTACAGTTAAGGGGCTTGGGTATATTCATAAATATTATTAATTTTTTTAATGTTTAAAATTATTATTGTTCTTCTAAATTATTTGCTCCAATAATAATTTATTGGAGCAATAATTTTCACCAAATTTTGAATTTCGATCTCTACCTCCTAAATCTCCCGCGCCCCCATTTCTCCTTTCTTACACTTTTCCTGCACTCCTTCCCCGAAAAATTCAATTGAGCCTTTTTTTTTCCCCCAAATCGCCCGTTTCCCTATTTTCAGTTTTCACTTCACTCAGTTCCAGTTCAACGCCGTCGCCTTCACCCTCACCCTCACTCTCGCCCTCACTCTCACCGTCGCTCTCGCCGTCGCTCTAACCATCTCCTCGTTCAATTATTCTCGGCGGCTTAGTTCACTCCATGTCGGCAGTGGTAAAAATTTCAACTAATCTTGTTGTCTGTTCGTTCAATTTGAATTAGGTATGCTGATTTCGATTTGTTGCAATTTCCTGTGTTTAGGATTCGATGAATTTTGGCGTATTATTCTCTGTCCAGGTGTGTTTGAGTGAATGCTAATCGTGTTTATAGGTTAGCTTATGTTTGGCAGCGCCGTTCCAGCCTTGGATTATGTCTCGTTGCTTTCAAAATTGAGTGGTTCTGTTTTACCAGTTTATGCAGTTTCGTGGATGGGTTAGCTAGTCAACAAGGTTTCGGAATTTCAGAGAGCTCAAACAACTTTATTGAAGAGTTACCTCAAGTCATATTTGCTGTTATGCTCAGTAGCTGTTTGTCTCTAGGGCAATTAAGGTGCCTGTGCACAGATGATAGAACTGAATTGTAGTTCTGTTTTACCAGTTCAGTTCCTGTTGGCTGGTCCACATTGTTAATATGTTCACACTTCTCCCTTTGCAACACACCTCTGCACAGACACTACTGGAGTCTTGATATATATTTTTATTTTATTTTTGTTCGAGTGGGCTGTTAGATATTATTGCTGAAGATACTCTTTGAATGAAAATAAAAACATTGTAGATCTCATGGTAGTTATTTTTTTTGTTATGCAGACACAACTTGATTACAAGGTCATAAACATGGATCAATGGATGGGTTTCTATCTGTTTTGCAATGAGGTAACCACGTTTTCATTTACTTTCGATCCTTTAGCTCTTTCAGTTTCAAATTTGATCAACCAAAATAGTACTCGTAAAACTGTAGACCTTAAAAAAATCTACAAAATCATTGATTTCCTAGTCTATAAGGTGTAGTGTAATTGATAGCCTTTATTTGATGTTGACAGATAAGTTTCCCAAACTTTAGTAATTATGACGAAGAACTTGCTTGGCCGTTGATCTTATACAATTTTGTTGATTGGGTGAGAACAAAACAGTAGGAAGATCCTCTATTAGGTAAGTAGTTGTGTTCCTTTTCAAAGAGTAATAGCTAGTTAATTCACTCTAGTCTCTCACTAATTTCAATTTCATCGATTGATAAAAGTTAATTAAATAATATCTTGTATGTAAAATATATTACCTGTTAAAGATACAACTCCTCTCCATGCTGACAACTAAGATACCTCTCCTCTCCATGCTCCATGTTCTCCTCTCCATGCTGACAACTACTCTCCATGATTACAGATCCAACAATGTTTTCTTTACAACTCATATTCCTCCATACTTATAAGGAATATTTACTTTACCTTTAGTATATTTAATTAGGTTGATTAATATTTATTATACTTACATCTTATTGTATAAATATAACTATTGTAAATGAATGAAATAAGCTTCTTGCAACTTCATATTTGTAACAACCCTAAAAAATTGATACTATTTATTTAGTAATTTTTTTTTATCAATTATTTAGCTATTTAATTAATTATTTGTGACTATTCCTTTTCCTAGATGGATTAAATTAAATGGGCCTAGTTTATTTAAATTAGGATATCTAAATTGGGTTTCCTACTTGGACTTGGGTTAAGTTGGGTTGGGTTTAGGGAAACCACAATGTAATTATATTTCATAAATCTTGAGGCTTTTGGGTTCTTAAACTGATGGAGCCTTTTCAATTATTATAACGGCAAGAGGGATTTAGGAAGGTGCCGCATATATATTAGAAATAGATAGAGGGCCACGGCAAGGGAGTAAACATCAAAGTAGAAATTGAGAAAATAGAAGAGAGGGAGGCGGCTCTCAGGAGAGAGAGAAGAGATAGTGAGACAGAGAGAGAAAGACAGAGAAGTTGAGGTTTAAAGAATAAAAAGGGAGAAGCAAGCTGGACCTTGAGACAAGCAACCAAACCAAGTGAGTATCCGTTTCGTTTTAAATTACTGTTCTTGAATTTAAAAATTTAGAAGAAACCCTAGAAAATTCTTGAGATTAATTAGGGTTATTTTTTTATATTAAGGATTAATTAAGAAGGTTCAAATGAGATTTTGATAAAAGATTATTAATTGAAAACCTAATATTGATTAAGGTTTTGGGTATGTAATCAAGGGTTTTTGACCTAAAATATACATACTAGGCTTGAGATGGAACTAAGGTGTTGGTGTGTGTCATGTGTGTGTTTCTGCATGCTGTGTGTGTGCATGTGTGTGTACAGTGTGTGTGTGTGTGTTTCTGCAATGCTGGTGTGTGTGCGTGGGTGTGTGTGTTAAGATTAGTGTGTGTTTGTGTGTGCTGAATTAGGTGAAAATAGTATGTGTGTGGCTAGATTAAAGAGGATTATAAAAGGGTTTAGAGCCTAGAAACCCTACGTATGAATTGGAAAACCTAAAGGAGGTTAAATGTTAATCTTTAAAGGAGTTAGAGTAGAATAACTCATAGGTTAACGAGATTAAGAGAAATAGTTTGGGTTAAGTAAATGTGTATTACTTGTACTCTAAGTTATGCGTTGCATGATTGTAGATTCGTGCGGTGATATTTGCTAGGAGCGTGCATCAATCGATGTAAGGGATTACGTTCCTTAGAGTATTTGAATTTCAATCCTTGAACTAGGATTCTATCGAGTCTTTTATGAAAGTATAAGCTACCAAGTGGCCGGTAGTTATTTTGAAACTATTCCTTCGATTGAACGTCTTTTGGAATATCTTACCCTTGATATGTGTTGTTCAAGGTGTATCTAATGGTTGAATTTGATTATTGTGTTCTTGTACCATGTGAACACTTAAATGTTTATTGTTATGTCTAAAGAAACTAGATGTAGTTTAATGAGTCTAAGTGGGACGGACTTTTAAATGAACTTGGTCTAATCTTAATAGTAAAGATTTGACTTTCATCTTACACTGCCTGAAAAGTAGTGATGTTAAGTATGATATGTTCTTGTACCTAGGAACATGATATATATATATATATATATATATATAATTGCTATATCTATTTGAACTCGATGTAGCTAGCTTTGTCCTATTGAAAAGGACTTAGAAAGAATGATCCGATTGAAAAGGACTTTATGAGAATTAGTCTAATCCCTGAAAAGGATTTAGACGCTTATACACTACTTGATGAAGTAGTTGACTATCATGATATGTCGGGATAAGGGAGCGCCCTGAAAAGACGTGGAGTTTCTTATTCAAGGATCACACTGAAAAGGTGTATCAAAGTCACCCTGAAAAGGTGTAGCGTTACTTTGGAATTGATGGACTTGTGTGAATACAGTCTTCCTCATATATATTATGTGATAGTGCCACAACTTGTTATTTGAAAAGTATCTTTCATTCTCGTACCTGTACTTTAATTGATATAGCTATCTTATCGTTGAATAATTCGATTGGGTTCGTTCTTTCGGTCATCTTTCCTTAGTACCCGGAGAGATTCCGTATGAACTTACTGAGCATTGTTCGCTCACCCCTTTTCTCATTCTTTCCCTCCCAGGTAAGCAGTAGGAGGAGTTGATCGGTCGTATGGATGGTGGCTTGATTGAGATTAGGGTGCTTTATCCAACATTGTGTACTTATCGAGCTAGTGGGTTGTACTAGCCGTTAAGATTGAAAGACAGTTATTTTCCGCATTTGAATTATGGTTAGCTGTACTAGCCGTTAAGATTGAAAGACAGTTATTTTCCGCATTTGAATTATGGTTAGATGTACTAGCCGTTAAGGTACCCTGATTTGGGAATTTTAATTATGAATTGAATTATGTTTATTGATGAAAAGTTGGGGTCGTTACAGTTGGTATTAGAGCCATGGCTTTAGGTCTTATGGGAAGAATACCTTTAGCTTTAGGTAACCTTATTTCTAAGAATTTACTTGAATGAAGGCAACCCGGAACTTAGATTTAAGTCGTTCCTTGCTCTAGGATTTATATGTGAGTGAGGAGATGATCAGGAGATATTCTTTGAGTTTTGGCTGGTACTATGATCTGGAAGAGTTAAAGGTACCTATAGAGGAAGACGAGGCAGTTATCGAGGTAATAGAGGATGATGTTCCTAAAGTGGAGATACTTGAGGTACAAGCTGAAGAGATTGGGAGTAGTGAAGCTACTCCAATTGTAATTGAAGATGATGATCAAGAGTTAGAGCCAGTAAGAAGGTCTAGAGGAAGACCAAAGGGATCCAAGAACAAAGTGAAAATGTCAAGTGGAAGACCTAGGGGAAGACCTAGGAAGAGTGCAGCTCCGTGAATAAAGTTGGGAATCTCTTTGGTTGCTTCTAGGAGAATGAGTGATAATTTAGTTCAGTTATTGGCATTATAAGGATGTTATTGTTTTAAATCGAAATCTTCTTTTATGAAATAAAGTTAGTTTATATTTTGTGGCATGGTATTTTGAATTGAAATTTATTCTCTAGTGTTAAATTGATATGTTAACTGGAACAGAGAAAGATTTGTCAATTTAAACGACCAATGAGAATAGAAATCGGCTTATTGAAACGGTCAAGTGTGAATATGAGTTGGTTTATTGAAATAACCTAAGTGAAAAGTGATCATAGTTTATTGAAACGGCTTATGAGTATGAATTGGGGTCTATTGAAACGACCAATGGGTTAATGAAATGACCTCTGAATGTGATTTATTGAAATGATATATGTATGTGAGATCGGTCTACTGAACGATCGATGGTCTAATGAATGGACCAGTTATATGATGGAAGTCTATTGAGACGACCTATTTTAGATAAATGCTATAGAAGTAGCGAGTATGAGCACTAATAGTATTAAGCGTGAGTAGTAATGAGTCTTTTCGTAATATGGATGAATATTATGTTATCGTCCTCAGATGTCGAGGAACAACCAAAGCAACGCCAGTGCTAACGATGGGCGAAACAACCAGGAGCAGCCAAATCAAGACCTGGCGAACCTCCTACAAACGCTGAACCAGACAGTAGTAAGTCTCTGTCAGATAATAGCAACCTTGGCTCAGCTGCAGCAGCAAGCGCAACCAGTACTGGACAGAGCAAGGATAGGGGAGGAAGAGATAAGTGGAACCAAGGGGTATGCTGGAAGTTGGAACCGGGATAGAACCAATAACAAAAGAAAGGCCACGGACGAGAACCGCGGAAAGGAAGTTACTAGTAATAAGTATCGGAACAGAAACTACGGTAACCGCAGAAACAGGGATCGAAGTGATGCTCAAGGTAGAGGATCAAACGATAAGTGTCAAGTGTGCGAAGGGAAACACAAGACAGAGGAATGCTGGTACAAAGGTAAGAAATGATTTAATTGTGACAAGGTGGGACATCCGCAGTGGAAGTGCCCAGAGCCTAAGAAGGCTAGGGTTATTCAAGAAGCCAAGACTGATAAGGACAACGGCGGAGGTCATGAGCGGGTGCTTACCATAAATACTAACGACGCGAGAGCCACCAATGATCTTGGGGCAGGTACGCTAAAATTTTATAATAAGTAGGGTGTATGCATTAATAGACTCTGGTGCTACGCGTTCTGTTATTAACACTCGTTAGCTAAGAAAATGAACTTGAAACCAGAGGCGTTAGAAATACCTCTTGTGATAGCTACTTTGACTAGAGAGTCGATTGTTGCTTCGTCTGGTTATAAGATGTATCCTTTGAGAATAGGAGATAGATAACTTAAGGTTGATCTTATTAAATTAGAAATGAAAGAATTTGACATTATCCTTGGGATGGATTGGTTAGCTGCTTACCAATCTAAGGTAGATGGCTTTAATAAGGAGGGGCAATTCTGAATACCATGTGGCGAGGAGTTTAGCTTTCAAGGATCGAAGACGAGAATTCGATCGGGCCTTGTTTGGTAATGAAGGCTCGGAAGATGTTAAGGAAAGGATGTGAAAGGTTTTAGGCCTATATTGGCGAGACAGGTAGAGAAGAAGGGAGCCTAGAATCTCTTTCAGTGATCAGGTATTTCAAGAATGTATTTCCAGAAGATTTGCCAGGAATACCACCAGAAAGGGAGGTGGAATTTTTCATAGATTTAGTACCAAAAACCGCACCGATATCCAAAGCACCGTACAGAATAGTGCCGTCTGAACTTAAAGAATTGAAGGAACAATTGCAAGAATTGTTGGATAGAATTTTGATTAGGCCGAGTGTTTCACAGTGGGGTGCACCGGTATTCATTGTGAAGAAGAAGGTTTGATCGATGAGTATGTGTATCAATTATCGAGAATCGAATAAAGTGACGGTAAGGAATCAGTATCTGTTACCAAAGATTGACGATTTGTTTGACCAACTTCGAGGAGCGTGTTATTTCTCGAAGATAGATTTGAGATCAGGATATCTTCAATTGAGAGTGAAAAAAAAAGAATGTTTCGAAGACGGCCTTTAAGACAAGGTACGATCACTATGAGTTTTGGTTATGCTATTTGGACTGACGAACGCGCCAGCAGTATTTATGGAATTGATGAATACGACATTTCAGGAGTTTTTGTATAAATGGGTAATTGTATTTGTAGATGATATCTTGGTGTATTCTAAGACTAAGGAAGAACATGAAGAACATTTAAGGTTAGTACTGCAGATCTTGAAGGAACAGAAGTTGTATATGAAATTCAAGAAGTGTGAATTTTGGTTGGAGAAAGTAGCATTCTTAAGGCCTGTGATATCTAAGGATGGGATTGCAGTGGATCCAACAAAAATAGAGCTATAAGTGAATTGGGAGAGACCAACCACCGATAGAGAGATAAGAATTTTCTTTACGGGACAATAAACATGGGGAGAAGGGGCCCAAGTAAACTAAGTAATGGGACGGGAGGCTCCACCAACATGAGCCTCATCAATGAAAGGTGGATGAAAGTAATCTTTATTTACCTCTAGAAGATGATTCAGTTCAATGACATGCCTCCCCGTTGGAGACCATTTAAGCTTTCCCTTTTTCGACTTCACTTTCATTTTCTCCCTTGGTGGCTCTCCTTTCTTATTTTTCTCCGGCTTCACTTTTGGAGACTCAACATCATCATTCTCTACCTTTGCCCCATTCTTGATAATTGGCTCACTCAAATCCATGGCACAAACCTTGCGCACATTCTTGGGAAGGGTCTTTTCATCAAACACATTAAAACTCACCACTTTCCCATCAAACTCCATGGTTAAAGAGCCCTTCGTCACATCAAGCTTAGTTTTCGAAGTAGACATAAATTGCCTCCCCAAGAGAATGGGAGCCTCAGAATCCATCACCATCTCAAGCACATAAAAATCTGCCAGGAAAATCAAGTCACCAACCCGGACTTCAACATCTCTCACTACCCCCTTGGGGTATGCGTTGGACTTATCCGCCAACTGTATAACCACTCGAGTATCCTCCAATTTACCCAATTTAAGGACTTCAAATAATGCATAGGGCATAACATTAATGGAAGCCCCCAAGTCAAGAATGGCTCTATGAAAATTGCTTCCCCCAAACGAGATAGGAATTACAAACATACCAGGATCACTACATTTCTTTGGCATCTTTTTCTGATAAACCGCAGACACATGCTCCAAGATCTTTACCTTTTTCTGACTCCGCTCCTTCTGATTCCTCTTCATAGTGCATAACTCCTTTAAGAACTTCGCATACCTCGGAACTGATTGAAGAAGATCTAGAAACGTAATGTTCACCTTCAATCTCTTGAAAGTATCGAAGATAGCCTTGTCAGGCTCCTTTGAGGTGTCTCTCTTCAATGCTTCCGGAAAAGGTGCGACTGGCTCATAAACAGGAAATATGGGTGGAATATACTTCTCTTCAGGGGTTTTCTCTTCCACCTTCTTCTCCACCTCCAACTCTGGCTCAATACTCTTTTCAACCTTTTGTTCAGGCTCTATCGTCACCATCTGTCCATCAACTTTCTTCTTTCGCCTCACATACACTGCGCTAACATTCTGCTTCGGAGGTTGCACAGTCTTTACTGCCTCTCTAGCCTCTATTTTTACCACAGCCTCTGCAATCTAACTCACTTGCCTCTCCAAATTGCTGATGCTCGATTCAGTCTTCTGCTGGAACTGCTGAAAGTTTCCATTCATAGTAGACATGCTCTGCGCTAGTGACCGGACCATGTCTCGTAGCCTGTCCTTGCGGCTGTTGCTGTCCAACGAGTGCTCTGTACTGATTAAACTGGTTGCCCTGATACTACTGACCCTGAACCAACGTCTTCAACAAACTTTTCACATCCTCCATCTCAGCCTTCAATTCACTCGTTGTATCACCCGATCCCGCTGCACTGACTTGTCTAATACTAGACCTCCTTTCGTGCGTCCTTGTGCTCTTGGCCAACTCTTCTATCAATTACTCTGTATCCCTTGTAGTTTTATTCAGAATGCTACCTCCACAAGCAGAATCCACCCACCTTTTATCTTGCACAGTCAGTCCACCATAAAAATATACAATGAGCTGCTCATCATCAAAGCCATGGTACGGACAACTTCTGCAAAGCATGTAGAACCGGTTGTGATAATCATATAACGATTCATCGGACCGCTGCTCCATGTTGCTGATATCCCTCTTCATAACATTAATCTGATCTGGAGGGAAAAACTCATCAAGGAACACCTCCTTTAACTGCTGCCACGAAGTAATGCTATTGGGTGGCAAGTAATAATACCACGCATTCGCGTTATCCTTCAGAGTAAAGGAAAACGCCCTCAACAATAATTGCTCGAGAGGCAATGCTGCCGGCTTCATGCTCTTGCAAATCTGCACAAATTGGGCTATGTGCTGATTCGGATTCTCCCCTGGTATCCCATTAAAATGGGGCAACTGGTTCAACAACCTCGACTTCAACTCAAAAGTGACTCCAGCCGGCAAATCAGGAAATAGCACTGCTTGTGGTTGCTCATTCCAGTTCGGAGCAATCTTTTGCCTCAATGTCCGAAGTGGGGGAGTGTTATTGCCTCATCCATTACCCCCATTGTTCACAACCTCCGGATCGTTGTCACCCCTGCCGTTATTATTATTCATCTCGTCCCACTGTAAATTTCTTCTATACCTAAAATATCTTTCAATTTCTGGAACAAAGGGACTAGCAAACTGATTAGCAGAACGGGTATGGACCATAAAAGGTTCCACACCACAAGATGACAATAATAATAACGCTCAACTAAACAGGAAACAAGAAAAATAAAAAGAAATAGATTAAGAAAAAGAATAAGAGTGCAAACAAATAAACACCGTTCCCCGGCAACGGCGCCAAAATTTGACAGGCTAAAGTCGCACGCCTACAAATTACTTACCAAGACTCGGCTACAAAACTGCAGCTAGGACAAGTCCAGGGTCGATCCACTGAAGAACGGTTAATTATTTGCACAATTGTCACTTGACAAGATTAGGGGTCTGCTTAATTATTATTAAATTCCTAAGACGGGAATTAAAAACTAAGTTGTAAACAATTAAAGGAAAGCACTTTGGATCAATTATTTTCCCCGTCTATCATTCAAATATCATTGGTTAACTCTTTTCACTTTTACCCTATTCACTCGATCACGAGATTTATTTCAATCTCTATCTCTTCCTTTGATAATAGTTAATAACAATGACACATTCACTAATAACCCTAATCAATACCTAAACCTAACTGACACAGTCTAGATTCACAATATCGATTGATTCCGATTTAAGAGATTAAGATCGAGAACACGTTCTAATGTTATTTCAATTAGATACTTGTCTATTTTCTCCCCCTTCACAATTTACCATGACACATGCATAAACCATAAAGTTGCTACTTACGAAACCCTAAATTGACACAATCTTAGGGGATTCTAGCAATGAATTAAGATCCAAGATTTAACAATTGGCCAAATTGAAATACCCTAAAAATCAAATCAATCAATCAAAACAGAAGAAAATATGAATAGGACAAAATAGATGAGGAAATTAACCTCAATTGAATTCAAGACGGTTCCAAAAATTGAATCCAAAGCAAAGAAATTAGTTCTCCATAAAAAGCTATGAACTCTCTAGGAAAAAATAATAATAAAAGTCTAACCCTAAAAGTATTGTTAAGAGAAGTATATATACTCCTCCGTTCTATAATCCTAAAACTAAAAGGAAAATAAGAAAGAAAAATAAAAAGTACTTTCCTAAGTCCCTCACACATACGCCAGGAAGGAAAAGAAAATAAAGAAAGATTTTCCAAGTCAACTTCACGGTCAACTGAGGTGAAAGTCGTGGTACGATTCGTGCGACAAAAATCAATCGTGCTGTATTAGAACACGATTCGTGCTTCATGTAACTAGTCGTGCCATTTGCTGCCAAACCAACTTCTAGCTTTTCACTTTGGTCACTATTCTTTTCAGCTTTACAGTTTAGTCCCTCAAGTTTTCAGAATTGCAGATTAGCCCCTAAACTTTATATTTCCAGCTTATTTCCCAATTTTCCATAATTGCAGTTTGGTTCCTGCCTTCCTGGATTACAATAAAATCTCACTAACTCCTCTCAATAGATATTTCACTCAAATCACATCAAACCTATACTAAATACATGGACATTGAATATAAAATGAACGAAAAACATAGGAATTACATAGTATGAAATACGCCACATCACTAGATCTAAATCAAGAGAGAGAGAGAGAGAGAGAGAGAGAGAGAGAGAGAGAGAGAGAGAGAGAGAGAGAGAGAGAGCAGAAACTGAGGAGGGAGAAGATGCCAAAAATGGATGTGGGAGGCTGCCGAATTTCGAGAGGTGGAGGAGGGCGACAGTTGGAGAAGGGCAACGGTTGGGGGAAGAAGAAGAAGGTAGAGTGTGTGTGTGTGTGTGTGTGTGTTTTCTTAGAAGGAGAAGGTTTGAGAATGAAGAGAGAGAGAGAGAGAGAGAGAGAGAGAGAGAGAGAGAGAGAGAGAGAGAGATATGGGGGTTTGTTTGGTTTAAGTGTGAACCATTGATTTTCATCAATGGTTATACATTTAACGATCCAGATTGCTTTTCTTCATAATCCATGTGAACATTTGAGTTCCAATCACCCAATGCCACCCCATATAGTTTTATTTTGTTTACATCAAAAGTCTAAATAAACTACTTCCTAATATCAAGAATAAAATAATAAATTCTAGTATCACTTATTGACAAAAAAAATTTATTATCATTATTGATAATTATAATAATTAAATATTATGATCATAATACTTATTAAGAATAATAATAATTGTATATTATAATTATATATACTTATTAAAAATAATATACTCATATACACTAAGCCCACTTGTATAGCCTTAACCTTAACCCTAAGTCATATACCCTTAACCCTCTTTTTTTCTATTATATATTTCCATTTCTTTAAAAATTACTAACTTTTTTTATATAAATTTTTGTAAACATTTTCCCTACTAAATAACATCTCAAATAGTTTTATTTATTAAAAAAAAATTATAAAAATTTAAAAAGTAAATGCTATTGCCTGTCCCTCTTTTTTTTATTATTATATACTTTCATTTCTTTAAAAATTATTAACTTTTTTTATATAACTTTTTGTAAAAAAATTTTCCTACTAAATAACATCTCAAATAGTTTTATTTATTCAAAAAAAATTTTAAAAAAATTAAAAAAGTAAATGCTATTGTCCGTTCCTCTGTTTTTCTATTATATACTTTCATTTCTTTACAAATTACTAACTTTATTATCATTATTGATAATTATAATAATTAAATATTATGATCATAATACTTATTAAAAATAATAATAATTGAATATAATAATTAAATATACTTATTAAAAATAATATACTCATATACCCTAAGCCCACTTGTATACCCTTAACCCTAAGTCATATACCCTTAACCCTCTTTTTTTTCTATTATATACTTTCATTTCTTTAAAAATTATTAACATTTTTTTAATAAATTTTTGTAAAAAAATTCCCTACTAACTAACATCTCAAATAGTTTTATTTATTCAAATTTTTTTTTTTTTAAATAATCAAAAAAGTAAATGCTATTGTCCGTCCCTCTTTTTTTCTATCATATGCTTTCATTTCTTTAAAAATTACTAACTTTTTTTATATAAATTTTTGTAAAAAATTTCCCTACTAAATAACATCTCAAATAGATTTATTTATTAAAAAAAAATTAAAAAAAATTAAAAAAAGTAAATGCTATTGTCCGTCCCTCTTTTTTCTATTATATACTTTCATTTCTTTAAAAATTATTAACTTTTTGTAAAAAAATTTCCTACTAAATAACATCTCAAATAGTTTTATTTATTCATAATTTTTTTTTAAAAACAATTAAAAAAGTCTGTTCCTCTTTTTTTCTATTATATTCTTTCATTTCTTTAAAAATTCTTAACTTTTTTATATAATTTTTTGTAAAAAAAAATCACTACTAACTAACATCTCAAATATTTTTATTTATCCAAAAAAAAATTAAAATTTTTTTAACTAAAATTTAAATTTAACCACTGCCGGAATAATTCCGCCACGGAGGTAATTTAATTTAATTAAAATTGTAATTTCACCGCGGAAATTTTCGTCACTGAGTTATTTTGATTTATTTAAATATCTACCGAAGAAATATTTCCGCCACTGAGGGAATTTAATTTAATTAAAATTGTACTTTCACCGACGGAAATTTCCGCCACTGAGTTATTTTGATTTATTTAAAATTCTAAATAACCACCGACAGAATAATTTCGCCGCTGAGGTAATTTAATTTAATTAAAATTGTAATTTCACATACGGAAAATTTCCGCAGACTTATTTTGATTTATTTAAATTCTAAGCTACCACCGACGGAATAATTCTGCCGCTGATAATTTTCTACCGACGGATTATTCTGCCGGTACAATTCCAACATACATAAGTGGCGGTATTGGAACGAATATTCGCTGAATATTCGTTTTTAGTGGCCGAAATATTCCGCCGCTGATAATTTCGTTGGTGTAAACGGTACCAAATTTTTTCCGTCGCTATAGCTTCCAGTCCGCCGCTATATAGTGACGGAAATATTTTGCCGCTTATAATTCCGTCGCTAAAGACCCGATTTATAGTAGTGGGAGTTTGACGGAGTTAGTCTTGTGGTTTATCTCTAGGTGGGACATTATTGAGATGTGGAGTCAAAACCAAGAAGGAAAAGGAAATAGAATGGATGTAATTCTAGGCTTCCTTGGGATTCCTTGTTTAAGTAGGTTTTGGAGTTGTATGCCTATATAAAATAAGTGATAGCAATAATGATTGTGTGCTAAGAAAAAAAATCAGAGAGAATATGAGAGATTATCAAAGAGAGCCAAAGGTAGTAGTAGGTCTTTGGGATTCCCTTTGGGAATTACATGGATGGCTTAAGTCGTGTCGAGGGTTTAGTTGTGTGATGGGAGTTATTACATAGAGAGAAGATGACTCCGTAGGTGAGGTCACGGGCTTTAATTGTAACACCACAAATTATGATTATTGCCTCCGGACGTAGTCAAGAATATTGATGAACTGATGAAGAAATATATTGTGTTCTTATCTTGTTTATTACTTTTATATGATATTGCTGCATGTATGTATGTTAGTTCTCCTCGTATGCACTTGGTATGGGACAAGTACTGCTTGGATAGACATCACAATTCCCCAACACTCTAGCCCTCTAGGCAAGGGAAAATAGTGTTTCATGAGACATTCTCTAATTTTGTGTGTGTGTGTGTGTGTGTGTGTGTGTGTATACTAGAAGCTAAAATAAATAATATAGTCACTGATCAAGCAAACCATCTTTCCTTCCAAACAATTATACTGTATTTGATTTATTTTATCATCCTTAAATTAGTTAAAAACGCTAAAATTTTGAGGTTGTGGATGAAATGATCACAATCTTTCTAACGATCCCTAAATTTCAATAAACAATCACCAAAAGTTAACATTAGAAAAGTATTTATTCCCAGGAGCGAAGTTTTTAGGAACAACATTCCAGGCCTCAATTGTCTTGCCGGCCGAAGTAATTCTGAATGAATATGGAGCTGCGAATGATGGGCTGATATTGGCTTTCCAAAGTGCACCCCATAAGTTTTGCATCGGGACCCATTGGCCTGAATTCGCTGCTTTGATATAAAGCGAAGAGATGCCACCATCTCCATTTGTATATTCAATTGCTGTCGCAAACCAGTATGGATTGGATTTGGCATCAGTTTTAAACGCGATCTTATAATTTCCATAGTTGCATGGCACTCTACATCCAAAAACAAAATTTTATAAGAACAAAATTATGAACTTAAAAATGATAAGTGTGACTATTTTCAAATAGTGCGCTACTAGAAGAAAAGTTGCAAGTGAAAAAGGAAATGTTTCTCAAACAACCTTCTATATTGAACATTGACTTGTCCTAGGTTACGTAGATTATTGTCCTGCCCTCGGCTTGCCATGGCACCAAAAGCAAACCCGCTTAAATCAAAATGGAATGGCACATTATTGCAAGCCCCGGGGCACTCATCTGACACAGTTACAGTAATAGGATTTGTAGAGCAATAAGGAGTTCGCAAGCATTTTATCTGAAATGTTTGGCAATTGACAATCACGTTAATTTGCAGGGTTAATTAATGAAAACATGAGAGAGAATAGAAGAGCGAAAATATAGTTATACCTGATAACAATTTCCGCAACCTTTGCCTCTTTGGAATATGTTGGCATTCCCAGCAGATATCATGGCTGAGAATGGTGCTTGTCCTACGTCGTTACCCCATCCGCATGCTCCACCTAGCCAATTATACAATATATATAAAGAAAAAAACTTGTACAGGAAATTTGTGACATAAAACTATTGATGTGAATTTTTTTAAGTCATATCACAATAAAGATTACCACTTCCAGGGCCTCTCGCATCCCCATACCACGTCGCCAAAGCCGGTGAAAAACCAGCATCATTTAGAGGAATTGAGGCATTTAGAAGCTTAGGGTTTAAACAAGAAGAGAGGTTCACTAATAGTGAAGACAAAGCTAAAAATATGGAAAGACAAAAAGGGTTTTTTGTTAAATTTGAAGCCATTGAATAATGTCGTCAAAGCACTTCTTCTATTGAAAATGGATTGATGGCTACAAATGAGTACATGTAGACCAATTTATAGCGGAAAGAAAATGCCTGGTAATTAATTCAAGTATTTTTTTCCAAATTATTCATAGTGCTTGGATATGTTTTGCAATTCATTTGTTGCTAAAAGTAGCCAATCTCCTAATCAATAGTTGACAATACCTACATATATATAGATTGAGATGATTATTAATTATATTGAGATAAGGGAAAGGCTAATTCTCAAATTTGGAAATTGCATAAGAACAATTTTAATAAATGTGGCTCCTTTTCCTCTGTGGAATAGATAAAAACGGAAAGTAATACACTTCTTCTTGGGATAATGATTTAATTTTTGAAAAATTTATATGAAGTCTTGTAGTTACCAAATTTATTGGACATAGTCGGTCCTAGCATTGAGTCGGTCTGGGGAGAAACGCGTTTCTCCGTCGCTTAAGGAGAAACGGGGCAACGTTTGCCGCGCGACATACTCAGCCAGTTTCTGGATATTCTTTCCAAAGCTTCTGGATATCCAGAACATTGAATATGGATATCCAGAAGCTTTGGAAAGGATATCCAGAAATCAAATATTTTTACGGATATCCTTTCCAAACTTCTGATATCTGAAACATTGAATATGGATATCCAGAAGCTTTGGAAAGGATATCCAGAAACCAAATATTTTTTCTGGATATCCTTTCCAAAGCTTCTGGATATCCATATTCAATGTTCTGGATATCCAGAACTGATGAAAGTGATATCCAGTTGTTGTGGCTAAGTATGTCGCGCGACAAACGTTGCCCCGTTTCTCCATAAGCGACGGAGAAACGCGTTTCTCCCCAGATTTTGGCCCTAGCATTTTACTTGCCCTGAATAAAAATTAAAATTAGGCCCTAAAAATAACTAAAAAAATTAAATAATAATAATAATTTATAATATGTTCATATAATTTTACATTTATTACTTACAAATGGAGTACTAAAATTTCAAAACCTAAAAACAATTATCAAACTATTATGATTGAAACTATAGGTTCAAAGTTAACTAATTGGATTGAAATTATATTTGTAAATATAATAATACTATTTCTTCCGTCCCAAATTGAATATACAAAAAAACTCATTTTTTATATTTATTAAAAGAATATTGAAATGGTTTTAGATATATTTATTTGTGAGGTAATAAATATCTACAATTTTCTTTTAAAAGGTAGCCCTTTCCAATTGAGGGTCCTGTGCAGGCTTTCCCTAATAGCCGACCCTGTTATTTGGATGTGGATAAAAATAAGAATTTCCAATAACAAAGGTGTGGGAGAATGGCATACTAAGTAGTGCATCAGTACGAAGCTTTCATTATGATTGCGAAGAATTTTCTTTACTCTCACTTGAACTTCAATAGTGTGATGAGATTACTAATAAAGGGATTGATTTACTTTATATTTGTAACGACCCCAATTTTCATAAATGATAATAATTCCCAAACATAAGTAATAAATCATTGAGAGAGTATCTCAAACGACAACCCTAACTCTAAAGAAAACAATCCATAATAAATATTATTAAAAATTAATGGCTAGTACAACTCACTAGCTCAACAGTGCTTAAAGTTATTAAATGAAACCCTAATTCCTCAATACATGCCGCCATCCATGCGACCAATCCTCTCCTCTTACTCATTAGTACCTGCGTGGGGAAAGAAATAAAGAAAGGGTGAACGAACAATGCTCTGTAAGTTCATACGAGATATCTCCGGGTACTAAGGAAGAGATGACCGAAACGAACGGAGCCAATCGAATACTCAACGAAAGGTTAATACAACTTAAAGTACATTCATGAGTACGATAAAGATAATACTTCTCAATTAAGCAAATTGTGGCACTATCAAAAGAATAATCATGTTCACTTAGATATAGCATGATAATCAAACTACTTCATCAAGTAGTATACAAGTGTCTAAGTCCCTTTTCAATCAGGCTAGACTATTTCTAATAAAGTCCTTTTCAATCGGACTGATTCTTGCTAAGTCCTTTTCAATCTGACAAAGCTAGCTACATCATGTTCAATTAGATATAGCAATTTTCACATATAATGTTCATATATACAAGAACACATTAACAAATTTAATTATCATGGATACCCATTAAACAACACACATCAAGGGTAAGATATTCCAAAAGAAGTTCATATCAAAGGAATATTTAGAAACAAAACTATCGGCCACATTAGTAGCATATACTTTAATAAAAATCATGGAATCCTATCTCAAGGATGAATACTTTCAAATACTAAAGAACGTAATTCCTTACCTCGATAGTTTACACTTTCCTTGCAATGAATCCTCGCTGGAATCTTCAATTATGCAAAAGGTTTTCTTAGGTACAAGTAATCTCTATTTACTTAAGTACCAACCCCTTTAATCCATCTTATTAACCTATGAGTTAATCTTCTTTAACTCCTTCTAAGATCAACTAACCTCCATAAGGTTTACTAAACTACCCCTAGGGTTTTCCATATTCAATTCCCATCAATACTCTCTCTGTTTCACGTTACACACACCGATTTCACCTTTTTCGACACACACAACCACACACACTAAACCCTAACACACACACACATGCCGTCACACACACATGCCGTCACACAAACACACACACCTACAACACACACACACACACGTACACACACGCACACACACCATAAACCCTAACACACACACACTCACAGCCGCCATGCACACACACCGCACACACACATACAACACTCACAAAACCCTAATCTCATCTCAAAACCTTAGCATGGAATATTTAGGTCAAAACCATTCAATTACTATGCCCCAAACCATAATCATAACCATTAATGATAGGTCTAACAATTCAAAACACAAAACACCTTTAATTTCCTAAACCCCTAATCTTAATTACTCTTAAACTTTTAGGGTTTCTTAGGGTTTTAAATCTAAATCATAGCAACAAAGGATTTGATCTTACCTTGGTTTTGATCTTCAACACGAATTGATTGGAGTTTTCCTTCCTCCTTCCTTCCTCTTGGTCGCCGCCTCTATCTCTCTCTCTTTCTTTCTCCCTAGACTGGCCGCCTCTCTCTCTCACACACACGGTTCTCTCTTTTTTTCTTTTCTCTAATTAAGAAATTATGAGGCCCCTAGGCTTAGAAAATTGTATTTATAGTTGGGTTTCCAAAACTGAAGCCCAAAAGGTAAATCAAGTCCAATACTATAAAGGTGATCCAAGTTTAATATTTCAGGCCTAACTTAACCTAGTCCATTTAGAAAATGGTAATACAATTTATTAATCAAATAAAACAATTAATTTATAAAAGAAAAGAATAAGAAATAAAATTTTAGTGTTATTACATTCTTACCCTCTTAAATGGGTTTGGTCCTCCAAACCAAACGCACTCAATCTGAAAACAGGGCGAGATACGGCTCTCGCATCTCGCTCTCGAGATCCCACGTTGCTTCTCTTTCCGTGCGGTTGCTCGATTGCACTTTCACATAGGGAATTACTCGCTTCCTCAATATCTGATCTTTTCGATCCACAATCTTCACAGGTTGCTTGTCATAACTCAAATTGGCGTGAAATCTCAGCTGCCTATACTAAATCACATGGCTCGGGTCAGAAATATACTTCCTCAATATCGAGACATGAAACACATTATGCACTCCAGTAAGTACAGGTGATAAAGCCAACTAATAGGCTACCTGCCCAACTCGCTCCAAAATCTCAAACGGTCCCACATATCTCGGGCTTAACTTCCCACAAACACCAAATATCATGACTCCCTTGGTTGGCGAAATCTTCAAGAACACACGATCCCCCAACTGAAATTCTAAGTCTCATCGTCGGCGATCTGCATATGACATTTGTCTACTCTGAGCAGTTAATAACCATTTTCGAATCTGTTGTACTTTATCTGCGATCACTTGGACCTTCTCTGGTCCAGTCAATTTTCTTTCAACCACTTCATCCCAACATGTAGGCGATCTACACTTCCGTCCATACAATGCCTCGTACGATGCCATACCGATACTAGCATGAAAACTGTTGTTCTAGGCGAATTCCACTAACGTCAGATGTTCGTCCCAAGTTCCTTGCCAATCCAATGATGTGGCTCTTATTTAAGAGTCTGAATAGTCCTCTTTGACTGTCCATCTGTCTGCGGGTGAAAAGCTATGCTCATAGTCAACTCTGTACCCAATGCCTGCTGTAGACTCTTCCAAAATTTCGACGTGAACCTCGCATCTTGATTAGACACTATCGAAACTGGTATTCCATGCAACCTTACTATCTCATCAACATACAACTTGGCTAATTTCTCCAACGAATCTGTCACCTTAATTGCCAGAAAGTCCCTCCAATTTCCAAAGTTTCACAAAACCCCCTGGATTTCAAGCTAAGTCCGGCCGGACTCATGCTGAAATTTCACCTATAAATAGAATTAAGGGCTGTCAAAGCCATTTAAAAACAACAAAATCACTCTCCAAAAACACCATAGCCATGGCCCAACTGGTTTCCACCCCTTCCCGAGCTCCCGTTTTGCCTCGATTCACGTGAAACCTACGTATTTCGATCAAATACGACCCCCTCCACTCCGAAACACCGTTCCAAACCACTTTCTATATTCCATATACACCCCCTGAGCCAAAGGAGATGACCCTAGCCATAGGTATAACTCCCTCTCCCTAATCTCTCGTTCCACCTCGGTTTACGCATCAGTCGCTATAACCGTTTCGGACGAACATCGTTGAAATGTAGACGCCTCCGTCTAACGGGGTCCGATACGTTTTAGCCCCTCGATCCTCTTATATTCCCATAAGAGAAGTAATCTCGGGTTAAAACGGCGTTACGACCCCGTTCCGTTTACTTTTATGTCATTTACAATTCCAGATCGATCGATCCGTTGATCGTCATTTAAATTTATGTCATTTACAATTCCGGACCGTTTTATCCGTCGAACGTTATTTACATTTCATGCAACTTTACAATTCTGAGTCATTTGGCTCGTCGATCGTCATTTACAATTCCGAGTCGTTTGGCTCGTCGATCGTCATTTACGATTCCGGATCGTTTGATTCCGTTGATACCGCACTTTAAATACTGTCATTTATAAAGTCCGACCCGTTTGGATCGTGATAGTATTTACTTTTCAAAGTCCGAGTCGCAACCCCATTCGTTGATTGCATGTCATTTAATACGTTTTTTCCCGTAAAAATCGTTAACAATGTAATGCCCGGTTCAAAACTGGAGTTCGACCTTCGAACACTCTTTCAAAATGTGTGAAATGACGTTTGGCATCCGAACGCTCATCTTCAAACCTTAAAAGCCGACTTTTGACGCTCAAAATCATTTAATACGTTTTTCCCGTAAAATCGTTAACAATGACATGCCCGGTTCAAAACTGGAGTTCGACCTTCGAACTCTCTTTCAAAACTCAAAACCGATGTTTGTCATTCAAACGCTCGTCTTTTCAAACAAAGTCACCTAATCAACGTTTGACATTCAAACCAAGATTAAACTTGTCATTCAAACCCCCATTTCAAAATGCAAACACACACACACACGCACACATTTTCGAGAAAGGTAGAAAGACTCGTCATACGAGGCATTTCGGGTGATCTCGTAATACTCTTCCCGAAACGTAACGTGACCTCCGAACCTAACAATCTCTGGTACCAAATAGCTTTTTACTCGTTTTTGCTACCAATAAAAATGACCCCCCATTTTTAAAGCCTTTTCCTAAGTTTTTGCTACCAATAAAAACTACACCATTTTCACAAAATCCGTTTCTCAACGTTTGGGCTCAAAATAAAAAAACCGCGTGGCGACTCCTCTCCCTTCCAGAAAAGCGAGGTCTCAGACACCAACCCTCCGCGAAAGACAATCGCATTTCCGCGTCCGCGCGAAAATCATGGGTAATTTCAGGTAGTGGACTTTTATTCCTGGGGGAGGTACCCGGAGGCTTTGATGGGGGATGCCGTGGTGGTGACCCGGCAAAGGAGGTGGCTGACAGGCTTGACCTGTGATATCATTTACTTGGGGGACCGATTCTCCAGGCAGCACGGTCATGTCCCTCATTTGGGCGCGATTACCCCTCATGATCCTCCTCTGTTCATGCTGCAGCCCAGGCATTGGTCAGATGATAAGAGGGACAGGTACAAGGTTGGTCTGGCGGCTGAGGAGTATTTTGATCTCGATACCCCGTATGCCACCTTTGTGGAGGAGTGTTTGAGGATGCCACAGAGGTTGATGAAGATGGCTGCTGCCCAGGGGTACGAGGAGGTAGAGCCGACCGATCCACCTATGCCTCCGGCTCACCTTTCTTACGTGGTGAAAGGGGTACCGAGGAGGTTGATGGTTCCTATTCCAGACACGAGGGAGGCCGAGTATACTTTGCCTGCTGACATCATTGTAAGTAACTTAGGGTCCCTTTTCTTTTCGACTTTTCTTTATTTTCTGCGATTTTGAACTTTTCTGAGATTTTCTGAGCTATTCATTTCTTTCTCGTAGGTTCCTGTTCGCACCTATGACGGTTTGGTGCGGCAGAACATGGACTGGAAGGATCTAGCTCGGTCCCTCTTGAGGAAGCTAGCTTGCGCGTCAAGGGCTGCGGGGAATGCGCAAGAGCCCAAGCGTAAGAGGAGGTACGTTGGGAGCACGGCCTCTACATCCTCGGCCTCAGAGTACCCCTCATCATCCACTAGTTCCATGTCTCAGGGGCGAGGGCCTAACACTGACATTTTGGAGCAGCTAGCGGAGTACGAGTATGTGCCCGTCCACCTATCTGACGTGAGTGATGACAAAGATCTGTTAAGGGACCCTGAGCTCTATGAGATGAGTAGCGACGATGATGAATCGGAGGCTTAGGGTTCCTTAGGTTCGAACTAGGAGGAGGAGAGAGAAAACAATGAACAAACCATGCACAATTTGTATTTTATTATTTTATTTGGGTGCCAAGGAGGCAAAAAGCAATGTAATGATCTTTTATTTTCTTTTCTTATTGATGCTTTATGATTTTGCATATTACTTGAGCCTCGGGACAGCTTTTTTGCTTGGAAATGGAACGGAAATTGAGCCGAAATGATTTATAATGGTATGTGAATGCATGGATGGAGTTTGGACATGTTTTTATGCAGGTTTTGTTGAGAAAGTGGGGTGAGAATCCCACTTGGGCAGCAGCTTTGGCTGCTGCAGATTTTTTTTCTGTAGAAGCGGATGAGACCGTCCGGCTAGGACCTGGGAAAATGAAGCCGTACAGCTTGGAGCTCTGTCTGAACTGGTTTTTCTGCAAATAAAATCAAGAGAGGGTCTTTTCATTTCATTTTCACCCTAGACTTGTCCCAACTGATCCCAAAGCACATTTTTGACCAAAAATCACTGAGTCCGATCACTTGCCATGAAAAAACCAGTCCGATTGCAAAATGGTAAAAGGGATCGTTTTCTGTTCGATCTCCAATCCTGGATGAGACACAACTTTCAATCTCATAAGGGGCTGTTCGATAACACCTTCAAGATCAAGTCTTTATGGCATTTAAAGGACCTCCCACCTGATTGAGACCTTTTGAGAGCAGCAGCGAGGTTTTGGGACGTCCGAAAACATGTTTACTGCTTTTCCTATAACGAGCTCGTTCCAACCTTCGAAGATTTCCGGGCATTGATTGGGGGTCCAGAAATTGAAGCCATCTCGATTCCTTTGACCGGGGACTTGCCGGTGACAGTAAAGTTGGCATCTTTTTTGCAAATTTCTCCGGAAGAAGCCGAAGGGATGATGATATCCCCTGACAGAATTGACATTTCCGATATTCCGAGCAGATTTGGGTCTCCGGGTACTGCTGCAATTACAGTGTCTATGTACGCCTTTATTCTATGCGTATTTTCCTTCCTATACACTGCTGAGTCCTTCGGGGTCTGTCATAGTGGCCTTTTGGACATGGTTCGAGACTGCAGGGCTGGGAGAGATATTGTCCTACTGATCTTGGGGGAGACTCTGCATGGCATTGACAGGATGGCTAGGGGGGACCATTTCATGCGGTCTGGGAGCCCAGCTGTATTGACTTTATGGTTGCAGGAGAGGCTTGGGACTTTGCCTGGGGCTTTGCCTACTCAGTGCTCTTGGGTGATTTCTCGGAGGGGTGCACCGAGACAACATGATCAGGGTAGCTGGGAGCTGATGATGGCTTGACTGTCTACCTCGGACATCCACTGGTGGGTGCCTCACTGGAGGTTGCAGACTTGCAGGACATTTCAGGAGTCCTATATAGTGAGGGTTTCGGGGCTTTCTTGGTCATCTTTCTACATTCCCTGCCTAGTATCCAGGCAGTTTGGGACCTTGCAGGAGCCATTGGATGATTGGGAGGACATCCGTACTATGGAGGTAGCGCCTTTTGACATGAGGGATCCAAACAGCTTCTCATTTTTCTCGAGAGCGTGGACATATGCTGCTTTTCAGCCCAGGGCCATTCTCAAGAGCAGGAAGAGTACTATCCTGACCACGGCTTACTTGGATTGGTACGAGAGGGAAATGGGGGCGACTCAGATCATTTTGGGAGAGAGGCGTCAGGCTTTATTGGGTGTCGAATGTGACTCAAGCAGGACTCTGAGGGAGACTGAGGCAAGGGCTAGTCGCCACAACCAGTCGGGCGATCTTATTAGAGACATGGAAGCCCGGTATGAGAGACTATCGGAGGTTTCTCCCCTCACTGAGGCTCAGCGGGAGGAGATACGGACTCGTGCCAGGGTAGAGAAGGCACTTATTAACACAGGCTTAGTGGAGGCCCAGTAAGGATTCCTGAGATAGGGATGAGGGAGACCGATATCATTGAGAAGAAAAGGAAGAACACTCGACGGGGTCGAGGTAAAGGAAAGAAGGGCAAGGAAGACTCTGTTGCTGACAGCTGAGAGACCTATTCCGAGCATTTACTTATTGCCTTTTTGCAAACACATTAGTTTATTAGGCCTTTTTTTGTATATTTTAATCCTTGTAGTAGGTTAGCAGAGTCAAGAGTAGATCGTGCTTGAACTCATCAAGAAGTTTTTGATTTGTAAATAACAAAGACATTTATCTTAGAAATTATTCAAGACACATTTCATGGAAATTCAAATGTCTTATTTATTGTTTAGACCGAACCATTTCTGGCTGCCTACGTTCCCCTTTTACAAGAAAGGCTAAGGGGCTCAGGTCTTCGTAGTTCATTCTGGTGAACTTTTGGATTTTTGTTTTGTTATTTTTTTTTATGTGCAACCTTGTTTTTTGCCTAGACCGCCCTTTTCCAGAGTTTTCAGCCTAGCTGGGTATTACTCTTCTTTTCACTATTTTCTTTTTTTCTTTTTATATGCAACCCTGTTTTCTGCCTAGACCGCCCTTTTTAGGGTTTTCAGCCTAGCTGGGTATTACTCTTTTTTGTACTTTTTTTTTCTTCTCTCTTTTTTTTATTTTAGACATAGTACCGGCGGAGCTTGTCACCGTTGACTGGGTGAACAAAAGGATTGCCATCCAGGTCTGCGAGCTTCATTGCTCCTCCCGATAGTATTTTTTGCACTACGTACGGGCCAATCCAAATGGGTTCCCACTTTCCTAGAGGGTTGTCTCTGGTAGGGGGCTTTACTTTCAGAACCAAATCACCTTCTTTGATGTCTCTGATCTTGACCTTTTTTTCGAATGCCTTGGCCATTCGCCTCTGGTAGGCTCGGGTATATTCCATGGCCTTTAGTCTCCTTACATCAAGTAGGGCCATCTCATCATGCCGGCTGCGCAACGATTCTACTTCATTGACCCCGTTTTCCAGGAGGACCCTTAGTGATGGGATTTCCAACTCTACTGGCAATACTGCTTCCATCCCATAGGTCAGGGCGAAAGGGGTTTCTCCCGTGGCTGTTCTAACAGACGTTCTGTAGCCCCAGAGTGCCAGATGCAGCTTTTTGGGCCAATCACGACCTCGGGTGGTCATTTTTCGGATGATTCTTTCGAGTGACTCTGAACTCTGATAGCAATCTATCGTAGTCTCCTTCAAAGTGCATCCCGTTATAGGAGATGATCTCATTTGGTACCCCATATCTGCACATGATATTTTCTTTGACAAACTGGGCCACTTTCTTGGAAGTGAGGACCTTATAGGACTTTGCTTCTACCCATTTCGTGAAGTAGTCTACTGCCACTAACACAAATTCATGCCCATTGCTTCCAGCCGGGGCTATCTTCCCTATTACGTCAATACCCAAAGTTGCAAACGGCCAAGGAGTCGTCATGCAGTATAGGTCGTGAGGCGAAAGGTGATTGAGGTTGGCAAACCGTTGGCATTTGTCGCACTCTCGGACATGTTGAACACAGTCTGTTTCCATGGAAATCCAGTAGTAACCCATTCTGAGGATCACTTGCATCAATGCTCTAGCATATATATGAGGACCATAGGGACCATTATGGACTTCACTCATTAGATCTCTTGCCTTTTCTTTGGTGACACACAGGAGGAGTGGTCCTTGGTACCGTTTCTTGTACAGATCGTCCCCTAGGATGACATAGTGTGAGGCCAGTCGTTTCAAGGCTTGCAAGCTTTTGGCTTTGATGCCTTCCCTCTGTCTACCTTCTTCATCTCTAAAAGATGACTCCCCATCTTTGAGGAACAGATAAATTTGACTGTACCAAGGTTCCTTGACAGGCTCAGGTCCCAACTCTATCTCGCAACAGAAAACCGAGGCTTCCCTTCTACCCACTCCGAATGGTTTTATTGCCTTTCCCTCGAGAATCTCTACCAATGAGGCTAGAGTAGCTAAGGCATCTGCAAATCTATTCTTGTACCTTGGCAAGTAGTGGAAGGTCACTCCTCTGAACTACTCAGTCAATTCTTCCATGTAGGCATGATACCTTTGGAGGTTAGGATCCATAGTCTTCCATTTGTTAGAGACTTGGTTGATGATTAGGGCTGAGTCTCCGTAGACTTTGAGTTCCTTAACATTTCTTTCTAGGGTAGCCTCCAAGCCAGCGATACAAGCTTCATACTCTGCAGCATTGTTTGTGATAGGAAAGTTCAACTTGACGGCTATCGGTGTATGCTCATCCTTCGGATCTAACAACAGCATTCCTATGCCATTCCCCCTTTTCTTAGCAGCTCCGTCAAAGAAAAGCTGCCATCGGTTCTCGGGCTCAAAAACGAAGATCCCTTCATCTGGTAACTGGGGTTCAGGCCCTCGGTCTTCATTGCTAGGGAAATTTTCCAGGTGGTCTGACAGTGCTTGACCCTTGATTGCCTTTCTCGTCACATAGTTAATGTCATACTTCGCCAGGAAGAATGACCATTTTGCTAGGAGCTTCTAAAGGGAAGGTTTGTCGAAGATATACTTGATGGGGTCCATTTTTGAGACCAGGTTCACAGAGTGGGCCTGCATGTAGTGCTTCAGTTTACCGACTACCCAGACTAGTCCTGCACAAGTCTTTTCACACGCCGAGTAATTGAGCTCACTCCCTTGCAGCTTCCGACTGACAAAGTAGATGGCATTTTCTACCAAAGAGTCCTTTTCCTAAGCCAGCATAGCCCCAACTGCCGTGTCAGTGACAGTGAGATAGAGCAGAAGAGGTTTCTATCCATGTGGGAGGCATAGTACCGGGGGATTTACTAGGTATGCCTTGATTTGGTTAATGGCATCCTGGCATTCCTCATTCCATTCTGTATCAACATTCTTCTTCATAAGCTTGAAGATGGGCTCACACATGGTAGTCAGCTGATTGACGAAATGGCTGATGTACTGCAACTTGCCCATAAAGCTTTTGACTTCTGTTTGAGTTCGGGGTGGCCTCATGTCCATTATGGCTTTGATCTTTCGGGGATCGGCTTCAATGCCTCGTTCTGTGACCATGTACCCAAGCACTTTTCCCCTTGTCACTCCAAAGGTGCATTTTGCAGGGTTCAGTCTCATGGAATGTTTTCTTAACCTCTCAATGAACTTTCGCAGGTCGACAAAGTGCTGTCCATCCACACCTTTAGAGTGGATAATCATGTCATCGACATAGACCTCAATTTCTTTGTGGATCATGTCATGAAAGAGTACAGTCGCTGCCCTTTGATACGTAGCCCCGACATTCTTTAACCCAAAAGGCATCACCGTGTAGCAGTACGTACCCCATGGAGTGGTGAAGGATGTCTTTTCTTGGTCCTCTTCGACCATCTTAATCTGATTATAACCAGCAAAACCATCAACAAAGGATGTGACTTCGTAGTTGGTCATGGCTTCTACCAGAATGTCTATGTTTGGCAATGGATAGTCGTCCTTGGGACTAGCCTTATTTAGATCCCGAAAATCTACACAACAGCGCACCTTCCCATTGGCTTTAGTCACAGTCACGATATTTGATAACCAGGTTGGGTATTCAATGACCCTGATGAATCCTACCCGCAGTAGCTTCTCAATCTCTTCCTTGACCTGCAGAGACCACTCTGGCTTAATCTTTCTTAGCTTCTGTTTTACCGGCTTGGCATCGGGTGCCAGAGGGATCCTGTGCTCCACAATCGAGCTGTCCAGCCCCGGCATGTCCTTGTAAGACCAGGCGAACACATCCATGTACTCCCTGAGCAGATTGACCAGTCTGTCCCGTTCAGCCCCTTGGAAGAAGTTCCCGATCTGTGTCTCTTTAGGCTCTTCGATATTACCCAAGTTAACACTCGTCAAAACCTCCTCGGCAGCTTGGGCCCGGTTTTCCTCTTCGATAACCTGCTTAAAGATTTCTTTAATATATTGTTCATTTAGTGTGTTTGCATCTTGTTAAATGAATCATTATTAACTGTTGTTAAGTTATTAGTTAATTTATCATTTGTTAAGTTGGCAATAAGGGGGAACTCGGAAAGATCTATCATTTCATTCAATGCGAAAGGGAAGATAACATTGGCTACATATTCGTAATCTTCAGGCGTGAGGCCTTTAGATGACTCAGAGGACTGAAATTTAAAGACTCTTGACTCTAGACCCTACACTGTTTATTGACACGGTGTTTGGACACGACTAGACAGGGGGTTACTCTTTGCTGCTGCTGCCCTGGGGTGAAGCAAATTGGCCTGCGGTCTTCATTAAGTTGGGAAGCTCGAACGGGTCAAAAGCTTTGCCAGGATCATTTGTAGGTTGATGCCTTAGGAAAATGGTGAGGGGATCTAGAGAGGCCTGGTGCAATCTCTCAGTATGCTCGTCCATGACAACTGGACTCATTGATTGGAGGGTCTGATTCATCTTGTCGAGACATTGTTGGTAGGTCATCTTCCCTTTACTGATTTTTGAAATCACAACCTTGTCTGTGTAACCAACAGGAGGATTGGCCTGGATTATGCTGATGAAGTCTTCTCTAGGTGAGACCTTGATTCTACCTTGATCAACCATGTGCTCTATGGGGATCCTGTATTCTGCCTCCAGATCTTCTAGCTTCTCGTTGAACTTGATGATGGCTATGAATTCAGAATTCTCTGCTTCTAAGGGATCGACGGAGAGGGGATTGTTGGGGTCGATTTTTTCCTGGTTGATCGGCTCTTTAGTGGGCTCCTTGGCGTAACTAACATAGTAGTCGAACTTGCTCGAGGGCTCTCCCAGAGTTCCTACACTTGTGTCCCCTGCTTCGTACCTCGCTTTCAGCTTTTGTTGCGTAGACTTCTTCTTCTTCTTCCTTGAGGGAGCATCTTCGTGAATCCATTCCTGGTAAGCGTCTTCCAAACATTCGTCACAGTCACAAACGTCATACCAAATGTGGGGTCTGGGTTGAGCTGGGATGACCTCCCCTCTGGGCATTTGGTCACCACCATTGTTTGCTACCATATCGGCCATTATAAATTTTGGGTTGACAAAGCTGACGGTTTTGATGAACTATCTGAGCCTGAAGTTTTTGCACTGACAAGCCGCTGACCCGGTATTCTCACCCACTTCTTCCTCACCGCGGGAAAGGGATAGGCAAGGTTTAGACTCGAGATAGGTGTTTAGGCTGAAGGCTCAAGAAATATGCAAATTAAGAATCTTCCAGTTTACTTAAAACAGTGTCTTTTATTTATTTCTATTTGGTTGGAAAAGGGGTTGCCCTTCTTTTTCGTAACTACTCTAGATCTTGGATCAGTGGGTTCCGTCACTACGTCTATAAGCCCCTCGTTTCCACCTGTATTTCAACCTCCCAGGGTGGACATCCCCGGG
The DNA here is from genome assembly GCA_022495995.1 of Adenophora triphylla var. japonica. Lineage (NCBI taxonomy): Eukaryota > Viridiplantae > Streptophyta > Magnoliopsida > Asterales > Campanulaceae > Adenophora > Adenophora triphylla. Next base: position 175,179 of record JAFEMH010004797.1, read on the forward strand.
CGAGGGTCCTATAGGCACGCGGATCCCACGACCGAGAGAGAAGAATGGTCCTAGGGTCTAGTGGATCATAGGAAATTTTAACGCACGAGCGATGCGGATTATAGTCAAGGCAATGCCGGGAAAGTCTCATCTTTTAGCCTCAATGAAATTTCGACAGAGTTTCGCTTACGCGATAGACGTTTTGACATTGGCATTGTCCAAGGAAAATAATAGGCATGGGTCGGGCGGTAGAAGTCGAATGACACGGCGTCACATGGAGAGTTGTATCATACTTTGTGCAAGTCAAAGTCAAATTCAATGCCAGGTCAAGATCTTGCCAATTTTTCCTTGACGGAATTTCGGCAGAGCTTCGCTTGCGCAAAAGGTCTTGATTTTTGGCACGGACTCAGGCTTGACTCATACATATCCAGTGCGGGTCAAAGTCAAAGTAAATGTCGGGGTCAAGATTTTGTCGATTTTTCCTTGACGGGATTTTGGCAGAGTTTCGCTTGCGCGAAGGATCTTGACTTTTGGCATGGGCTCGGGTTTGACCTTTACGGGGGTATACAATGAGGCTGTATGACACGGTCTAGACCAAAAACCAACCAAAAAGTCACGGTTTTAAAAGTGTGACAGGGACTAGTGCATTGGTCGACACTGGCTGCCATGGGGAGTTTGGGATGATTTCGTGCGTGCCCGGGAGCATCATAACACTGTCCGTGACTGCAGCTGAACAACCATCCCGGGTAAAAAGGACGTGCATGCAAAGTGTACAGGATATATGGTGCGCGTAGTGTGCGGCCTCCTAAAAATATTTCTTTTTGAGTTAAAACAAAGATTTTCATAAATGTGTTTTAAAAGAATGTTTTTTTTTCGGGACGGGGGAGATGCAACACTTAAGCACATAAATTTTCTGAAGCCTGGCCAGACTTAGGACTGGATAGCCCCAAGCTGCCAAAGCTTCCAGATTAGCCTCAGAAAGTGTCCTGGATGAACTGCTAAAGAAGCCGTCCGGCTATGATCCAGGCAGATCAAGCCATCCGGCTGGATCCAGCAGTTTTCCAGGTTCCAATTTTTTTCATTTCCAGACTGTTTCCTCGAGCATTTGGGCAAATTTCAGCTTCAGAATGGTCCGTGTTTATCATCTCAGAGTATGCACAAACCAAAACCCAAGATGCATGCAAAATAAGAAAAAGAAATACAAGCACAAATACCGGATCCGCGGCGGAAGGCTAACCACCCTCGTAAACATTTCCAACGCTTCTTATGAGAAAAGAAGTTTGGAAACATTTACAATATCCCCAGCGGAGTCGCCAAACTGTGAATGTGGGCCCATCGCAGATCGAACCGTTTTTTATAGGGTCACCATTTTACCTCAGTTTGAAGACACCGGTTTTATTGAAAAACGGAGTCACCACGCCATTTTGATTTCCTCAAAACTTTGAAAAAAAGGATAAGGGTCCGGAGGTTAAGTTACTACTTGGGAAGAACGGATCGCGTTCACCCAAGGAGCCTTGCGAAAGCAAGTCTTCCTAGACCCGAAGTTTGTGCTTGTTTTGTGCGTTCGTGTGTTTGATGTGATTTGAAAAAGGAGGGAATGTGCCAAGATATCTGCCGGACGTATAAACCATGTGAGCAGGTTATCGCTCGGGAATTCTTGGGTTTGATGTATTCGGGATTTTTATCTCGTGCTCATCTTGGACTTGTGATCATCATTAAGTGACCTTTTTACCCTCCCGTTGGAATAATCAACCATAGTAGGCGTGAAAGCCTTGGTATATCTTAAACCAACGTTCTTTGGGACTTGGCCATATGTGATCGAGAGAGAGGGACACCATTTATAGTCCAAGAATGAGACTCTTTAGAAAGGAAGAGTCTTTGCCCATCAATCCTACATCTTGAGACGATTGAGCTTCGTAGGGACATTATGCTCGTCTCAAGTGATGATCGGAGATGTAGTGGCCAAGATTCATCCGCTTCTAAAGGGACTTCGACGATGGCATTTTTAGTGGCGAAAACGATGTAAAGATGAGGTCTTTACACCGATCCACACCACGAGATGCTTCAAATACCAAAGGGACTAGGGGGAGGGGTATAAAGATTGGATCTTTATACTCATCCTATGTCTTTCGTGCCTTAAAAGGTCACTAGACAATCCTTGGAGAGTGGTCCAACCTAAAGGGACATGGGGGAATGACTTTGAAAGGTAAAGATTGCATTTTTATGAAATAAACATAATGAACGTTATGAAAGCTAAAGATATGAATGTAAAGGGAAGACCTTTGAGGCTTTCCTATGTCCTTTAAGAACCTTATGAGGTGGACAATCCTTGAAAGCAAGGTCAAGGGAAGGGGAAGACATTATAAGAGTAAAGATAGCATTTTTATGTGTTAAAATGGAACTACTTCACTTCATCATGTGGTGAATCCTCCCTAGAACAAGCCACGTGTGGACCCTTGTTCATCCTTGGGAAGGGATTCCCCATGAATCATTTGTGTAGGGGAAAGGGGGAGAATGATGTTTACATGGTAAAGATGATAACTTTATAGCAATATAACAAGATAAATGACAAGTAAAGGTAAAGTAAATGACAAGCAATTAAAGGAGCAAGATAATAAGAGTATTTAAAGGGAAAAGGAAGGAGAGATTACCAATGGTGGTTCTCTCTATCTCCCTTGGGGGTTTTCCTAATGTAGGAGTAGTTTTGGGATGATTTATGGAGGAGGGAGGTGATTTTTGGGAGGTTCAATTCTCTGGAAATTCGTGGAGTAATTTTGGCAGAGTAACAATGCTTGATTGTTGTTGTTAAAATGGATAGAGGAAGCCTCTATTTATAGGCTGCAGTGTGCTTCCTAATGAAGCCGTGCGGCATTAACCTTTTGCAAAAGAAGCCGTCCGGCGTTATCCATCGATGACTCAGCCTGCTTCTAGATTCATGCAAGGTGGCAGCTGGAAGCTTCATTCCAGCGAGGGACTGCTTGGAATTTTAATTCCTAGCAGGTCCTTCCCCCTTGGACAGTTTGGAAAAGTTCCAGAATTGCCCCTGAACTTTAGGAAAGTTCGTGGAATTGCCGGGAAACTTAACCGGAAGGTATGAGCCAGATTTGGGTACTTACAATTATGCAAATTCCCTATGTCCCCTTTCTACATTAACTAGCTTCCACTTGGTACTTGCCTTTTCTTTGACCTAAAGTATGGTCATCTTGGAGACTATCGCCATGGATGACCACTTTAAAAGGTCCATATTATTTTCTTCCTTGTAAATCCCCCCTCCCTATATCTAAGTTGCTCACCTTGGAACCCTTTCCTTGTATGAAAATCATCTAGACTAAAAAAATAGGTCACACAAGATGTATAAGATACACTTGAGTATAGGTCTCAAGGATGGTCTTCTTGTGACCACCTTAGAGATCTTCCTCTAAAGTTGATACATCTTGACCTAACTTTCTTGTCAACATACTTTTCAGGTCAAAATCCCCTTGTCCCTAGCAAATGACATGTTTTCAAAGTCCTAATGTACCCCCTGGATGGCTTGGTTAAGTGGATTCATCACTTATGACCACTAATCAAAGTCTAGGGAAAGAGAGGACAAAACATGGATGCCAAAAATCCAAGCAATTCTTTCATTTTCTGCTTTCAATTACATCTCCAGTTAAGTCCTGTAAATCCAGTTAACTTTGTGGAAATTACAGTGACTAAATCAGAAACTGTAAAAAATATTGACACTGCAGGCCTATCCGCGCGGAGAAGATTGCACTACAGTCTCATCCACGCGGATGACTTTGTCTCCTGCAAAGAGTTTTCCAGTTTTCTGTTATTTTCAATTTAATCACAGTTTTCAAACTGTATTTCAGTTCAGTCCTTAGTATTTCAGTTATTTCCAGAAACCCCCCCCTTTTTTAAGAAAGTCTTTTTTAAAACACACACACACACACAAAAAAAAGTTTCAAGTTTGGAAGACTCGTCATACGAGGCATTCTGGGTGCACATCAAACGTCCATCCCGGAGTGTAACGTGACCTCCGAACTCATTTTCTCTAATTTTAGGCATTTTTCAAAATTTTGGCCCTTAAACTAAAAACGGCGTGGCGACTCTGTTGATTTTTCGCAAAAGAGAAATCGGGTGACATCACAGTTGCGACTCCGCTGGGGAACTTATACGTTTTTTTTTAAAAAAAACTCGTTTTTCAAACAAATAATAAAACTTGTTTAAAAAATAAAGCTTTTATGGTCAAACTTCCGTCTCAACACTTGAAACTTTTATTTTTGGTGTGTGTATTTTTTTCCACTTCACATTGTTATTGATTTGACCGTCCCGGGAAAGTCAAAATTTTGATTGTCAGACCCATTTCCTTAACTATTAAACTTTATGTGTATTTGTGCTTATGTGCTCGTGCATTTATGTGTTTACACGTTTTCTGAAAAAAATGATAATCAGTATACAGGCTGGAAACCATTAAACTTCCTCTTAAAACGCCTCCTTATGGGAGCCGGGGATAAGCTATGGGGAAACAACGCCATGTACTGGTATCATTTCAATAAAAAATTGTTTTCAAAGAAAAAAAATCTTTTTTTGCATGCATCATGCTTTTAAGACACATTTGAAAATTTCTGTTTTTACTAAAAAAGGAATGTAGACTGCCGCACACTACGTGCACATTGATGGTACACTGCACACTACGTCCTTAACCCGGGAAATCTCAGTAGCAGCCTCGAAGGCCTTACTACGCCTCTCGGTGCGAGCACGGGACGACCCAAACAGCCATTGGTTTACCCTCGTGTCGACCCTACACTTGTCCGTGACACACTTTTTCCGAGACTCAGTTGGGTTTTGGTCCGGTCCCTGTCAGACTGTGTCAGTGTATACCCCGTGTAGGTCAAACCCTACTCAACGTGCCAAGTCAGGATCCCCCGCGGACCTAACTCAGTCGAAGTCATGCCGGTTTTCCGTCATGGACCTTGACTCGATCTTGACTGGGCTCGAACTTTGACTTTGACCTGCACGGTTTATGCACCGGCTCCCGGTTTGACACGGAGTCAAACGCCCAGTCCATGTTTAATTACTTCTTAACCAACGACGAGTCATGATCCCTTGTGGACTATTATCGGTCAAGGTCATGCCGACTTTACGTCAGGCAGCCTCGACTCTATCTTGACCCTCGACGTTGGCTTTACCTGTAATTTACATCGAATGCGCGTCAAGACATCAGGATCCGCTAGACCTTAAGTTCGTTCTCCTTTTCGGTTGGTGGGACTCGCTTGCCCTTCAGAACCCTTGTTCGAGATTACAGGTTGAGGTCCCGCAGGCGTAGTGATGGGTCCCACTGATCCAGGACTGAGAATAGCAAAAAAAAAGAAAAAAAAGAGCAATCTTTTCCAACCGCTTAGGTTTTAAGAAAACGCGTTTTAAGTAAACTCAAACAAATAACCGCATGTTGCATGAGCCCTGAGCCCAAACACCTACCCCTTTTTTCTCAAACTCCCAAAGTCTGAACCTCCCTTATATCTTCCTCCCGCAGCACCTCTCAAAGCTTGGGTATGAACACCGGGTCATCGTCTGGTTAGTAGTGAAGAATCAAGTGCATCGTCAGTCTCACCATTCGCTTCAACTCCGGTTTTCAGAATGTCTACATCAGATGGTAACAATGGGGACAATACCACTCCGCCTCCCAGGACTCCCCAGACAGAACAGTAGTGGAATCAGTTGGCCGAACAAATGAGACTGTGACAGGAAGCTCAGATGAACAGCCTTCTGGAGGCTATTAGGAGCCACGGTTTGGCTGCAAGTCTCAATCTCAACGGCCACTTTCACCGTGGAAGAGGAAGAGGACCCTAACCCCACTCTCGGTTGCCCTGACTACACTAGAATGCCACCACCAGCCTCCAATGGTACCACTACCGGAGCCCATGCTTCTCGACCTATGGGTCAGCCAGCTCCTCAACCGCAGTCTAGTGGGCCCATGTAGTTTACAGTCCCTCAGTGGGGACAGAATCAGTATGGAATGTCTTCCCATGGTTGGGGGTACCTTGGAATGCCACAGCAAGTGGGATCCCACCGCTGTTTGGAAATGATCAGCCTGGGCCTTCACAACAACAGTTGAGAGCACCGGAGCAACAATCTGGAATGCCGCCACCGCAGTTTGGTTCAGGACAACAATCAGGTATCCCTCCTCAAAATGATGCTGGTCCTGCAACTCTTGGTGCCTTGCCAGTCTCCACAAACCCATTCCTCACTCAAGGTCCAATGGGTCAGCAAGCCCCCATCCCAGTCTCATCAGAGTCACCGGGACCGCAGTATCCTCCCGATTACAAACCATCACCGCAACTAGGCATGCAGTTCAATAACCAAGGGCCGCAACCCGCATTTAAGCCTACCTATGAGTCTCACCCCGGGAACCGGAGCTACCCGGCCACCTCCGGTCTGCCACCACCTTCTTTGCGAATTGGAAGTCAACAGCAAGCCAACCGCTGGGTTCTATCCCTTTGCCCAGGCTCCTACTTACACTCCCCAAGGTAATTTGGGCCAAGGGCAGGTTTTCATCTATGCCCCAGGTCCGGCCATACCTTCCACCAGTGTGCCACCAATGGTAACTCCTCTCTCCAGCTCGGCCACTGGTTTGAACGCTCCGGTTCCACCACTGGACCCCCATCTGGCTTGGTTCATGGAACAACACAAGGAAATGAAAGCGCAGATTGCCGAGCTGATAGGAAAGAAGGTGTGAATGTGTGCCCAAATTTTTGTGTTTGTTGGATTCACGCGAGTTTGAAGACATCCGGTTTAATTTAAAAAACGGAGTCGCCACGCCATTTTGATTACCTCAAAACTTTGAAAAAAAGGTTTTTTATGGGTTTGGAGGTTAAGTTACCCCTTGGGAAGAACGGATCGTCGTTCACCCAAGGTGCCTTGCCTGAGCAAGACTCCCAAGATTTCATTAATCGTGCTTGCTTGCGTGCTTTCTTGTGTGCATGTGTTTGAAAATAAGGAGGGAATGTCCCAAGTCGTCTTACGGACGTACAAACCATTTGTTGGTTGCCGCTCGGGATTTCTTGGATTTTATGTATTCGGGATTATGTTCCCGTCCTCATCTTGGACTTGTGATCATCGCATTTTTTGGACCTTGGGACTTGCGTGATCGAGAGAATGACTCTCTTTGTAGTCAAAGATGAGGTTCTTTAAAAAATGAGGGTCCTTAGCCCATCAATCCTACACTTTAAGATGGTCGAGCTCGTATAGATGCTTCATACTCATCTTAAGTGATAATCGGAGATATAGGGTTCGAAGGTGTCCCTTTCTAAAGAGATTATGAAACCTTTATGGAAGGAACGATGTAAAGATAGGATCTTTTACACCGGTCCGTTCCTAGGTTGCTAATGGGGGAATGGGGAAATGTATGTAAAAATGACACTTTAATGAAAAGATGACATTTTTGGTTTGCAAATGATGCATTTGATTCAAAGAAATGATCTTTATTGCAAATGATGCATAAAGATATGATTTTTATGCAAATGATGCATTTTTATGAAGAAATTGGCATTCATTATGCAAATGATGCATAAGGATTGCATTTTGAAAAGCATATGATGCTAGTTTATGGTAAAGACATGATCTTTAAAGCAAATGATGCTTGGAAAAGGGATTTTGAATGCAAAGGATGCATTTTGATTGAAAAGTTTTGATTTTTATATGCAAAGGATGCATAAAGATGACATTTTTATTGGAAAATGGGGGTTTTAGGTGCAAAGGATGCACCTTTATGGGAAAAGACTACATTTTTATGATAAATGATGTCTAATGCATGCAAAAGGGGGAAGGGGGAATATAAAGATGTGATCTTTAATCTACCAAGTCCCAAGCAATATAAAGGCAATGCAATGAGCAATTTATAAAGCAATTAGGATGCGAGGTTAGGGCGTGCGAGGTTACCAATGGCTTCCTTCTTCTTTGGATGGAGCTAGGAGGAGAGGTTGATCTTGGATCTTCAAGGAGGAGGGAGGTAGCTTCTTGGCCTTCTTCTTCACCTTCTTGGATCTTCAACAGCTCTTGAGAGTATTCTTCACGTATTATGTGTGGTGTTGTTGCAAATTGTTGTGTGTTGTTGTGTGTCTAAAATGGGTAGAGGAGGGCTCTATTTATAGGCAGTCTGGATAAGGCTAATGAAGCCGTGCGGCCAGGGACCGCGAGCTAATGCAGCCGTGCGGCATTATCCATTATGACTCAGCATTTCTAGAACCATGCAAGGTGGCAAATTCTAGAAGGTTCTTCCTAATTAAGAAAAACGTGTTTCTTAATTAGGAAGGCTCCTCTTCAGCCTTTATTTAATTTGGGACTGTTCCGGAATATTTCCGGAACACTAGGAAGGTCCGGGGAATTACCGGAAAACTTACCGAAATTGCCGGGAAATTTAACCGGAAGGCATGAGCCAGATTTGGGTACTTACAGAAGCCCCTCGGCAACGTCACTTGCAAGGCGAGTGGGGTTGTCGATAGAAAAGGATCCGATCTGGCGAATGCCGAGACGGATTGAGAGACCGAGGTGGTTGAGTGGCTGAACCTCTTATGAAAGGCTACCTACGTATCCCGGAGGAATCAAGCCAGGCCGTAGTTCGGAGTAGATCCGCTGAGGAATGAAGAAGAGAAAACTGGTCTCTTCTTTGGGGAAATAGAAGAGAAAATGACCTAGGAGGTCAGGCAATTGATCCTGCTGGGATATGCTAGAAGTGACCGAGGTGGTCGGATAACAAAGTCTCCTATGAGGGACTACTTCATCAGCGAGGTGACGGAGGAACAGGGTGACCAAAGTGGTCGGATGGCTGGACCTTTTATAAAAGGCTACCTACGTATCCCGGAGGAATCAAGCCTTGATCGTAGTTCAAGCATCACTAGATAGTTAGGAACGATGTCTAGGATCCTTGAGGGTTTTGACAATTAATGGAGGTTGTCACCTGAGAAAACTAGAGCTTACGTCACTATCAAGGAGATAGAGGTAGCTAAAGCTGGATGACGTTATTTCTTTATGACGGAAATAACGAAGACTAAAGCTTACGGCGCTATCTCTTTTTGACAGAGATAGAGGTAGCTAAAGCTAGAAGAACTTAAGTATACTTCACTATTCGTGATAGAGGTATCTTAAGTTAAGAAGAACTCGAGCATACGTCACTATCCGGGATAGAGGTAGCTTAAGTTTAGAGGAACTCGAGCATACGTCACTATTCGGGATAGAGGTAGCTTAAGTTTAGAGGAACTTGAGCATACGTCACTATTCGGGATAGAGGTAGCTTAAGTTAAGAGAACTTAGCATACGTCGCTATTCGGGATAGAGGTAGCTTAAGTTAAGAGAACTTAGCATACGTCACTATTCGGGATAGAGGTAGCTTAAGTTAGGAGGAACTCGAGCATACGTCACTATTCGGGATAGAGGTAAGCTCAGTTTAGAGTTTTGACAATTCGGAGGTTGTCACCTAGCGTTATCCCGTTATAACGGAATTAACGGAGGCGACTGGGAAGAAAGCTTAATTGCTTAAGAGATAAGGGATATCTTCTGAAAAAGATGTTATCTTGGTTAAAAGATAACAGAAATTGCATGCCCAAGTGGAAGGTCCAGGGGCAGGATTGTAATTTTCTGCCCAGAGCGAATGAGGCCGCCCGGCAGGAGATGGAGAAAAAGGAGCTGTACGGCTAGAGACCTGTTTTTTCCAGATTATTTAAAATCAGATTTGAACGGGCCATTGGCATTGTATTGCCGCCCAAGAACGCAGAGAGAGAGAAGAGAGGAAGAGAATTTTGAAATTCTTTCAATCCCTTTGCTTCCCTTTGATTGGAATGGATCCGGAGGGCAATCCTATACCGAGGCAAGCAAGAAGAAACATCTCGGCGGCCGCTCGGAGGAGGAGAAAGGAGCTCGTGCGAACGGAGAGAAAGTATGACTTTCTTACGCCTCCGTCGGAGCTTTACACGGGAAAAGAGAGCACAAATCGACGAACCCGCGTCCGGTTGGGGTAAGCATTCTTATTTGGCTCAATTCCGTCGATTTTGATTGAATTTTGAATGACTTAGGGCTTGACCCGAACTTAGGAATTTTCTAGGATTTTCCTAGGATTTTTGAATGGTTTTGAGATATTGATGAATAACCTATGAGGCTAAAAACATGCAATGTGCAATTTGTTTGACAAAAATAATGGGAATGACCCACTTTTTTCTCGCAAATAAAGTAAGAATGATAATTGTCTAAAGTGAGACGGAGTTCTTGCATGTGCTAGAACTAGGTCAAAATTTTGATTATCAATGAGAAACAAGATTTTGGAAGATGAAAAGGATTCATGCATGCCATTTTTGAAAGAATAATGCTTATGTGCAAAGAATTTTGAAAACTGTGATTTTGTGCTTTAGGAAAGCAATGGGACTTGACATGACGCGTTTCAAGTGATGAAAGACGCTTTTTTGATGCAAATGATGCTAGAAAAACTTTTGTGAATGCTTTTCTTTTGAAAAATATGTGCACTTTTGTGAATATATGCATGCTTTTGAAAATGATGAAGGACTGACACATTTCTTTTGTGCTTTGCTTGTCTACAGGAGAACAAGTCTAGAGGACCATCGGAGATTGCAGTCAAGCTTTGGCAGAGGATGCCGGATTTCGAGAAGAATGGGGTGAACCCCAAGGATTTGGTGAGGGCTACCGGCCTGGATTCATTCGTCGAGGCTATCGGCAGGGGTGTTCATATCACCTCTAAGAGCAAGGGCTTGATCCAGGCCCTTTCTGAGTTCTGGTGGGATAGCACCCATAGCTTCCATCTAAGCTGGGGAGCCGACGGTGACTCCTGCCGATTTCACAGCTATTGCTCACCTACAGCTTCACCGGGAGGCCCGTGACTTGGAGAGACCACATTACAGTGAGGAGTTTCAGAATTTGGTTGGATTTGAGTTGATTCCCAAGGAATTTGGGTATGGAGACACGGAATGTCGAGGTGGCGATCCAGAGCGCATGCAGAACTTTCTGCTAATGATGTGGCGCCCAGCTTGCTAGAGCCTTCGTGTGGTTGATGCTATCAGTCACTATCTTTGCTAATTCTGGGACACTGGCCATGACTTGCCTCCTCGACTCTCTGGAGGATGTGGATGGGATAGGGACGGTCTCTTGGGGAGAGGCCGGATTGGCAGAGTTGTATTTCTCCTTGGACATGTACAGCCGGAACAAGGCTGCTTCGATGGACTGATTCTCATTTGCCCTTGAGGTAGTCTCTCTTTCTTTTCTCTTTTCTCTTTTCTGTCTTAAGACTTTTATGAGAGAGAGAATGACCTTTTTGATGTTTTGAACATGCAGGCCTGGTTTTGTGAGGTGATCGGGTTCTTCCCTTGGAACCAGCAGAGTGATATCACCATCTTCCCTACTATGGTTCGCTGGAGGGGAGATGCGAGGGATAAATTCACAAGGAAGACCCGGATTACCTTCGATTACAAAATGGTGAGGCCGGTCATCAACAGGGATGGGCACGACGGAGTGGACTTCTACCCTTGGGGCAGGTATCCGGAGATTTTGCTGGGAGAGGCCATCGAGGCGACTAGGCAGAGGAGATGGCTTACTGGGCTGACATGTGATGTCATTTACTTGGGGGACCGTTTCTCGAGGCAGCATGGCCATGTCCCTCCATTGGACGCCATTACTCCTCAGGATCCTCCAGCACGGATGCTGCAGCCCAGGGATTGGCCAGAGGATGAGATTGAGAGATACCAGGGAGGTATAGCTGCAGAGGAGTACTTTGACATGGACACCCCCTACGCTGTGTTTGTGGAGCAGCGACTGAGGACGCTACAGAAGCTAGTGAAGCTGGCGGTTACTCAGGGATATGGGGAGGATGAGCCTACTGACCCGCCGATCCCTCCTGCGCATCTGTCCTATGTGGTCCATGGAGTACCGAGGAGATTGAGGATACCTGTCCCCGACGCTAGGGAGCCCCAGTACACCTTGCCGCCTGACAGCACTGTAAGTATACTTTTAGGGTCTTTCCCTTTTTTAGCTTTCTTTGCTTTTTGAGACTTTCTGAGATTTTTCTGAGATTTTTCTCTTCTTTTCTCAGGTTCCAGCTCGCACTTATGATAGGCTGATCAGGCAGAATAGGGGCTGGAAGGACATGTGCCGGTCCCTTCTGAGGAAGCTGGCCTGCGCTTCAAAGGCAGCAGCGGATGCACAGGAGCCCGGGCGCAAGAGACGGCATGTCGGGGGCACAGCGTCTACCTCATCGGCCTCGGAGTACTCTTCCAGTGCCATGCCTCGGGGGCGGGGACCCAACGCTGACATTCTGGAGCAGCTGGCTGAGTACGGGCACGATAATGTCCATTTGTCTGACGTGAGCGACCAGGAGGACTTGATGAGGGAGGCTAGCATTTATGAGCTGAGCAGTGATGAGGAGGAGGAAGAATCGGAGGCCTAGGAGGTCTCTAGAATAGATTTGGAACAAAAACAAACAATGAACAATTTTTATGCACACTTTGTTTATTTTTTGCTTTATTTGGGCGCCGATGGGGCGAAGACATTGTATTTATGCTTTATTTACTTTTCTAATTCATGCTTTTTTAATTTGCATATTATCTGAGCCTTGGGGCGATTTTTTGCTTGGAATCGGGGCTGAAACTGGGCCAAAATGACTTATGATGGTGTATAAATGTTTGAATGGCTTCTGGATATGTTTTTGTACAGGTTTTGGTTGAAAAAGTGGGGTGAAAACTCCCTTGGGCAGCAACTTGGTTGCTGCAGAATTTTTTTCTGCAGATGGCTAATGTAGCCGTGCGGTTTGGTCTCTGGGGCAAATGAGGCCGTGCGGCTCACAGTTCTGTCTGAACTGGTTATTTTCTGAATAAAAGCAAGGCTTGGCCATTTCATTTCATTTTCAACTTAGACTTGTCCCAATTGTTCCCAGAGCACATTTTGGACCTAAAAGCACCACCTTTGATCATTTTGCGATGGAGAAGCCCGTCAGATTGCAAAGGGGGAAGCGAGACCGTTTTCTGTCCGATCTTCAATCTTGGGTGAGACACAACTTCCAATCTCATAGGGGGCTGCTTGATTCTTCCTTCAAGATCAAGTCTTTATGGCATTTGAGGGATCTCCCGCCCGATTGGGACCTTTTGAGAGCCGCAGCAAAGTTCTGGGACGTCCGGAGACATGTTTACTGCTTTTCTTATAACGAGATTGTCCCGACGCATGAAGACTTCCGAGCCTTGATTGGGGGTCCCGAAATTGAGGCTATATCTATTCCACTGATCGGAGACGTGCCGGTGGCGGTAAAGCTTGCATCTTTTCTGCAGATTCCTTTGGGGGAGGCTGAGAGGATGATGGTAGCCCCGGACAGGATTGACCTTTCTGATATCCCGGGCAGGTTTGGGTCTCCAGATATGGCTGCGACCACGGTGGCTATGGACGCATTTATCCTTTGCGTATTCTCTCGCTCCGTTCACCGCCGAGTCCGTGGGGATCTGTCACATGGTGGTCTCTTGGACATGGTTAGAGACTCGCAAGGCGGGAAGGATATTGTCCCGCCGGGTTTTGGGAGAGACACTTCATGGGATTGACAGATGACTCGGGAGACCATTTCATGAGATCCGGAGTCTCACCTTTGGCCGACTTTTTATGGCTGCAGGAGAGGCTCTGGCTTTGCCAGGGGCTTTGCCGACTCGGTGCCCTCGGGTGATTTCTCGGAGAGGTGCACCGAGGCAACAGGACCCGCAGTAGCCGGGAGCCGACGATGGCTAGGCTATCCACTTCGGACATCCGTTGGTGGATACCTCATCGGAGGTTGCGTACTAGGAGGATATTTCAGAGTCCTATGCCGCGAGGGTTCCGTGATTCTCGCCGGTCATCCTTCTACATACCCCGCTTAGTATCCAGCAAGCTTGGGGCTTTACAGGAGCCATTGAGTGATTGGGAGGACATCCGGACCATGGAGGTGGTGTCATTGGATATGAGGGATCCAAATGCCTTCTCTTTCTTCTCGAGGGCTTGGACATACGCCGCTTTCCCACCTGTGGCTATCTTCAGGGAGCGGGGAAGAGTACCATCTTGACCACTGCCTACTCTGACCGGTACGAGAGGAGATGGGAGCGACTCAGGTCATCTTGGAGGAGAGACGTCGAGGTCTTTATTGGGGGGCCGAACTGTGACTCGAGTAGGACTACTGAGGGAGACCGAGGCTAAGGCGAGTCGCCATAACGATCAGGTTGTCCGAGGTCGCTCCTGACCGAGGCTCGCAGGGAGGAGGTGCGGACTCGTGCTCCTGCAGAGAGAGCACTTATTGACACGGGTTTGGTAGAGGCTCCAGTGAGGATACCGGAGGTCGGGATGAGGGATACCGACATTATAGATAAAAAGAGAAAGAAGACTCGACGGGGCCGAGGAAAAGGGAAAAAGACCAAAGAAGACTCAGCGAATGACGACTGACAAATCTTTCCTTAGGATCCTCTTATTGCCATTTTGCAAACACATTAGTTTATTTAGGCATTTTATTGTATTTTAGATCTTTGTAGCAGGTTAGCAGAGTCAAGAGGTAGACCGTGCTTGAACTCATCAAGAAGTTTTTAACTTGTAATGAACAAGAAATATTATTTTAGAAATTAATCAAGACACATTTCATGGAAATTCAAATGTCTTATTGATTGGGACCCGTTTTATGAAAACTGAAATACCCTTTATTATTTAGGACGCACTTCATGGAAGCTTGATTATCCTTTTTATTGTTTAGACCGAACCATATATGGCTGCCTACGTTCCCCTTTTACAAGAAAGACTAAGGGGCTCAGGTCTTCGTAGTTCATTCTGGTGAATTATATATATTTTTTTATGTGCAGCCCTGTTTTTTGCCTAGACCGCCCTTTTTAGGGTTTTCATTTAGTCAAGCATTACTCTTTTTGCACTAAGATTTTTATGTGCAACCCTGTCTTTGCTCTAGACCGCCCTTTTTGGGGTTTTCAGCCCTAGCCGGGTATTACTCTTTTTGCACTTTTTTTTTTTTTTTAGACATAGTATCTTTTGAGCTTATCACCGCTGGACTCGGGTGGACAAAGGGATTGCCGTCCAGTGTCTGCAAGCTTCATGGCTCCTCCCGATAGTATCTTCGCACCACATAAGGGCCGATCCAAACGGGTTCCCATTTTCCTGTGGGGTTGTCTACTGTAGGGGCTTCACTTTCAAAACTAAGTCACCCTCTTTGATGTCTCTAGCCTTGACCTTTTTATCAAACGCCCGCCATCCGCCTCGTAGGCTCGGTGTGTTCCATGGCTTTTAGCCTTCTCTCATCAAGGTGGCTAACCATCATGCCGGCCGCGCAACCATTCTACTTCATTGACCGTTTTCCAGAGGACCCTTAATGACGGGATTTCCAACTCCACCGGTAACACCGCTTCCATCCCGTAGGTTAAGGCAAAAGGAGTTTCTCCCGTAGCCGTTCGACAGCACGTTCAGTAGCCCCAGAGTGCCAAGTGCAGCTTTTCGGGCCAATCACGACCACGGGTGGCCATCTTCCCGATGATCCGTTCGAGCGTCTTATTAGCGGCTTCCACGGCTCCATTAGTCCGAGGTCCGTACGGAGACGACTTGTGGCGAGTGATTCTGAATTCGACAAAGAACCTATCGCAGCCTCTTCAAAGTGCGACCCATTATCGGAAATGATCTCGCTGGGGCACCCCATATCTCGCACATTATGTTTTCTTTGATGAATTGGTCCACTTTTATGGAAGTGAGGACCTTGTAAGACTTGGCCTCTACCCACTTGGGTGAAGTAGTCGATGGCTACTAGCACAAATTCATGTCCATTGCTTCTGCGGCTATTTTCCCTATCACGTCAATACCCCAAGTTGCAAACGGCTAAGGAGTCGTCATGCAGCAGATGTGTCATGAGGCGGGAGATGGTTGAGGTTGGCAAACCGCCGGCACTTGTCGCATGCTCTGACGTGCCGGACACGACTGCTTTCCATGGAAATCCAAGTAGTAACCCATTCCGAGGATCACTTGCATCGTGGCCTGGCATTCATATGAGGACCGCAGTGGACCATTGTGGACTTCGCCATCAATTCTTTGGCCTTTTCTTGAGTGACGCACAAGAGGAGTGGTCCTTGGTATCGCTTCTTGTATAGGTTGCCTCCTAGAATGACATAATGGGAGGCCAACCTTTTCGTGGCTTGCAAGCTCTTGGCTCGACACCTTCTTTTGGTCTACCTTCTTTGTCTCGAAAGCCGACTCTCCATCTTTGAG
>JAFEMH010004798.1:0-191354 GCA_022495995.1 Adenophora triphylla var. japonica
AATAATACGTTAATTCGCACTTTCCAGATGAACGAGATTTTCCGAGACTATGCGGACGATCCAAAATCAAAGTGTATTAAAAACACGTTAGAACACGTAAAAAATATTACTTTTCAAAAAATATGCAATTTTTGGGACTGTTCCGACATTTATTCGGACAGTTATTTAAAAAACTGTCAAAATAACGGACAAATGACGAAACAATGATAACTCGTCATAAAAGTCTCCCTAAGGGTCAAATCAGGGTCAAATCATGTCAGAGTGTGAAATGACCAAAATACCTTCAGAATGAAACATAGGTCGACCGGCCTGTTTTACTGGCCTAACCAGCAAGTCGTCCACTGGTCACAACAATAATTTGACAAGCCCAAAATGCCCTCAACATGAAGGATAGGCCGGTCGGCCTGTTTTGCAATTTTATAGCCTATAAATACAGCCTCAGTCATTCAGTAAATGGCCCCAAAATTTTCACCCTCCTGCCTTCACACCTCGATTCCAGCATCCCAATCCCCCCCAAAAGTCCCGGAAACTTCTTCGATATACGTGAAAGCCTCATTTTTCCCAAATAAACATAATCCAAACACTTTTCAAACACTTTTCGTATCCAATATACGATCCCTCGGAAGATAGAGTCAAAACCTAACGATTGGTAAACTTTCCTTCTCAATCTAAACTTTCATCCCCTTTTACGTCTTTTTCGCTATTTATGTTCCGATCAAACTCTTCAAAATGTAGACACTACGTTGTCTCCGAGTCAAGAAATGACCCTCTCTCTATTAATTTTCTCTTTCAAAAAGAGTAATTTAGAGTTAAAATGGGAGGTCTTGACTCGTCATTTATCACTTTATCTTATTATGTCATTTACCATCAGAATCGTTTGATTCGTTGATTGTCATTTCTACCGTCCGAATCGTTTGATTCGTTGATATTTTCATTTAAATAACGCTTTTTACCGTCTGAATCGTTTGATTCGTCGATCACATATTTTACCATCCGAATCGTTTGATTCGTTGATACCCTCATTTCAATACTGTCATTTACCGTCCAAACCGTTTGGTTTGTTGATTGCATTTACTTTTAACATCCGAGTCAAGAAATTGACTTGTCGATCGTCATTTCATTTCTGTCGATTACTTAAAATGTCTTGTCCTTACTATCATTTTATCAAAAAAGGGTAACGTTATAATGCCCGATTCAAATCAAAATCTTTTCCTTACTATCATTTTATCAAAAAAGGGTAACGTTATAATGCCCGATTCAAATCAAAATATCCCTCATTTCAAAACCCTCCATTCAAACTCGTTTTCAATTCAAAAAACCGCCATTCAAACCCATTTTCAAGTAATACACAAACACACACACATGCACAGTTTTCGAGAAAGGTAGAAAGACTCGTCAATACGAGGCATTTCAGGTGAGCCCAATTTATCTCTTCCCGAGGCGTAACGTGACCTCCAAACCTAACAATCTCTGTTCAAAAGCCTTTTTCAAAGTTTTGGCTCATAATAAAAATGGCGTGGTGACTCTCTTTTTCTTAGAAATTCACGCTTCCTAATTTTTTCATGATTTCAAACAAGCTGATGCGTCCGGGCCATTTCTCGATCGGGGTAATTTCTGAAGAAAACCTGATTTGCCGAATCCTCCCAATCGGCTACATTACCTTTACCTCGGCTAAGAGGAAGTTCGATCGACGAACCTAAACCGGTTTTTGGACCTTGCCTCTGGGACCTAACACTCCGTGATACTAGCTCAAATTTCTCACCACGTCTTCTTGCATCAACCGGGACTAAACCTCAACCTCTCCTCCAATCGACCAAGAAAGACAAAATTGATAAAATCAGCCTTCTCAACCTTCTATCCAAAAATCCCAAACACTTACCTCAACCAAACCTATCCAGAAAACCCTCTGCACCAAAGCAAAAGAAAATGCCGCCGAGAAAAAAAGAATTGAAAACCCGATCTAACCACCTTCATTCCATTCATACTCCAAACGGTTGTTCAAACATGATTTCTTGACCGACGAGGTAATTTAACTGCCATGCTCTCTAACCCATCGGTCGAGATGCCAACCGATCGCTAAACCCAACCTTCCATATTTTCCACTACAACCTACGGGAAGCTTAATGCTTCATTTGCCCCTTCACCAAAATGGGTTCACCCTATTGATCATCTTCCGACCCTCCATTCCCGCAGAAACTACTTCTAGGCCCAGTATGAGATGAACAAGGCTTATGTTCTCCATTAGAAATGTGTATGATTATGTGGACTTTGGATAATGTCCATGCGGAGACAAGGGACTCTACTTTGAAAAACCAAAAGAAACTTGCAAATTAAGCTGAGTATGATCCTCTTTGTCTAAGGGCCAAGCTCTCGAAGCCTTACAACTTCGGAGACGGACCGCCTTTCCCAATCAGTGAATGCCATTTACTTGGTGCCTCAAGACCGGCCGAGGCTGATATGATGCTTCATAATGTGTGGTGTAGACTATGCCATTTTCCATGGTGCCCAAGAGACACTTTTCTAGAAGAATCAATCTACGCATCAGGGAAGATATGAACTCCCAAGATATCCTTCCATCCTTTGATTCCCCGAACTCAAAGATTTTTGGGTCCTAGGAGAACCATTGCCGATTCAAAATGTTATGGACCTAGTGCTGAATATGGTGGAAGTGGATAAAGAGCCGCAGTAATGGGAAACATAAATCTTGAGACTTCTTTTCCTCGCCCACTCAAATAAATTTTCCAAATCTTGTTGTTGAAGCAGTGGATGCTAATACAATGTGGACACTCTTGGAAGATATTTTTGCCTAGGAGACAAGGAATAATAAAAATCTACTTGATTAAACAGTGGATGAATTGTAGTTATAAGGAAAGTACTTATATAGTTGATCACATCAATGAGTATGTGAGAATTGTTCAACAGATGAAAGCCATGAAAATTTAATTTGACAATGAGGTCCTAAGTTTATATTTGCTTGTATCATTACCTAATTCTTGGGAAACAATTAGTATGTCTCATTACAATTCTGCTCTTGAGGGGAAAATTTTCTTATGCCAAAAATGGAGTTATTAATAAAGAGATTTGAAGGAAGACTTAGATCTCTTCTTCTCCTGATGTATTAGTTACATTAGAAAAGGGGAAATGTAATAATAGGGATCAAAAAGCCAAATGCAAGAACAGAAGCAAGTCTCGGGGAAAGCCTACAGATTGGGGCAAGTTTACAGATATAAGGTACTATTATTATGGTTGTATGAATCACATCAAGAAACATTGTCCGAAGTTGAAGAGAAATAATAAGAGCAAATCCAATGAAAATGACAATGAAGCTCAGCAAGACCAAGTTAATGCGATAGAGGTTTTCCTGATTGCATGCGTATGATTTGATGAAGTCAACATTGCATCAGATGGGCATAGTTGAGTAGTTGATAATGGAGCTTTATACATCTCATAGGAATATTTCTTCTCATACTCCAGGTGTTTTTGGAGCAAATGAGGGCCTAACTAAATGATTAATCAAATGTTGTTGGTATTAGAGATGTATGCTTGAGAGACTCATACTAGAGTGAAATTATTGCTAAAGAATGTGAAGCATGTTCGTGACTTTTGCTTGAATTTGATCTCAGTTGGGAGGCTTAATGATGAAGGGTTTTGTAGCACTTTCAAGATAGATACTTGGAAATTGTCAAAGGGTTTTATGATAGTGGCGAAAGGAAAGAAGTGTTCCTCTTTATATGTCATGCATCCAAAATTGTTAAGTGAGTATATTAATGTTATGAAAGGTGAAGAAGCTACCAAGTTATGGCGCAAGAGATTGACTCATATATTTGAGAAGGGTATAGCAGTGCGGAAAAGGAAAAATATGTTGCATGTGTAGTTGGACAATTACTTGAATAATTGCATACATTTCTTGGCTGGAAAATATAATAGAGCTTCCTTATTGTTCTGACCAAAGAAGGAAAGAGAATCCTCAAGAGCTAGTATATTCAGATGTGTGTGGTCCTGTGAAAACAAGGTCAAAAGGTGGATTCTATTACTTTCTAACTTTCATTGATAATTACTCAAGGAAGGTTGAAATTACCCACGATCCGAGGCGGCACCCGGACCCGTCAGCTGCTCTCTAGATCGCGCGAGCGGCGAGCGGTTTGAATTATACGGAAAAAAAGGAGAGTCACCACGCCATTTTTATTATGAGCCAAAACTTTGAAAAAGACTTTTTTGAACAGAGATTGTTGGGTTCGAAGGTCACGTTACGCCTCGGGATGAGATTAATTGTGCTCACCTGAAATGCCTCGTATTGATGAGTCTTTCTACCTTTCTTAAAAATTGTGTGTGTGTGTGTTTGTGTATTACTTGAAAATGAGTTTGAATGGCGGTTTTTTGAATTGAAAATGAGTTTGAATGGATGGTTTTGAAATGAGGGATATTTTGATATGATTCGGGCATTATAACGTTACCCTTTTTTGATAAAATGATAGTAAAAAAGGACATTTAAAGTAATTGACATTAATGAAATGGCGATCGACAAGTCAATTTCTTGACTCAGATGTTAAAGTAAATGCGATCAACAAACCAAACGGTTTAGACGGTAAATAATGATATTGAAATGACGATATCAACGAATCAAATGATTCTGGACGGTAAAAAGATGCGATTGACGAATCAAACGATTCGGATGGTAAAAAGTGTTATTTAAATGACAATATCAACGAATCAAATGATTCGGACGGTAGAAATGACAATCAACGAATTAAACGATTCGGACGGTAAAATGACATAATAATAAGATAAAGTGATAAATGATGAGTTAATATCTCCCATTTTAACTCTAAATTACTCTTTTCAAAAAAGAAAAGTAATAGAGAGAGGATCGTTTCTTGACTTGGAGACAACGTAGTATCTACATTTTGAAGAGTTTGATTGGAACAGAAATAGCGAAAAAGCCGTAAAAGCCGTAAAAGGAGATGAAAGTTTAGATTGAGAAGGAGAGTTTACCAATCGTTAGGTTTTGACTCTATCTTCTGAGGGATCGTATATTGGATAAGAAAAGTGTTTGGATTGTGTTTGTTTGGGAAAAATGAGGCTTTCACGCAAATCGAGGAAGTTTTCGGGACTTTTGGGAGAGATTGGGATGCTGGAATCGAGGTGTGAAGGTAGGAGGGTGAAAATTTTAGGGCCATTTACTGAATGACTGAGGCTGTATTTATAGGCTGTAAAATTGTAAAATAGGCTGGCCAGCCTATCCTTCATGTTGAGGGTATTTTTGGCATTTCAGTTTATTGATGTGACCGTTAGACGACTTGCTGGTTAAGCCAGTTAAACAGGCCGGACTGCCTATGTTTCAGTCTGAGGGTTTTTTGGTCATTTCACACTCTGACATGATTTGACCCTTGGGGAGACTTTTGTGACGAGTTATCATTGTTTCGTTCTTTTTTCGTTATTTTGACAGTTTTTTAAATAACTGTCCGAATAAATGTCGGAACAGTCCCGAAAATTGCATATTTTTTAAAAAGTAATATTTTTCACGTGTTCTAACGTGTTTTTAATACACTTTGTTTTTGGATGATCCGGGCAGTCCAGAAAAATCTCGTTAATCTGGAAAGTGCGAATTAACGTATTATTAAGAACTGGATTTTGGTACTTACAGTAGCCCCTCGACGACGTCACTTATGGAGAAAGTGGGGTCGTCGAAACAGATAAGGATCCCAAATCTGGGAAGATGACATACGAAGTGACCTGAACGGTCAAATGGCTGGTCCCTAAAGCAAGGATTCCTACGTATCCACGGGGGAATCAAGCTGATCGTAGTTCTTGTCTGTTAAGCATAAGAGACTTAATTGACTGACTTTAGGTCACGAGACCTTTCATTGGAGATCTAACGGAATGACAGGAATGGTTGTGTTAAACAGATGTTTATGACAACACGATCTATGTCTGAAGAAGAGATTGAAGTTCTAGCGACGCGGTTAGAAATAGAATTTAACCTCGGGAGAGGATAGTATATTGCTCGGGAAAAGCGTCCAAAGTTCTAACGAAAGCGGTTAGAAATTGAGAAAAACGTTTGACGTTCTAACGAAAGCAGTTAGAAACGAGGAAAATGTCTTGACGTTCTAACGAAAGCGGTTAGAAACGAAGAGATGATTGAAGTTCTAACAAAGTCGATTAGAAACTAAAGAGATGATTGAAGTTCTAACAAAGTCGGTTAGAAACTGAAGATATGATTGAAGTTCCAACAAAGTCGGTTAGAAACTGAAGAGATGATTGCAGTTCTAACAAAGTCGGTTAGAAACTGAAGGAGATGATCGAAGTTCTAACAAATTCGGTTAGAAACTAAAGAGATGATTGAAGTTCTAACAAAGTCGGTTAGAAACTGAAGATATGATTGATGTTCCAACAAAGTCGGTTAGAAGCTGAAGAGATGATTGAAGTTCTAACAAAGTCGATTAGAAACTGAAAAGATGATTGAAGTTTTAACAAAGTCGGTTAGAAGCTGAAGAGATGATTGAACTTTTGTTAAAAGGAGAGGCTTACGATTCTGTTGGGAGAAGTGTTCGGGCTTACGATGACGGCCGAAGAAGGATTATTGCACGGGCTTATGATGATTGCCGTTGATATAAGATGTTCGGGCTTATGATGAGGGCCGAAATTTAACCTCATGAGAGGGAACGTTAGCGAAAACTAATGGGAAATTTAACCTCGGGAGAGGGTACGTTAGCGAAATCTAACGGGAAATTTAACCTCGGGAGAGGGTACGTTAGCAAAATACGGTAAATTTAACCTCGGGAGAGGGTACGTTAGCGAAATCTAACGGTAGATTTAACCTCGGGAGAGGGTACGTTAGCGAAATCTAACGGGAAATTTAACCTCGGGAGAGGGTACGTTAGCGAAATCTAACTGGAAATTTAACCTCGGGAGAGGGTATGTTAACGAAATCAAACAAGAAATTTAACCTCGGGAGAGGGTACGTTAGCAAAATCTAACGGGAAATTTAACTCGGGAGAGGGTACGTTAGCAAAATCTAACGGGAAATTTAACCTCTTGAGAGGGTACTTTAGCGAAATCTAACGGGAAATTTAACCTCGAGAGAGGATACGTTAGCGAAAGAGAATTTATGAGAACATTTGAGCAAAAAACATCAATTTTGAAAAGATGAGGGGATGGATGGTCATTTGGCCCAAAATGGCCCATCAGGTAAAATAGGCCGGCCAGCCTTTTCTTCAATTTGGCCTGATTTAAGTCAGCCGACGGGCAGAAAGAAAGAAAACAAAAATTTTGGTTTTCTGGTCGAGAGAGAAGAGATAAATATTTTGCGATTTTCTCGATTCTTTGTCAAAATTTTGGGAGATTAACGTCAAGGAAGGAAGATTAGGACGACGGGGCCGCCATAGGAGGACTGACAATGAGAGGAAGAAGCTTAAGAGGACGGTGCGAGAGATCGAGCTTCCTTTGGATCCATCCTAGTTTTACAAGGCACGGGATAATCACAAATCCAAGGCAGGGAATGAAAGAAATGTAAGCATTCTTGAATTCCTTGATCAATTTTGAATTTAGATTCGATTTTATGAAATTAGGGCTCTTGTTGCCCAATTTGGGGCTTTTGATCTTGCTATGCTTGATTGTTGAAATTGATTGTTGTTTGATGCAATTGAGGGTATGGGTAGACAATGTAGAAAATTTGGTGAAGAAATTACATGCCTAGCTATGTTTTCCAAATTTAAAGTGTGTTAATTTGGGACAAAGATTTTGAAATGATATGGAAAAAATTCCGAACTGAGACGAAATATTTTTTTTTGAACTGATTCCGAACTGAAACGGAAATTTTTAGAATGACTCCGAACTGTGACGAATTTTTTTGAAATGACTCCGAACTGATATGGAATTTTTTAAAATGTGAACCGTAAATACTCCGATCTGAGACGGAAATATTTTTAGGAAGTGAACCGTAAATACTCCGAACTGAGACGAAAATATTTTTAGGAAGTGAACCGTAAATACTCCGAATTGAGACGGAAATATTTTTAGGAAGTGAACCTGAAATTACCCGAGATCCGGCTCGCGCGCGGAGGCCCTGTGCATCTCGCATTTTGTCGCTGTTCGGGAAAGTCGCCCGGATCCGAGAGGCAGCGCGTTCGCGCCCCGGCATCTGGCTTATTCCGCTTTAGCATTTTTAGTTGGAGGTGTCTCGCCGTTTGTTTTCGCATTTGTAGAGTCGCCACGCCGTTTTTATTATTAAGCCCAAAACATTGAAAAAGGGCATCAGTTTAAAAATAATAATAAACTGTTTTTGTGTGATGAGATTTTGAGTTCGGAGGTCAGATGACTCCTCGGGAAGAGAATATTAGAATCTTAGAGCTCACCCGAGTCGCCTCGTAAAAACGAGTCTTTCGGATACCCCTAATATTCTTTAACTGTTGTGTGTGTGTGTGTGTGCTTTTAAAAATGCATGCTGTGTCGGATGTCTACATTGTACACTACGTATTGAAATGTATTGAAATAGTGTAGGAAGGAAGCCTTACCAATGTTGGTTCGTGTCTGTCTTTCGCTGGGGAAAAGTGTTTGAGGATGGAATAGTGTTCCGGTACGGACCGGGATTGCTTCGAGAGGGGCCGGTTGTCTGCGGACAGAGTTTTGGCGTGCGTTGAGATTGTAGGCTGCGTTCGGGCAGAGTTTCGGCGTAGGTTGGAATCGTTGGTTGGATTCGGGTAGAGGTTCGGCGTGGGTTGGAATCGTCGGTTTGACTCGGAAAGAGCCGGGACGCCTCGGGAAAGACCAGGCAAGGCCTCGGAGTACCACATGGGGCCTCAGAGTACCTCGAGAGTGCCTCGGGGCAGCGCGGGAGCGTCGCGGGAGCGCTCGGGGAGGCTTCGGAGCACCACAAGGGAGCTCGGAAGGCCTCGGAAGGATCCGAAAGGGGCCGGGATTGCCCCGAAGGGTCTTAGAGGGGAGCCTGAAGGCTAAGGGAGGAAGAGAGAAGAGGGAGGTGTGTTTGAAAATGGGAGGGGGAGCCCTCTATTTATAGTGCCAGAAAAATGCAAAGAGGTCCGTACGGACCTCCTAGGTTATCCAGAATTTTAGTTTTCCTCGATTTGAGGGAATATGTGATAATTGTGAATATTCTGGAATGATGGTGTCTCCTTTGCAAAGAGGTCCATACGGACCATCTAGCATGCAAAAAGGTCCGTACGGACCAACCATGCAGGGGGGTAATGATTTCTCCGGGATTTGATGGAATCTCGTGGACTTTAAGCGGATTTTGAAATTATGATGCAAAGAGGTCCGTACGGACTTCCATGCTTTTCCACATTTTTTAATTGTGATGGCAAGCTAGTTCTCGTCGAGAGCTTTCCAACCATATATGGCACGTCTCAATCGGAGTTCGTATGAAGGAGTTATGACCTCCGGAAGTTTGCCCCTGGTTTTGCTTGTATGGAGAGCGATCCAGATTGGGGTACTTACAGAAGCCCCTCGGCGACGTCACTTATGAAAGAAGTGGGGTCGTCGATAAAATAAGGGTCCTGATCTGGATCGCGTGGTGAGTGAGAAGGTGACCAGGTTGGTCGGACGGCTGGACCCTTTGATAGGATTCCTACGTATCCCTGAGTGGGAATCAAGCCAATCGTAGTTCGCGTGTGGGGTGAGTGTTGTGTACGAGGACGTGAGCTGTCCTCTAACTGAGACTCTATGTGGATGTGATGGTATCCTGTGGGTGACCGCATAGGTTGGTGGTAAGGACGTGGAGGCATCCAGGGTGACGTGGAGGCGTCTGTGGTGACCGTGCATAGGTTCGGTGGTAGGACGCGGAGGCATCCCGGTGAACCGTATAGGTCGATGGCCGGGACCCCGTGACAGATTCCTACGTATCCCTAGCGGGAATCAAGCCTGGTCGTAGTTCAGAGGTCGTGAAATTGTGAGTGCATGCGGGCGTGATGGTGCCCTGAAGTGTCGTGTGACCGCCGAGGCCGACTGTGAGGATGTGGTGGCGTCCTGAGATGGAAATTTTACGATTTTCCGAATCGGGTGGTTTAAAGCCTTCCGGGCAAGTAATAGTGATTTGGGAGATTTATACGGTCTTCCGGACCGAGTGGTTTAAAGCCTTCCGGGCAGGAGATAGTGATTTGGGAGGTTTATACGGTCTTTCGGACCGAGTGGTTTAAAGCCTTCCGGGCTGGAGATAGTAATGTGGGAGGTTTATACGGTCTTCCGGACCGAGTGGTTTAAAGCCTTCCGGCCTGGAGATAGTAATGTGGGAGGTTTATACGGTCTTCCAGACCGAGTGGCTTAAAGCCTTCCGGGCTGGAGGTAGTGATTTGGCTGATTTATGTAGTCTCCCGGACTGAGTGGTTTAAAGCCTTCCGGGCTGGAGATAGTGATGTCATGTATGAGGACTTGAATCATCTTTTGGTTACAGTTTGCCATGCGTGAGGACTTTGAATCGTCTTCTGGCTGCGGTTGTGTCATGTATGAAGACTTGAGTCGTCTTCTGACTGCGGTTTGCCATGCGTGAGGACTTTGAATCGTCTTTTGGCTGCGGTTGTGTCATGTATGAGGACTTGATTCATCTTCTGACTGCGGGTGTGTCATGTATGAGGACTTGATTCGTCTTCTGACTGCGGGCGTGTCATGTATGAGGACTTGATTCGTCTTGTGACTGCGGGTTGTGGAGGCATGGCTGCCTTGTGCTTTGATTGCGAGAGGTGTGAATGCCTTGCGCTTTGCCTGCTGGGGAGAAGGTTGGACTTACGATGACTGCCGGTGTTCATCTTCTGGGGATATGTGGCCTTGTAGGGACTTTTTTTTTGCTGAGAAGGTGACTTCGGGCTTACTTTTATGGCCGGAAAAGGCGAGGAGCATATAAGTTGATTTTCTTTGAAGGTGTCTATGCCCTAAGTGAGACTGATTTGGGGGTGTTTACCCTGTGTTGAGACCTAGTTTAGGAGTATGACCCTAGGTTGAGACTATTCTAAGGAAACTGGACCTAAGTTGAGTTTGATGGCGCATTTTGTGAGTCATGTAAGAACTTTTGTTTGTGGGAATTTTTTAGAAAGGCATCATGCCGTGCTAGGATTCCTCTTTTATGTAGCATTTATTACAGATATGTCTCGTATTTGAAGTTTATTGACATACCTTTGCTGTGTTTACCTGCAGGAGGAGGTGCTTGTGACCAAAGTCGCTGAAATGCTGAGGACGCGCCGACGTTTTTTTGAACGAAGTTGTTGAAATGATGAGGACGCTATGGCGCCTTTATCTGAACTTGCAGTGAGGGCGAGGTGGTGCCTATGTCTGAACTTGCGGTGAGGGCAAGGTGGCGCCTCTGTCTGAACTTGCGGTGAGGGCGAGGTGGTGCCTCTGTCTGAACTTATGGTGAGGGTGAGGTGGTGCCTCTGTCTGAACTTGGTGAGGGTGAGGTAGCGCCTATGTCTGAACTTGCGGTGAGGGCGAGGTGGTGCGTCTGTCTGAACTTATGGTGAGGGCGAGGTGGTGCCTCTGTCTGAACTTGGTGAGGGCGAGGTAGCGCCTATGCCCGGAACTTCTTGCGGTGAGGGCGAGGTGGTGCGTCCGTCTCGAACTTGGTGAGGGTGAGGTGGCGCCTCTGTCTGAACTTGGTGAGGGCGAGGTAGCGCCTTTGTTAGAACTTGTTGTGAGGACGTGGTGGTGCCTCTGTCTGAACTTACGGCGAGGGTGAGGTGGCACCCCGTCTCGAACTTGGTGAGGGCGAGGTAGCGCCTTTGTTTGAACTTGCGGTGAGGGTGAGGTGGCGCCCGTCTGCGAACTTGGTGAGGGCGAGGTAGCGCTCCGTCCGAACTTGTTGAAATGTTTGAGGCCGTGGGGCGCCCGACCGAGTTGTTGAGGTGTTGAGGACGTGGGGCACCTCGGAGTCCGGGACAAGGAGAGGAGGGATGGCTCGTCTTCTCTTTCCTTCTTCGTTCTTACTCCTACGGACTTCTTGGACTATCCTGGCCGAGGAAGGTGCCGGGTTCACCGAGGATGATGAGGTGGCCGGGCGGAGGCGCCGAGATGCAGTGAGTCTTTACTGTGCAAAGGTGCCGATGACTTAGAGTAGGACTCCCTTTTTTTCTCGTTCGTGCACTATCTGCTTTTTCGTTGCAGGCGGGGTGCTATGAGTTCTTCCGTTGCAGTGCTGTGGGACCGGGAGGATGAGGCCATGTTCGGGTTATCCCACCATGATGTGCCGGGCTCATCCTTTCGAGGAAGAGGAGGACGGAGAGGGATAGTTTGGAGGGGTTTCCGATGTATACTTGGACCTCTGGTATGATGAGGATGAGCCGGAGGGTGCCCCGGGTGACGCGGCAATGAGGCTTCATGGGTCTTACTCGTGACTCCATGTACTTGGAGGAGAGGTTATTCTCGGGCAAGATGGCACAGTGCGCTCCTATGGCTTCGAGGGATCCGCCCTTCCATATGATGAGTCCTCTTGATATGGACGTGCTGGAGTATGAGAGGTACCGGTCCGGCGTGAGTGCCGAGGAGTTTGTCCTGAAGGGCGAGGAGTATGCGGCCTTGGTCAGGCAAAAGCTGAGGACGCCATAGGTGTTAGTGAGGGAAAGACATACTGGCTCGTCACGTCCTCTAGATGTTCCGGTGCCTTGGCTGGACTTCACGTATGTTCGCGGGGATTCGTCGAGGCGAAGGGTGTCGGTACCCGTCCCTGAGCAGGCTTCTGCTGCCTATGACCCGGATGCGCCGGTGAGTGTGCTTACTCTTTTCCATCTTGGCATCTTTTCTGTATTTTTCTCTTTTTGTTGGGTATGACTGTATCTATTTTGCTGAGCGTTTATTTGGTTGTTTGCTTGTGCAGGCCTCGGGGAGATCCTTTGACACGTTGACCCGCCGTTATGTGGCGATGCGGCCTTTTTGCAAGGAAGTTCGCGGGGAAGCCGTCTTGCAGGTCTTCGCGGCACGCGGCGGCGTTCGAGCCAGTGCCTTTGAGGAGGTCTCATGGATACTCCTTCTTCGAGGGTCGAGCTGTGGCCACAACCGGAGGTGCTTCGGTTCGAGAACAAAGACGGCTTTGATGCTGGGACGTCTTCTGGGACTCGAGGCCGCAGACCCTTCATCGCTCTTTCCTGCCCGCCCAGGAGGCACAGGTGAGGGTTCATCCTCGCATCCCTTCTTTGATCCTTTCACCGGGTTTTGACTCTTCAGAGTACTTTGAGTACCCGCACGAGGAGGGGGTGCTGTATCCTGATGACGAGGATGTGACTGCCGAGTTTTCCGAGATGCCGGATTTCTCATTTGTGGAGGATGATGATGAGTCGGATTAGGGCTCTTTTGCTTTCCCTCTTTCCGTTGTTTTTTTTTTTTTTTTGTAGAGCAACAGACATTTTGTACCTGTAATAAAACACTTGTATTTGCACAACAAAGTATTTTATTTTAAGATGTAATGACGTATTTGTGATTCCCGGGATTGACCTAGGAATTGTTGCTAGCTTATTATTATTTTTGTGCATGTCGCATGAGCTGGGAATGCATTTGTGGTTAGGGGAGGCTGAGGCAGCTTTGACAAGTTTTCTGAGCAGCGCTTGGGGGCTAGCTTTGATGCTTCATGAGCGGTGGCGGGAGTGATGTCTCCCCGGGACGCTGTTCGCTTTGTGCTTGATAGCCACTCTTTTCGTGGTTGGCTACCTGATATGTGACAGTTGCTCTGTTGGATGTGGCGAGCCATTGCGGGCGGGCGAGGATATCATTCCTTTGGTTCCGGGGAAACCTTCCACGGTGTGGATCGTCCGGTGACGAGAACCGATTCATGAGGGGGAAGCCCCCGCTTTGCTTGCATTATGGTCGCGAGAGAGGCTTCAAACCATACCCGAGTCTCCAGCGTCTCTTAGTCCGTGGACGCTTGCTTGGCGACCCTCTTGTCTTGGACATGGATCAATCATTGGGAGAGATGGATGGCATATCTTGGTACGCATCAGATCCGCTGGGTGGGTTCCGCATTGGGGGATCGAGACTAGGAGGGCCTTTCAGAAGGTTCCTATGTTGTCGAGTTCCGTGTTTACCTTGGTCCTCTTTCTATGTTCCGTTGCTTGTTTCCGACAGCTCGGGATGAGGCAGAGCCTTTGCTAGGCCGGGATGACATTGCCAATGTGGAGGTAGCTTCTTTCTCGCATTGACAGATCCATATGCCTTTCTCGTATTTTCCCGAGGGTAATGGAAGTATTCCGCTTTCCCTCATGTGGTGCTCCTTCGACGTCGGGAGAGTGTTGTGTTGACCACCGAATACATAGATGAGCAAAGATGTCGGGCCGACCCACTTGGTTTTCGGGGAGCAGCGCAGTGGTTCTGGGGCAAGATTGCCATTTCACCGCGACCTTAGGAGTGCAGAAGCTTGGGTTAACCCTCGTGGTGTCACGGGAGACGCTTTATTTGACTACGGGACTCGAGTTGACAAACCGGCGGGAGAGGTCCCTTTTACGTACTGTAGGGAGGAGATCCGAGCCGAGGCACGGTAAATGATGCTCCGAGAGCGACCGGTTCTGTTTGACATGACTAGGAGGACTCCCGATCTCGTAATGAGGGAGACGTAACTCGCTCATGTGGAATGAAAGAAGACTCGCTGGGACGAGGGAAGAAAGGAAAGAGTGATGAAGGGCCAAATGCGAGTAGCATAGAATGACCTTCTGAAACACTGAGTATCCATTCATCGTCATTGCAGACACATTGATTGTTAAATGTTTTAAGTTGTCTTTTAGCATGTTGTGAACTCATCAAAAAGTGTTTTAACTGTGATGATTTGTGATTTACTTTTAAAGCTTTGTCGAGACGCAAAATCTCTTGTTTGCTTCTTTTCTGAGCCTTGGTGGCGTCAATTTTTGGAATTTTGTGTATTCCTTAGACCGAACCAATGAAGGCTGCCTACGTTCCCCTCGGACTGAGAGGCTCAGGTCTGCGTAGTTCGACCCTCTTTTGTGGGAGAAATGACTCGTAATGTACACTTGCAAGGGGGTATTTATTTTTGAAAAGGTGGGAACGGGTCCCCTTTTGTGTGAATGCCTTATTTGATGTAGGCACAAAAGAAATGCTTTTGGGTTTAACTCTTTTGAGAGAGTATGAGCATTGAAAAGCTTGTAAAAGTGTATGGAAGCCCTTGATGACAGAAAATCAGTATTTAGCTCTATTTTCTAGAAAAAGAAGACTTGTCGAGACATTTGAAAACTTGATTTGTTCACATTGATCCCATGTTTGCTTAAAACCCTTTGTTGATGTTCGGGTTATTCAACAATTAAACCTGATATGCTTTGATTAATCATGAGGAGAAAGTCAACCGGTATCCAGGATCGAGTTGGTCTGGTGTGAAAGAAGGTTCGTGTATAGGAGAGGTCATTGATGAGACCGGGTTTGTGGATTTGTATGTGTTTATGACCGGACCATTTCTGGTTGCCTACGTTCCCCTTAAGACAAGGAGCTCAGTTCGACGTAGTTCGGGGCCGAACCGTGTTTGACTTTGGGGCCAGGGCATGAATATTTGTGCGGCCTTTGACGAAAAGGCTCGGAAAGCTGAATGATGAGGCACGGGCCTTGAGGTGATTTCTTGACAAGTCGTATTTGACGGTCTTTTTAGTGACTCCCTTGCTTCTTGATCGTTGACTCTGGGTCTTTGACCTCATTTATTTTTGTGAAGCTTCTACTTGAGCTCTTTTTTTTTGTAGCTTCTGCTTGAGCTTTTTTTTTTGTAGCTTCTGCTTGAGCTTTTTTTTTTGTAGCTTCTGCTTGAGCTTCTTTTTTTTTTTTTGAAGCATTTGAGGGCGAAGGCAAGCCCTTGCTTGAACTTCCTTGATGTGCACGAGGGCGAAGGCAAGCCCCTAGATTGTTGTCGACATGGGGTCAATCTTTTGATGCTGAGTGACCTTTTGTTGTCCTTTGATGTTCCTGCCGTCGTTGACTTTGTCAAGGTGATGGTGGGGACATGTTTTGGAAAGTGTATGGCTTGATGGAGGCCTTTGTGTGGGGTATGGTAAGGTGTATGGGGAGCTACTGATTGACTTTCTCACACCAATTAATCAAAGCATTAATCATTTGTGGAATTACTTGTTGAGCAATGCAAGTGATCACATAGAACAAAATCATTTCATTAAATGTAATGTGGAGTGCAAAATAATGTCTCAAGTCTAGCAAGAAAAGAAAGAAAACTTTCGTATGGAAAATTGAAGACTTAATTACAATGTCTGAGGAGGACTTGATTGAATGAGAACAGTACTAGAACCTGCTAGGTTTGACTGTATGATTTTTAGTGTTTTTTGTTTTTTTTAGAGTGTAGGAGGAGGAGAAGAAGACTCGATATTCTTTGGGTGAAGTATTGACGGAGAATTTTCCGATTTACGTCTCTGTGGGCTCTTCAGCAGTTCCCCAAATTCATTTTGGTTAGAACCTTCTCGGCAGCTTGGGCCCGATTTTCCTCTCGTTTGACAACATGCTTAAAGATTTGTTTAATGTATTGTTCATTTAATGTGTCTGCGTATTTATCAATTGAATCATTATTAACTGTTTTGATTAGTTAATTTATAATTTGTTAAAGTGGCAATGAGGGGATACTCAGAAAGGTCGAACTTTTATTCAAAGCATAAGGAAACATAGTTTTTGCTACAAACGCGAAATATTTAGGCGTAAGGCCGTTAGACGACTCGAGAGACTTAAACTTTAAACATGACAGACTCGGGGTCATTTATTTTTGGAGAGAGACTCTAGGAGACGGGGGGTTAGTCCAAGCTTCTCGTCCTGTCTCTGCTGGCTGTGGGTCCGCGTTTGTGAAAGTTACGCCATTTTTTACGCTGCCACTTGCTCGACTTGTCTCAAACTACCTTATCTCCGGGGAGCGTTCAATCCACCCATTGGTGTGCCCAGATGCCGGAAAGGATTGCTGGGGAATAACCGTTCTTGGATTCTTTCTTCCGAATTCTTCATTGCGCAAGCCCCAGGTTTCGTCTTCATGTCCCCAATCATCACGGGAATTAGCAGAGGACTTATCTACCATGCTTACCCCGTCATTTCCAGGGAAAGGGTTTCCAATTGTGTTGGGACTGCGGGGGCGTTCCAACTTTCCCTCCTCGATTAGCCCTTGGACCACTTGCTTCAGTACAAAGCAATTGTCGGTGGTGTGACCGGGGTAGTTGTGGAAGGCGCAGTGCTTGCTCATATCCATGTTGGGCTTGAGAGTCTTTGGTTGGAAATTCTCGAGGGGTTTGAGAATGTTCCTCTTTACTAGTGTCTCGAGGACTTGGCTCAAGGGCATCCCGAGGTTATCGAAATGCTGGAACTGTGGTATGCGAGGAGGTTTGTTGCTTCGTTGGGCTGTGTTCCCCTCGTTCACCTCATTGTTCAGGGGGAACGGATTTCCGTCTGTATTGGGGCCGCAGGGGCGCTCCAACTTTCCTTCTTTAATCAATCCTTGAATTGCTTTCCTCAAAACTGTGCAGTTGTCGGTTGTATGACCGTGGTATTTGTGAAAAGCACAATACTTGGTTACATCCCGCCTGGCATCGGGAATTTGGGCTGATAATTCTCAAGGGGCTTGAGCATGTTTTGCTTTATCAATGCCTCGAACACTTGGCTTAGAGGCATTTCGAGGTTTTCAAAGTGTTGAAAACGCTGCCGTTTATTCCTCGGGAGTGCTTGGTCACATCTTCTTTGGATTTCATTCTGAATGTAGTGGAATGCCTCGGTAGCCCTTTTTCCTTTGTTTGGGGGCGGATGCCGTATTAGGCGGGGCCCGCCTTGCGGCAGCAGGAAGAAGCAGGACTGGCTACCATTTCCTGCGTGCTCAAAGCTTTTTCAAACTTGGTACCGGCTTTGACCATAGCGTGAAGATCAGGATAGGGGTGGTGGCTGATCAATGTCCTCAACGATGGTTTGAGGCAGGAGTGGAAAATGTTCATCTGTTCTTCCTTGGATAGGAGGTCCACTATCTCGCTTAACTTCCAATTCCATCTTTTGTAAAATTCCTCCACCGACTCATCATCTTTCTGCTCAGTGGCCTGCAGGTCATGCCGGTTTGTTTTCCACTTGAGGTTAGCACGGTATTTTTCCAGGAAGATATCACTTACTTGCTCCCAAGTGGAGCGGTTTTCTGCTTTTACTTTAAGAAACCACGTCAAGGCCGTGTATTTTAGGGAGCATTGAAAGTGATCTGCCATTTGTTGAGGTGTGGCCCCTTTGGTCTTCATACCTAAGACATAGGTATTGATATGGGTCCTCGGGCATTCTGTCCCATCGAACTTCTCCATTTCCGACATTTTGAACTTTGGGGGGAGAGGAATCACCTTGCTTGGATCTGTGGGCGTGAGCGGGTCTTTCCGAGAGTTGGCCATTTTCCCTTGTATATCTTTTATCTGTTCAACCAACCAAACCACGTGAGGGTCGCAGCGGAGGCAGCCGCCATTTTCCGGGATGGAAACCGAGGATGGAGGTGGATTGGCTGATGAGATCACCATTCGGGAATCTTGGGGAGGTAGTTGAGTGTATACCATCCCGTACCCTGGGTTACTAAAATTGGAGCCTAGGGCATGATTGCTCGGACCGCCAAGGGTTTTGTTTGGGAACTGGGGAAATGTTTTGTTAGCCCCAAGTGGTAGTCCAGCGGGTGGAAGGTTTGAGATGTCAGGATATCCGCGGGGGATGTCTGTCCCTGGCAGGCATTGAGATTTCAGATTGTGGCTGCGAGGCTCGTATAGAGGCAAAGGATTGAATCCAGGGGGATGTCGAGATGCATTGGGATCTGGTGGAGCAGGCACGTATGTGTGCTGTTGATATTGAGCTTGGGGCGCAGGGCCGGGAAATTGACTGTGCTGAGGCGGGCATATCGGAGTTGCATGACTGATGCCTGAGTGAAGCTTTGAGCGAGAGCTGCTTTGTGTTGCTGGGATCTCGTAGATTCGCGGAGGCGGGACCTGTTGATAGCTTTGAAGACCCGGGGGACAGATATTTCTTCGTCTTCTATGAGAATGAAGGTCCCATCTGTTTGGGGAACGGCCACGGCTCCGCGGCGGCGCATAGTGTCTACGATCCATGCTTGCTGCTCTTCCTGGCGCTTCTTGAGAGTTTCGAAGGCTCGTAGCACCTCCTCCATTGTCCGGGAGGTTTCTCGCGGTGGGGTTCCGTTTCCCTCACCGTTATCTCGCTGATCCCGCCACGGGGAGTAGCGGACTGTCTCGACCGCCGAACCGGAAGGGCTATCGGACCTTGTGACCTCGATATCGAAAAGGCGGCTCCCGGTACTCTCAACCACTCTCGGTTCACCGGGAGGGGTGACGAGCAAGGTTTAGACACGTGAATGGCCTCGGGATAAAAGGGGAAAGCTCACGTGGCATGCGGTTTCTCGCTTCTTTTATATTTATTATTTTTTTGTTGTTTTAATTTACTTAAAACATGTTTTCTCGTAGTCCTATGTAGATTGGAAAAGATTGCTCTTCTTTTTCGCAACTATGCTAGATCCCGGGTCAATGGAGACCATCTCGTCGGCTATAAGCCCCTCGTTTTGCACCCGTATTTCGACATCCCAGGGTGGACAGCCCCGGCGAGGGTCCTATAGGGCAGCGGTTTCCACCGGCCTAAAAGAAAAATCGAACCTAAGGACCGAGCCTCGTCATGTTCGTTTTGATGCGTTAGCCATGTGAATAGTGAACCGAGCCGCCATTGAGTCAAGATCGTGTCAAGAGTTCGGCATGACCTTCTCTTTACTCTTGCTTACGCAAGGGATCCGTGACGTTAGGCGTTGGCCGGGTCATATTGTCATGGCCGACGTATCAAAGGCGTGATGACATGGTGTCATGTGAGCATGGATGTATATCCGGACGAAACATCGTCTCTGGTGTAGCTTCGAAAATCAAGATCGTGTCAAGATTTTAGCATGACTTTTCATCGCTTTGCTTGCGCAAGGGATCTTGAGTTTCGAGCCTTGACTTAGAAAATGGCCGGCATGGTATATGTATCCAGGCCGTATGACATGGACTCGGGTAAAAACCAACCGAGTCCGGACAGAGTGTGACTCAAGACTCAAACGTGTGGTTGACGCTTGGCTAGGATGGGATGTTTGGAATGATCCCGTGCGCATCCGAGAGGCCTAGGAAGACCAAACGGACCGCAACCGAGACCACCCTGCCGAGGGTTGTAGTGTGCAGGTGTATCCGAGGGCAGCGCGTAGCGTCCGGTGTAACCGAGGCAAAGAAGCTGCGAGTAGTGTGCGGTGTAATCGAGGCGGTGCGAGTAGTGTGCGGTAACCGAGGCAAAGAAGGCGAGTAGTGTGCGGTCTCTAAAATTTTTTTTCCGAGTAAAACAGAAGTTTTTTGAAGAATTTTAAATGTATGCACAGATATATATTGATGCATTTTTTTTGTATTTTTATCTTTTTTTTGTAAAATAAAAAGTAAAGCACGTGCACACACACACAACAGTTAAAGAAAGGGGTAAAATGAAAGTTTGACCCTCATCATCGTTTTAAAAATTTTTTGTTTTGTTTAAAAAGATTTTAAAACAAAAATTCCCCAGCGGAGTCGCCAACTGAAATTACCCGGGATCCGGCTCGCGCGCGGAGGCCCCGTGCATCTCGCATTTTGTCGCTGTTCGGGAAAGTCGCCCGGATCCGAGAGGCAGCGCGTTCGCGCCCCGGCATCTGTCTTATTCCGCTTTAGCGTTTTTAGTTGGAGGTGTCTCGCCGTTTTTTTTCGCATTTGTAGAGTCGCCACGCCGTTTTTATTATTAAGCCCAAAACATTGAAAAAGGGCATCAGTTTAAAAATAATAATAAACTGTTTTTGTGTGATGAGATTTTGAGTTCGGAGGTCAGATGACTCCTCGGGAAGAGAATATTAGAATCTTAGAGCTCACCCGAGTCGCCTCGTAAAAACGAGTCTTTCGGATACCCCTAATATTCTTTAACTGTTGTGTGTGTGTGTGTGTGCTTTTAAAAATGCATGCTGTGTCGGATGTCTACATTGTACACTACGTATTGAAATGTATTGAAATAGTGTAGGAAGGAAGCCTTACCAATGTTGGTTCGTGTCTGTCTTCTGCTGGGGAATAGTGTTTGAGGATGGAATAGTGTTCCGGTACGGACCGGGATTGCTTCGAGAGGGGCCGGTTGTCTGCGGACAGAGTTTCGGCGTGAGTTGAGATTGTAGGCTGCGTCGGGCGGCAGTTTCGCGTAGGTTGGAATCGTCGGTTGGATTCGGGCAGAGGTTCGGCGTGGGTTAGAATCGTCGGTTTGACTCGGAAAGAGCCGGGACGCCTCAGGAAAGACCAGGCAAGGCCTCGGAGTACCACAAGGGGCCTCAGAGTACCTCGAGAGTGCCTCGGGGCAGCGCGGGAGCGTCGCGGGAGCGCTCGGGTGGCTTCAGAGCACCACAAGGGAGCTCGGAAAGCCTCGGAAGGATCCGAAAGGGGCCGGGATTGCCCCGAAGGGTCTTAGAGGGGAGCCTGAAGGCTAAGGGAGGAAGAGAGAAGAGGGAGGTGTGTTTGAAAATGGGAGGGGGAGCCCTCTATTTATAGTGCCAGAAAAATGCAAAGAGGTCCGTACGGACCTCCTAGGTTATCCAGAAGTTTAGTTTTCCTCGATTTGAGGGAATATGTGATAATTGTGAATATTCTGGAATGATGGTGTCCCCTTTGCAAAGAGGTCCGTACGGACCATCTAGCATGCAAAAAGGTCCGTACGGACCAACCATGCATGGGGGTAATGATTTCTCCGGGATTTGAGGGAATCTCGTGGACTTTAAGCGGATTTTGCAATTATGATGCAAAGAGGTCCGTACGGACTTCCATGTTTTTCCACATTTTTTAATTGTGATGGCAAGCTAGTTCTTGTCGAGAGCTTTCCAACCATATATGGCACGTCTCAATCGGAGTTCGTACGAAGGAGTTATGACCTCCAGAAGTTTGCCCCTGGTTTTGCTTGGATGGAGAGCGATCCAGATTGGGGTACTTACAGAACCGTAAATAATCATTAATTGAGACGGAAATATTTTTAGGAAGTGAATCGTAAATATTCCAAATTGAGACGGAAATATTTTTAGGAAAAATCCGAACTGAAACGGAAAATTTTGGAATGATTGGATTATATCTTTGTGGCAATTTAATTATGTGTTTTTATTTCTTGGCATATACATTTTGCATACGTTATTTAGGTATTAACATACCTTTGCTATGTCTTACATGCAGGGGCGAGGGCCAATAGACTTGTCCAATACAAAGAGTAGGGGGAACGTCGAGGCGGTGAGCGAGTTGTGGGAGATGCTCCCAGACGTGGCTCGGGGTGAAGGAAGCAGTCCTCGACAGATAGTTGTAGATTCTGGTCTGGGGGGCTTCATCAATACTGTGGCTATAGTGGCATTGACGCAGAGGGTCAAATTTGTTCACGTGGCCTTGAGCGAGCGCTGGTGGGATACAACCCACACTTTTCATTTCAGGTGGAGGGAGGTTACGATTACTCCCACAGATTTTCAGCTATCACTGGTTGTCTTTCCGAGGTAATCCCATAGAGTGGTTTGAGGAGTTCACTATGGAGCAGCTCACGGACCTGTTGGGTTTTGACATCACGGACGCCAAGGGTACCGACATTTTGTACAGTCCGATGGAGGGGCATCTGAGAAGAGGTATTGACGCTTATTTGGCTGGTTCTGAGATGATGACAGCCGATCGATTAGCTCGGGCATTCTTGTGGTTTGCTCTGTCAGGGACCATTTTTCCCAATGCTGATATGAAGTTTCAGTTTGCCTTGCTTGGCTTTTTGACTGACTTGGGGGTGGTGAGAGGATTTACCTGGGGAGAAGCTGGCTTGGCCGAGCTCTACTTCGCTTTTGATAAATATTCTCGGGGGGAAGAGAATTCTCTCTGCTGCTTCCGATTCACTTTGGATGTGAGTCTTCCTCTTCCCTGTCTTATTTTTCACTTATCTGTATCTGTTTGTGGTTGACACTTTTTCATGTCTTCTTTTCAGGTGTGGTGCTTTTAGGTGTTCCATCCACAATGATGGGGTATTAAGGAGGAATATGCTCTCCTGTTTCCTGCTATGCTGACCTGGCAGAAGGAGCCTAGGAAACTGGGGAAGACAAGGGATAGCACTAGGGTTACTTATGAGGAGGTGTCCGAGGCTTTGGAGAAGGACTTTTCGCGAAGGGTGAATCTGGCATGGTGGCGTTGGCTCGATCATGAGATCATTGATGTCGCCTGGGAGGTGACAAATAAGAGGAAGCTTCTGGTGGGGCTCTCCTGTGACATCCTGTACTTGGGCGAGAGGGTGATTTGCCAGTTGTAAGCACCCAAATCTGGCTCATGCCTTCCGGTTAAATTTCCCGGCAATTTCGGTAAGTTTCCCGGTAATTTCCCGGACCTTCCTAGTGTTCCGGAAATGTTCTGGAACAGTCCCAAATTAAATTAAGGGCTGAAGGGAGCCTTCCTAATTAAGAAACACGTTTTTCTTAATTAGGAAGAGGATTCTAGAATTTGCCACCTTGCATGGTTCTAGAAATGCTGAGTCACAATGGATAATGCCGCACGGCTGCATTAGCTCATTTCGTCCCCTAGCCGCACGGCTTCATTAGCCTTATCCAGACTGCCTATAAATAGAGCCCTCCTCTACCCATTTCAACACACACAATCCATAGAAAATCACCCACAAACACTCCAAATACGTGAAGAATACTGCTGGAAGCTCAAGAAGGTGAAGAAGAAGGCCAAGA
The DNA here is from genome assembly GCA_022495995.1 of Adenophora triphylla var. japonica. Classification (NCBI taxonomy): domain Eukaryota; kingdom Viridiplantae; phylum Streptophyta; class Magnoliopsida; order Asterales; family Campanulaceae; genus Adenophora; species Adenophora triphylla. The sequence continues at coordinate 23,684 of JAFEMH010004798.1, forward strand.
AGCTCCCTCCCTCCTCCTTGGAGATCCAAGACCAACCTCTCCTCCTAGCTCCGACCAAAGAAGAAGGAAGCCATTGGTAACCTCGCACGCCCTACCTTTGCATCCTAATTGCTTTATAAATTGCTCATTGCATTGTCTTTATATTGCTTGGGACTTGGTAGATTAAAGATCCTATCTTTATATTCCCCCTTCCCCTTTGGCATGCATTAGACATCATTTGTCATAAAAATGTAGTCTTTTCCCATAAAGGTGCATCCTTTGCACCTAAAACCCCCCGTTTTCAAATAAAAATGTCATCTTCATGCATCCTTTGCATATAAAAATCAAATCTTTTTCAATCAAAATGCATCATTTGCATCCAAAATCCCTTGTTCAAGCATCATTTGCTTTAAAGACCATGTACTAGCATCATATGCTTTTCAAAATGCAATCTTTATGCATCATTTGCATAATGAATGCCAATTTCTTCAACAAAATGCATCATTTGCATAAAAATCAAATCTTTATGCATCATTTGCAATAAAGATTATTTCTTTAAACTAAGTGCATCATTTGCAACCCAAAAATGTCATATTTTCATTAAAGATTCATTTTTACATACATTTCCATTAACAACCTAGGAATGGACCGGTGTAAGAGATCCTATCTTTACATCGTTCCTTCCATTAAAGGTTCCATATCTCTTTAGAAAGGGACACCTTGAACCCTATATCTCCGATTATCGCTTAAGAAAGAGTATGAAGCATCTATACGAGCTCGACCGTCTTAAAGCGTAGGATTGATGGGCTAAGGACCCTCCTTTTCTAAAGAACCTCATCTTTGACCAAAAGAGAGTCATTCTCTCGATTACGCAAGTCCCGAGGGTCCCGAGGTTAAAATGCGATGATCACAAGTCATAAGATGAGGACGGGATCATAATCCCAAATACATAAAATTCCAAGGAATCCCGAGCGACAACCAACAAATGGTTTGTACGTCCGGAAGAAAACTTGGGACATTCCCCCCCTTTTCCTCAAACACATGCACACAAGAAAGCACGCAAGCAAGCACGATTACTGAAATCTTGGGAGACTTGCTCCGGCAAGGCACTTTGGGTGAACGCCAAACGTTCTTCCCAAGGGGTAACTTAACCTCCGAACCCAAGTAAAAACCTTTTTTTCAAAGTTTTGAGGTAATCAAAATGGCGTGGCGACTCCATTTTTTTTTCAAATAACTCGGATGTCTTCAAACTCGCGTGAATTCAACAAAATTTGGGCACCACATTCACAAGCTTGGCGACTCATTGGGATAACCCAAAGGAGAAAAGCTTCTATTTTCAAAACAAAAAATTTGATACTCGGTATATAGGTGGAAACCACTTACCCTTCCTGTACACTCCCTGACGTGGGAGTTGGGATAACCGGTGGTTTAACAATCCACGTACCAGTATCCCTTTTCGAAAAACAATTTTGAAAAAAATAAAAGAAAGCTTTTCCCTTTGAGCGGGTTAGACTCCCATCGCCGATTTCATTAATCGTGCTTGCTTTCTTTACCATGCATTGCATCATTTGCATCGTGGAATCTGTGCATACTTTGAAACGGAAACAACCCGAAAAATAGCAAAAGGAGTGGAACTGGAAAATTGATCCACGCAGTCGTACGGCTCAATCCTCCTTGGATTCGACCGGGCGACCTCGGTGGCAATTCCACCAGGAAAAATCATGGTTAATCCGGGCAGTCCTAGCAGCCTTGGGGCTACTCGGCTTCATGATCAGGGCTCCCAGAAAATTTACGTGCTTACGTGTTGCATTTTCCCCCGTCCCGAAAATCATTCCTTTAAAACACATTATGAAAATCTCTGTTTTAACTCAAAAAGGAACATTTTTAGGAGACCGCACACTACGCGCACCTGATATATCCCGTACACTTTGCACGCACGTCCTTCAAACCCGAGGGTGGTTCCAGCTTGCAGCCACGGATAGCCTTACGATGCTCCCGGCGCGCACGGAATCATCCCAACCTCCCCATGGGCAGCCGGTGTCGACCAATGCACAAACCGTGTCACACGTTTCAAAAAACCGTGACTTTTGGTTGGTTTTTGGTCTAGTCCGTGTCATATAGCCCAGCTTGCATACCCACGTAAAGGTCAAGCCTTAGCTCATAACGGAAGCCAAGATTTTCGCTCAAGCGAGTGCCGAAAATTCGACAAGGAAAAATCGGTGGGATCTTGACTCCGACATTGACTATTGACCTTGACCCGCACTAATGCGTAAGAGTCAAGACCGAGTCTTTGCCAAAAATCAAAAATCTTTCGCTCAAGCGAAGCTCCGCCAAAATTCCGACAAGGAAAAATTGGCAAGATCTTGACCGGCATTGACTTCGATTCCGACCCACGCACCGTGCATGCAACAAAGTTCAATGTGACACCGTGTCATCCGGCTTTTACCGCCCGACCCATGCCTATTATTCTCTCGGACATTACCGAAAGTCGAAACCGTCATTCGCTCAAGCGAAACTCGCCAAAGATCCGTCAAGGCAGAGACGAGACTTTCCCGGCATTGCCTTGACTATAATCCGCACGCTCGTGCGTTGAAAGGTCCTATGACCCGCTAGACCCGATAGGAGCGTTCTTTACTCTCTGGCCATGGGATCCGCGTGCCCTATAGGACCCTCGCCCGGCCGTCCACCCCGGGAGGTCGAAATACGGGTGGAATACGAGGGGCTTATAGACGTAGTGACGGAACCCACCGATCCAGGATCTAGAGTAGTTGTGAAAAAGAAGGGCGTAACCCCTTTTCCAACCAAATAGATATTAATAAAAGACAACTGCTTTTAAGTAAACTTGAAGATTCTAATTTGCATATTGCCCGAGCCTTCACCTCAAACACCTACCCCGAGTCTAAACCTTTCCTATCCCTTTCCCCCGCAATGAGAAAGAAGTGGGTGAGAACACCGGGTCGGCGACTTGTTAGCGCAGAATCCTCGGCGCCCGCGAGAATCCTCGGCTCGAGAGTCGAATGGCCGATTTGACAGAGAACAAGGCCGGTTTGGGTAACCGTGATGACTAGGGAAGAAGAGCTAGCCTATAACCAATGCCCTCCCCCATCTTCATATAACCCATTGCCAAAGACCGTCCCTTCTCGCCTTCTCCAATACCCCAAGTTGTTAGGGTCCCGACACCCTCGCTTCCTCTCGCATCCCCCACGAGACCTTTTTCCTCCTTTCACTCGAGCCTACTTTGGAATCCCAAGGCCAATTTGACCTTTCCAATTTTGTCAACGCCCTCGTGAATTTGCCTACCTCTCGGACAAAGGCTACAATAAGAGTCACTGGAAACGAGAATAGGAATGGATGGATTTACAAATGATGATGACAGCTCAAGAAAAGGAATGGACTTAAAGCCTTCTAGTCGACTATTAAGGCCTATGACTCCACCGCACGATCGCTTTGGGATCGCCACTCTCAAGATGTGGTTCGGAAAAAGGTCATGGACGTTGACTTTCAAGTTATTGATATTCCGATTTCGTTTATCGCTTTGCTGGACGGCCTTGGATCCACCGATAAACGGGGTAGCCTCTACTTTGCATCAATGCGTCAAATTTCAATGAGTGATGGAACTATCACCACCATTTATGGAGACAAAGGTCACGGTAGAAGGAACCAAAGACTGGGATATCCCGATATTGGAGATCAAGCACGATGATGAAGGGTTAGCATTGACCGGATTCTCCGTAGCTTCTTCCAAGGCACAAGTGTGTTGCACCGACCTCACCACTACTTCCGATAAAATCCCTCCCGCCATGAGAATGATGCGAAAAATGGGTTATCTTCCGGGACTTGGATTGGGTAGAAGACTTCAAGGTCGTAACACCATCATTGATGTGAAGGAACAGACTACCGTATATGGCTTGGGGTACAAACCGAACTCTCGATGCCGTAAAAGCTAAAGGCACGAAAGGTGAAGGGGTCCAGCTCCATCCTTACGCCGTCTCTCGACCCATTACTTTACAAAAGGAGGGACACAATATGATGAAAGTGATCGCGCATCTCCTCGTTAAAACCCTACTAGAGAACCTCGAGAAAGTTAGGGAAAGCCAACCAATCCCGTTCGAAGAATGTTCCTTGATTTGCCAGATATCCCCGGGGCTACCACTACCGTTCGTAATGAGTACGTCTTCAAAGGAAATCCGGCCGTTGTCAAAAAGTCGCATCCGGACAATGGACTTCTCCGCCTTTGAGTTAGCTCTTCCAAAGATCAGCAGATAGAAGCCGCCAAAGAAGCAAGACAAACAATGGGGTTTGCAAGAGTTGTTTGACGAAGAAGCACAAATCCCGCACTTGATTGACTTCAGTCGTACGATGAGATAGTTGCCGTTATTGGAGACGATGGTGAAAGTCATTTTGATCCTCGCACTTTGGTGACTAAGACAGAAATGCCATCAAGAATTGGGAGACATTCTCGTGGCCGATAGCCGCCGACAAAGAAATGATCACGGAGCTTGGATTGGTACCCGTCCTTCTCAACCCGGCCGTGTCAAACACCCCGTTGTCTATTCAATCGAGTCAGAATCTTTGAATTCCAGTCCCCGTAGTCATCCGAAGGCCTCACGCCCGAGGATTATGAAAATGTAATCGATGTCATCTTTCCCCTTATTTTGAATGAAATGACAAATCTTTCGATTATCCTCTTATTGCCAACTTAACAAATGATAAATTAACTCAAAAACTTAATAATGCTTAATAATGAATCATTTGAACAAGATGCAAACACACTAAACGAACAATACATTAAAGAAATCTTTAAGCGTGTTTCGTAAAAAAGGAAAACCGGGCCCAAGCCGCCGAGGAGGTTTTGATAAGTGTGAACTCGGGTACTATTGAGGAACCTAAAGAGACACAGATTGGAAGCTTCTTCCAGTGGGGTTGAAAGGGACAGATTGATCGAGCCGCTCGTAGAATACGTCGACGTGTTTGCATGGTCATACAAGGATATCCCGGCTAGACAGCTTCGATAGTAGAACACGTAATCCCTCTAGCACCGCATGCTAAGCCGCAGCGTAAACCGAGAAAGATTAAGCCGGAATGGTCTCTACAGTCAAAGAAGAAATTGAGAAGCTACCGCAGTAGGGTTCATCGAGTCATTGAAAACCCGACATGGTTTTCCAACATCGTGACCGTAACCAAGGCCAATGGGAAGGTGCGCCGCCGTGTGGATTTCCGAGATCCGAACAAGGCCCCCAAAGACGACTACCTCTCGCCAAACATAGACATCCCGGTGGACTCCACCGCTAACTACGAAGTCAAATCCTTCATTGATGGTTTTGCAGGCTACAACCAGAGATCAAGATGGCCGAGGAAGACCAAGAAAAGACAGCCTTCACCACACCACGGGAACCTACTGTTATACAAGAATGCCATTCGGGCTCAAGAATGCCGGCTACTTACCAAAGGGCAGCGACCGCGCTTTTTCATGACATGATCCACAAGGAGATTGAGGTCTATGTAGATGATATGATAATCCACTCCAAAGGAGAGGGTGGGCGCACTTTGTTGACCTACAAAAATTCTTTGAGAGGTTGAGACAAAGATTCCATGAGACTAAACCCCGCCAAATGCACCTTCGTGAGTGACAAGGGGAAAAGTGCTTGGGTATATGGTCACAGAGCGAGGTATAGAAGTTGACCCCGAAAGATCAAAGCCATCATGGATATGAGGCCACCTCAAACCCTGCATTTAAGTCAAGAGCTTCACGGGTAAATTGCAGAAGACATCACCGCTTTCAATCACTTGACCACTATGTGCGAGCCCATCTTCAAGCTCATGGAAGAAGAATGTGGATACGTAATGGACCGAAGAATGCCAAGATGCCTTTGACCGCATCAAGGCATACTTAGTACATTCCCCCTACTATGCCCCCACATAGACGAAGCCTCTTCTCGCTCTATCTCACTGTCACAGACACTAGCTTGGGGCTATGCTTGCTCAGAAAAGAAAGACTCTCGGGTAGAAAACGCCATTTACTTTGTCACCGGGCTACAAGGAGTGAGCTCAATTACTCAAGATGTGAAAAGACTCAGCGGGGCCAGACTGGCAGGTAGTCGGCAAATTGAAGCATTATATGCAAGCCCGCCCCGTGAATTTGGTCTCGAAAATGGACCCCATCAAGTACATCTTTGACAAGCCTTCCTCTCGATGCGTTTAGCGAAGTGGTCCTTCTTCTTGGCGTAATACGACATCAACTATGTGACCGAGAAAGGCCATCAAGGGTCAAGCATTGTCAGATCACCCGCGAACTTCCCGATGAAGACGAAGACAGAGGGCCAGAACCCCAATTCCCAGATGAAGGGATCTTTGCAATGAGCCCGAGAATAGATGGCAATTGTTCTTTGACTGAGCCGCTAACAAAAAGAGGAAATGGTGTAGGAATGCTATTGGTCGATCCAAAAGATGAGCATACCCCCATAGCCCTCAAGTTGAACTTTCCCGCCACGAACAATGTCGCCGAGTATGAAGCCCGCATTGCTTTGGTTTGGAAGCCGCCTTAGAAAGAAATGTCAAGGAGCTCGAAGTTTACGAGACTCGGCCCCGATCATCAACCAAGTCTCCAACAAGTGGAAGATCAGACCCTAATCCGCAACGGTATCATGCCCATATGGAGGAGTTGGACTCGGATGTTCGTAGAAGTGACTATCCACTACTTGCCAAGGGAAAAGAACAGATTCGCAGATGCCCTAGCTACTCTAGCCTCATTGGTAGAGATCCCCGAGGAAAAGCCATAAAGCCTTTCAGAGAGTGGGTAGAAGAGAAGCCCCACTATTGTGAAGTGGACCTGGGACCCGAGCCTATAAAGGAACCTCGTACAATCGTATTTACCAATTCCTCAAAGACGGAGAGTCAGCCTTTCGTAGACGAAGAAGGTAGACCAAAAGAAGGTGTCGAGCCAAAAGCTTGCGAGCCCCGAAAGGTTGGCCTCCCATTATGTCATCCTAGGAGGCAACCTCGTACAAGAAACGCTATCAAGGACCACTCCTCTTATGTGTCACTCAAGAAAGAGCCACAGAGTTGATGACCGAAGTCCACAATGGTCCTTGCGGTCCTCACATGAATGCCGAGCCCACGTGCAAGTGATCCTCGAATGGGTTACTACCGGATCTCCACGGAGACAGACCGCATCGCCCAAAGATGTCCGAACCTCGCGACAAGTGCCCGGCTTTGCCAACCTCAACCATCTCCCACCTCATGACCTGCACCGCATGACGACTCCTTGGCCGTTTGCAACTTGGGGCATTGACGTGATAGGGAAAATAGCCCCGACAGAAGCAATGGGCACGAGTTCGTGTTGGTAGCCATCGACTACTTCACCAAGTGGGTAGAGGCCAAGTCCTACAAGGTCCTCACTTCCGTTAAAAGTGGCCCGGCTTCATCAAAGAAAACATAATGTGTGCGTATATGGGGTGCCCAACGAGATCATTTCGATAATGGGTCACACTTCGAAGGAGACTGCGATAGACCGCCGTCCGAATTCCAGAGTTACTCGCCACAAGTCGTCCCCCGCATGCACTGCACTAATGGAGCTGTGGAAGCCGCTAATAAGACACTCGAGCGGATCATCCTAAGATAGCCACCCGTGGTCGTGATTGGCCCGAAAGCTGCACCTAGCACTGGGGCTACGTAACGCTCTGTCAGAATACCACAGGAGAAACTCCTTTTGCCCTAACTTACGGATGGAAGCAATGTTACCGGTGGAGTTGGAAATCCCGTCCATTAAGGGTCCTCCTGGAAAACAAATGCTGTCAACGAAGTAGAATGGCTACGAAGCCGGCATGATGAATCGGCCTTGCTCGATGAGAGAAGGCTCAAAGCCATGGAGCACACCTGAGCCTACCAGAGGCGAATGGCCGTAGCGTTTGATAAGAAAGTCAAAGCCGAAACATCAAAGAGGGTGACTTAGTGCTGAAAGTAAAGCCCCTACCGTAGACAACCCCCGGGAAAATGGGAACCCATTTGGATCGGCCCTTATGTAGTGCGTAAGATACTGTCGGGAGGAGCAATGAAGCTTGCAGACTTGGATGGCATCCCTTTGTCCACCCAATAACGTTGATAAACTCCGAAGATACTATGTCTAATAAAAAAAAAAAAAAATCTTAGTGCAAAAAGAGTAATACCCACTAGGTCCGAAAAAACCCAAAAAGGGCGGTCTAGGCAAAAACAACAGGTTGCACGTAGAAAAAAAAAAAAAAAGAGAGACTTAGTTTTGTTAGTTCACCGTAATGAACTACGAAGACCCGAGCCCCTTTAGCCTTTCTTGTAAAAAGGGGAACGTAGGCGTACCATATATGGTCTCGGTCTAAACAATAAAAGGGCAATAAAGCTTCCATAAAGTGCGTCCTTAGCAATAAATAAAAGGGTATTTCGCTTTTCATAAAACGGGTCCCAAGTAATAAGACATTTGAATTTCCATGAAACATGTCTTAATTAATTTCTAAAATAATATTTCTTGTTCATTACAAGTCAAAAATTTCTTGATGAGTTCAAGCACGGTCTACCTCTTGACTCGCTAACCTCGCTAAAAAGATCTAAAATACAATAAAATGCCTAAATAAACTAATGTGTTTGCAAATGGCAATAAGAGGATCTTGAGAAAAGACTTGTCGAGCCGTCATTCCGCTGAGTCTTCTTCAGCCTTCTTCCCTTCCTACTCGGCCTCTTCGAGTCTTCTTCCTTTTCTTCTCAATAATGTCGGTATCCCTCATCCCGACCTCACGGTATCCTCACCGGAGCCTCTACCAACCCCGTTTCAATAAGCGCTCTCTCTATACGAGCACGAGTCCGTATCTCCTCCCTCTCCGAGACTCAGTCAAATGAGCAACCTCGGACAACCTCTTGTACCGAGCCTCCATGTCCCGACTGTCACCTCGATTGGTTATGGCAACCCGCCTTAGCCTCGGTCTCCCTCGTAGTCCTACTCGAGTCGTGGTCGCCCCAATAAAGCTCTGCGTCTATCCTCCAAGATAACCTAAGTCGCTCCCATCCCCTCTCTCGTACTCCCAAGTAGACGGTGGTCAAGATCGTGCTCTTCCTGCTCCTAAAGATAGCCCCGTGGGAAAGCAAAGCGTATGTCCAAGCCCTCGAGAAAAAAAGTGAAGCCGGGCCGGGTCCCTCATGTCTAGAGACATCACCTCCATGGTCCGGATGTCCTCCCTTGGGCCACTCAAAGGCTCCTCAGTAAAGCCCCAAACCGCCCGGATACCAAGCGGGGTATGTAGAAGGATGACCAAAGCAGGTAATCCCCGGAACCCCTCACAAATATAAGACTCCTGAAATATCCTCCCGGGTCCGCAACCTCCAAGCATGGTATCCACCAACGGATGTCCGAAGTGGATAGCCTAGCCATCATCAGCTCCCGCCTACCCCCGTTCCCGCCGCCTAGGTGCACCTCTCCGAGAAATCACCCAAGGGCACCGAGCCCAAAGCCCCGTGCAAAGCCCCGAGCCTCTCCCGCAGCCACAAAGTCAACATAGCCTGACTCCCGACCTCATGAAATGGTCTCCCCGAGCCATCCCTGTCGATCCCATGCAAAGTCTCCCCAAAACCAAGTGGGACGATATCCTTCCCGGCCACTCTGCAGTCTCGACCATGTCCCAGAGACCACCGTGACAAATCCCCACTCTGACTCAGCAAAGAACGGAATGGCCGTAAAAGACGCAAAGGATAAATGCGTCCATAGCCACCATGGTAGCGAGCCCATAGCCGGAGATCCAAACTCGCCCGGGATCTCGGAAAGGTCAATCCTGTCCGAAGCTACCATCATCTCTCGGCCTCTCCTGCAGAGGAATCTGCGAAAAGATGTAAGCTTTACCGCCACCGGCACGTCTCCGATCGGCGGAATAGATATAGCCTCGGCCTGACCCCCAATCAAGGCTCAAGTCTTCGTGCGTTGGGACGATTTCGTTGTAAGAAAAGCAAGTAAACATGTCTCCTGACGTCCTGTAACTTTGTTGCGGCTCTCAACAGTCCCAATCGGGCGGAGATCCCTCAAATGCCATAAAGACTTGATCTTGAAGGAAGAATCAAGCGGCCCTCTTGTGATTTTGGAAGTAAATTTCCTTCAGATTTCGAAATAAAAAGGGGAATAAGACCCTAAGAGTATACTCACAAGGCTATCAAAGGCAAGGTGGTATATCAAGCTCCCTCGTGTCGTGATGTGAATCCTCATCCTCCCTCGGTACTCCGTGTACGACGATGAGAGGTGTGCGGGAGGGATAGGCGGGTCGCAGGGCTCATCCTCCCCATATCCCCGAGTGACCGCCGCCGTTCGTTAGCCTTCGTGGCGTCCTCGTGCGCCGCTTCCACAAACACGGCGTAGGGGTACCCATGTCAAAATACTCCTCCGCAGACTATACCTCCCTGGTACTCAATCTCATCCGCCTCGCTCCCTCGGGCCGCATCCGTGCTAGAGGATCGTGTGGAGTAATGGCGTCCAATGGAGGGACATGACCATGCCGCTCGAAAAACGGTCCCCGCATATATGATGTCGCAAGTCGCCCAGTGAGCCACCTCCTCTCGCCTTGTCACCTCAATAGCATCTCAGCCAAAGAAAATCTCCTGATACCGCCCTGTGGGTAGAAGTCCACTCCATCCGGTCCATCCTTATTGAGCACAAAGCTTCACCATCTTGTAGTCGAAAGTGATCCGGGTCTTCCCCGTGAACCTATCCCTCACATCTCTCCTCCAAATGGAACCATCGCAGGAAAATGGTGATATCACTCTGGCTGTTCCAAGGAAAGAACCCGATCACCTCGCAAAACCAGGCCCTCGCATGTTCAAAAACATCAAAAAGGTCATTTTTTCTCATAAGAAGTCTCAAGACAAATAAAAGAGAAAAGAGAAGAGAAAGAGAGGCTACCTCAAGGGCAAATGAGAAGGCCCATAGAAGCTGCCTTTGTTTCGATCGTACATGTCCAGAGAAGTATAACTCGGCCTAATCCGGCCTCTCCCCAAGAGACCGTCCCTATCCCATCCACATCAACCAAAGAGTCAAGGAGGCAAGTCATGGCTAGCGTCCCCGTAATTAGCAAAGATAGTGACCGACAAGATCAACCACACGAAAGCTCTAACCGGGCGGTGGGCACGTCACTACCAAAGAAAAGTCCCGCATGCGCCTGGGATCGCCACCTCGACATCCCTCGTCTCCATACCCAATCCCTTGGGAATCGGCTCAAATCCCACCAAAGCTCGGAACTCCTCACCGTAATGTGGTCTCTCCAAGTCACGGGCCTCCCGGTGAACCGCAGCCGATAATCTGTAAAATCGGCGGGAGTCACAAGCAAGCTCTCCCCGCTCGGAGTGGAAACTATGAGTAGTAGTCCCACCAAAACTCGAAGAGCCCGAACTGTGCCCTTGCTCTTCGAGGTGATGTGAATTCCCGTGCCGATGGCCTCCACAAACGCGTCCGCACCGGTAGCCCTCACCAACTCTTTAGGGTTCACCCCATTCTTCTCAAAATACGGCATCCTCTCGCCAAAGATTCTTTGCTATCTCGGATGGTCCCCTAGACTTGTTCTCCACTGTAGACAAGCACATCAAAAAAAAAAGAAGTGTCACCCTTCATCTCATTTCAAAAGCATGCATATAGTCACAAAAGCGCACATATTTTTCAAAAGAAAAGCATTCATACAAGTCTTTTTAACATCTTTTTGCATCAAAACGTGACTTTCATCATTTGAAACACGTCATTTTAAGCACGTTGCTTTCCTAAGGCACAAAATCATAATTTTCACAATTCTTTGCACATAAGCATTATTTTTCAAATAAAATGGCATGCATGAATCATTTTCATCTTTCAAAATCATGTTTTCTCATTGAAAATCAGAATTTTGACCTAGTTCTAGCACAAGGCAAGAACTCCGTCTCATATTTAGACAATTCTCATTCTTACTTCATTTGCGAAAAAGTGAGTCATTCTCATAATTTTCATCAAATAAATTTCACATGCATATTCTTAGCCTCATAGGTTGTTCATGCATCTCAAAATCATTCAAAAATCCTAAGAAAATCCTAGAAAATTCCTAAGTTCGGGTTAAGCCCTAAATTATTCAAAAAATCAAGCAAAATCATCGGATTTGAGCCAAATAAGAACGCTTACCCCAACCGATCGCGGGTTCGTCGATTTGTGCTCCCTCCTTCCCGGATAGAGCTCCGATGGAGGCGTGAGAAAGTCATACCTCCTATCCGTCCGGACAAGCTCCTTCCTCTTCCTTTGAGCGGCCACGGAGACATTCCTCCTTGCTTGTCTTGGTGCCGGATCCATCTCAAATCAAGGGAAGCAAGGGAATTCAAAGAATTTCGAAATTCTTTCTTCTCTCCTCTCTCTCTCTCTCTCGGCTGAAGGGGCGGCAACAATGCCCAACAGCCCGCTCAAATCTGTTTTAAATAATCAGAAAATCAGGTTTCCAGCCGTACGGCTTCTTTTTCCAGCCTCTCATGCCGGGCGGCCTCTTTCGCTCTGAGCAAAAATTACGATTTTGCCCTTGGACTTTCCACTTGGGCCTCCAATCCTCGTTATCCTCTAACTGAGATAACACCCTCTTCAGAAGATATCCCTTATCGCCTAAGCAATCAAGCTCTATTCCCAGTCACCTCCGTTAATTTCGTTATAACGGGATAACGTTAGGTGACAACCTCCGAATTGTCGAGTTCTTCTTAACTTAAGCTACCTCTGTCATGAATAGTGACGTATGCTTAAGTCATTCAAACTTTGGCAACCCATATCTCTGATTCGAAAGAGATTGAGACGTATGCTCAAGTCATTGGCAACCCATATCTCTAATTCGAAAGAGATTGAGACGTATGCTCAAGTCATTGGCAACCCATATCTCTAATTCGAAAGAGATTGAGACGTATGCTCAAGTCATTGGCAACCCATATCTCTGATTCGAAAGAGATTGAGACGTATGCTTAAATCATTCTAGCTTTGGCAACCCATATCTCTGATTCGAAAGAGATTGAGACGTATGCTCAAGTTCACCAAACTCTAGCTACCTCTATCCACTCGACAGTGACGTAAGCTCTAGTTTCAATCAGGTGACATCCTCCAGTAATTGTCAATCAGGTGACAGCCTCCAGTAATTGTCAATCGTGTGACAAATTCTCCATTAATTGTCAAAATCTCAAGAATCCTAGACATCGTTCCTAACTATCTAGTGATGCTTGAACTACGATCAAGGCTTGATTCCTCCGGGATACGTAGGTAGCCTTTATAAAAGGTCTAGCCATTCGACCACTTTGGTCACCCTGTTTCTTTGTCACTCCTCAGTGATAAAGCAGCCCCTCATAGAGGTTCGTATATCCGACCACCTTGGTCACTCCTAGCATATCCCCGGTAGGATCAATTGCTTGACCTCCTAGGTCATTTTCTCTTCTATTTCCCAGAAGAGACCCGGTTTCTTCTTCCTCCCCGGATCCTAATTCCGAACTACGGCCCGGCTTGATTCCTCCGGATACGTAGGTAGCCTTCCAGAGGTTCACCCACTCGACCACCTTGTTCACCCAATCCGTCTCGGCATTCGCCGCATCGGATCCTTTTCTATCGACAACCCCACTCGCCTTGCAAGTAACGTTGCCGAGGGGCTTCGTAAGCACCCAAATCCGGCTCATGCCTTCCGGTTAAATTTCCCGGCAATTTCGGTAAGTTTCCGGTAATTCCCTGACCTTCCTAGTGTTCCGGAAATGTTCGAACAATTCCAAATTAAATTAAGGGTCGAAGGGAGCCTTCCTAATTAAGAAACACGTTTTTCTTAATTAGGAAGAGGATTCTAGAATTTGCCACCTTGCATGGTTCTAGAAATGCTTTGAGTCACAATGGATAATGCCGCACGGCCGCATTAGCTCATTGTCCCTAGCCGCACGGCTTCATTAGCCTTATCCGCATCGCCTATAAATAGAGCCCTCCTCTACCCATTTCAACACACACAATCCATAGAAAATCACCCACAAACACTCCAAATACGTGAAGAATATCGCTGGAAGCTCAAGAAGGTGAAGAAGAAGGCCAAGAAGCTCCCTCCCTCCTCCTTGAAGATCCAAGACCAACCTCTCCTCCTAGCTCCGACCAAAGAAGAAGGAAGCCATTGGTAACCTCGCACGCCCTACCTTTGCATCCTAATTGCTTTATAAATTGCTCATTGCATTGTCTTTATATTGCTTGGGACTTGGTAGATTAAAGATCCTATCTTTATATTCCCCCTTCCCCTTTGGCATGCATTAGACATCATTTGTCATAAAAATGTAGTCTTTTCCCATAAAGGTGCATCCTTTGCACCTAAAACCCCCGTTTTCAAATAAAAATGTCATCTTCATGCATCCTTTGCATATAAAAATCAAATCTTTTTCAATCAAAATGCATCATTTGCATCCAAAATCCCTTGTTCAAGCATCATTTGCTTTAAAGACCATGTACTAGCATCATATGCTTTTCAAAATGCAATCTTTATGCATCATTTGCATAATGAATGCCAATTTCTTCAACAAAATGCATCATTTGCATAAAAATCAAATCTTTATGCATCATTTGCAATAAAGATTATTTCTTTAAACTAAGTGCATCATTTGCAACCCAAAAATGTCATCTTTTCATTAAAGATTCATTTTTACATACATTTCCATTAACAACCTAGGAATGGACCGGTGTAAGAGATCCTATCTTTACATCGTTCCTTCCATTAAAGGTTCCATATCTCTTTAGAAAGGGACACCTTGAACCCTATATCTCCGATTATCGCTTAAGAAAGAGTATGAAGCATCTATACGAGCTCGACCGTCTTAAAGCGTAGGATTGATGGGCTAAGGACCCTCCTTTTCTAAAGAACCTCATCTTTGACCAAAAGAGAGTCATTCTCTCGATTACGCAAGTCCCGAGGGTCCCGAGGTTAAAATGCGATGATCACAAGTCATAAGATGAGGACGGGATCATAATCCCAAATACATAAAATTCCAAGGAATCCCGAGCGACAACCAACAAATGGTTTGTACGTCCGGAAGACAACTTGGGACATTCCCCCCTTTTTCTCAAACACATGCACACAAGAAAGCACGCAAGCAAGCACGATTACTGAAATCTTGGGAGACTTGCTCCGGCAAGGCACTTTGGGTGAACGCCAAACGTTCTTCCCAAGGGGTAACTTAACCTCCGAACCCAAGTAAAAACCTTTTTTTCAAAGTTTTGAGGTAATCAAAATGGCGTGGCGACTCCGTTTTTTTCAAATAACTCGGATGTCTTCAAACTCGCGTGAATCCAACAAAATTTGGGCACCACATTCACACCAGTACGGTCAGGAATCGAATCCCATGGTTCCTAGGAATCTTCCTATCTTCATGTTGCAGCCTTTGCTTATGGACAGGGAAGAGTTGCACCGGTATAGGCTGGGAGTGTCTTTTACTGAGAATGTCCTTAAGGATGCTGACTATGACATCTTCCAAAGGATGAGGATGAAGAGCCCGCAAGTGATGGCTAGAGAGGGGAAAGATCCCCATGTCCCAGAGATCCTCCTATCCCCCGCAATCGTTTTGCGTATGTGTAAGTACCCAAATCTGGCTCATGCCTTCCGATTAAGTTTCCCGGTAATTCCCCGGACTTTCCTAAAGTTCAGGGGCAATTCGGGAAATTTTCCAAACCTTCCGAGGGGTGAAGGACTTACTAGGAATTAAAATTCCACGTAGTCCTTTGTTGGAAAAGCCCTTCTAGAAGGCCACCTTGCATGATTCTAGAAATGAGCTGAGTCATCTCAGGATAAAACCGCACGGCCTCATTAGCCATGGGGTTACAGCCGTACGGCCTCATTAGCCGCTGCCAGACTGCCTATAAATAGAGACCTCCTCTATTCATTTTAGGGGGGGGGGGATTTTCAGTAGTATTACTCTGCAAAAATACCACCACGAAATTCCAGAGAGCTGAGAGTGTCAAAAACCACCTCCCTCCTCTTCAAAACCTTCCAAAGTTGATCCTTCCCTAGGCAAACTTCAAGGAGAAAGAGGAACACCACCATTGGTAACCTCTCCTCCCCTTTATCTTGCATTATACTTGTATTTATGTGATATATTGCTCCTTGCTTTACATATTGCTATATACTTGCTTGGTACTTGGTATATTGTCTTTAAAGATCCTATCTTTAGGCATGTAAATCATACCCCCCCCCTTTTGTATCAAAATAGCATCCTTTGCTCTTAAAATGACATCTTTATGCATCCTTTGCACTTAAAATGTCATTTTTACATATAAAGTTGCATCCTTTCTATTAAAAGTGTTATCTTTGCATCAAAGTAGCATCCTTTTCACTTAAAATGCCATTTTTACATATAAAGTAGCATCCTTTGCATCAAAATAGCATCCTTTGCTCTTAAAATGACATCTTTATGCATAAAGTAGCATCCTTTGCACTTAAAATGCCATTTTTACATACGAAGTTGCATCCTTTGCATTAAAAGTGTTATCTTTGCATCAAAGAAGCATCCTTTGCAACCAAGTAGCATCCTTTGCACTTAAAATGTCATCTTTTTCATTAAAAGTGTCATCTTTAGCTTAAACATGCATCCCCCATGTCCCTCATGGTTGGATCTCTCTCCTAGGATTGCCTAGTGACCTTCATAAGGCATAAAAAGGCATAGGATGAGTATAAAGATCCGATCTTTATACCCCTTCCCTAGTCCCCTTTGGTACTTGGAGCATCTCTTGGAGCGAGATGGTGTAAAGGTCCTATCTTTACATCGTTTCCTCCACTTAAAGATGCCATAGACGGATTCTCCTTTAGAAAAGGACGAACCCTAGCCATATATCTCCGATCATCACTTGAGACGAGCATAAATGTCCCGAAAGAGTCCAAACCGTCTCAAGATGTAGGATTGATAGGCAAAGGTCATTCCTTTCTAAAGAGTCTCATCCTTGGGCTATGAAAACGGTGTCCCTCTCTCGATCACGTGTGACCCAAGGTCTCATCATGATGATCATAAGTCCAAGATGAGAAGGGGACCAAAGTCCCTAATATATAAAAATCCAAGGAATCCCGAGCGATAACCAACTCATGGTTTATACGTCCGGAAGACCACTTTGTACATTCCCTCCTTTTCAAAATACACATCCCACACACGAAAGCATTAAGGCAAGTATGAAAAGCGGATCTTGGAAGACTTGCTTCGGCAAGGCTCTTTGGGTGAACGACGATCCGTTCTTCCCAAAGGGTAACTTAACCTTCGGACCCAAATCCTTTTTTTCAAAGTTTTGAGGAAATCAAAATGGCGTGGCGACTCCGTTTTTCAATTTAAACCGGACGTTTCCAAACTGATGTGAGGCGGTGATCCCCCTTACACGAGAAAGTGGTTCCAAAATGGCGTGGCGACTCCGTTTTTCAATTTAAACCGAAGAGTTTTGAGGTCAGGGAGGATCGGTATTGGTCTTGGCCGGAGAGGGAGGAGGCTTGATTGAGGTTGAGGAAGCTTTTGGCAATGGGCTCTGCGTATCTGCGTATAGAGAGAGAAAGTGAATCTGTGAGTCTGTTGTGTGTGTGAACTGTGTGTGTCCTCTTTGCCAAATGAACGCAATTGGTTATTTATAAGTAGATTGGAAATTGGATTAATTGGTCGCACGACGCAACGTATCCAATTTCCAAGCCTCAAGCTGTCGCACGACTGGAGGAGTCAATAACCGATTCTGGCGCCAAAACCAGATTCTGGAACATTCCGGGTTAATACCCAAAAGGTCCAAACTGATTAATTCCTTTTAGGTCCTTTTGTCCGGGAAAAATACTAAAACATACTTCCTTCGAGAGAAACTTATAAAATGTTTCTGGAAGTCTCGGAATGGACCAGGAATTTACCAAAACGCCCCTTAGTGCGATTTTATCATTTAAAATGCACCTAAAAAGGGATCGCGAATTGGATTGGCGTACTTACAAAGCCCCTCGGCAACGTCACTTTTGGAAAAAGTGGGGTTGTCGATAAAATAAGACCCAATCCCAATGAGCATCAAGGGATAAGGCAACGGGCTAGAAGGTGAACTGGGGGAATCGGGTGGCTGGACCTTTCTGAGAAAGGATTCCTACGTATCCCTTGAAAAGGTAATCAAGCCAAATCGTAGTTCAACAAAGAGGTGGCGCTAATGAGAGGCCACGGGCTTTGTACCCAAAAGAAGTGAGAACGTATGGTGTCTCAAACCTTGAAGTGAGAACGTATGGTGCCTCAAACCGAAGAAGTGAGAACGTATGGTGCCTCAAACCGAAGAAGTGAGAACGTATGGTGCCTCAAACCGAGAAGTGAGAACGTATGGTGCCTCAAACCGAAGAAATGAGAACGTATGGTGCTTCAAACCGAGAAGTGAGAACGTATGGTGCCTCAAACCGAAGAAATGAGAACGTATGGTGCCTCAAACCGACTTTGAAAATGACGCGAGACCTACGGTGTCTCGAACCTCTTTTGAAAATGAAGTGAGATCTACGGCGTCTCGAACCACTTTTGAAAATATTGTGAGATCTACGGCGTCTCGAACCACTTTTGAAAATGAAGTGAGACCTACGGTGTCTCGAACCACTTTTGAAAATATTGTGAGATCTACGGCGTCTCGAACCACTTTTGAAAATGAAGTGAGACCTACGGTGTCTCGAACCACTTTTGAAAATGTTGTGAGATCTACGGCGTCTCGAACCACTTTTGAAAATGTTGTGAGACCTACGGTGTCTCGAACCAACTTTGAAAATATTGTGAGAACTACGGTGTCTCGAACCACTTTGAAAATATTGTGAGAACTACGGCGTCTCGAACCACTTTTGAAAATGTTATGAGATCTACGGCGTCTCTGTAAGTACCCCAATCTGGATCACACCCTTTCAAACACACGGGAAACACCGCAGACTCATCAACACAGTCTCGACGACCCCTCTCACTCAAAACCCTCTCTAAACCCCCAACCAAACCAAGGGAGGAGCCTTTCTCGGGATAAAGGGACAAAAGGACCTTTCGGGAATTTTCAGAAATTGGGAAAGCAATATTGGTCCGTACGGACCTCTTTGTTGTCATAATTACTGAATCTTCTTAAAGTCCACAATATTCCCTCAAATCCCGGGGAAAATGATTACTCCCCTGCAGAGTTGGTCCGTACGGACCTCTTTGCATGCAAGATGGTCCGTACGGACCTTATTGCTCAGGGGACACCATAATTGCAAATATTCCTCCATCATCACGCATTCCCTCAAATCGAGGAAAACCAAAATCGGATTACCAAGGAGGTCCGTACGGACCTCTTTGCACCTAATCTCGGCACTATAAATAGAGGGCTCCCCTCCTCATTTTCACACTCCTCCCACTTCTCTCTTCCTCCCTAGGCCTTTCCGGCTTCCCCTCTAAGTCCTTCCGAGGCATTCCCGGCCCCTTTCGGATCCTTCCGAGGCCTTCCGAGCCCCTCGTGGTGCTCCGAAGCCTCCCCGAGCGCTCCCGAGACGCTCCCGCGCCGCCCGAGGCACTCGAGGTACTCGAGGCCCCTCGTGGTACTCCGAGGCCTTGCACAGTCTTTCCACGGTGTCCCGGCTCTTTCCGAGTCAAACCGACGATCCCAAACCACGCCGAAACTCGCCCGAGTGACTCCCGCCACCACAACGCACGCCGAACCTCTCGCCCGAGTGATCCCGACGATCCCCACGCACGCCGAACCTGCCGCCCGAACGCAGCCTACAACCTCAACTCACGCCGAAACTCTGTCCGCGTACAACCGGTCCCTCCCGAAGCAATCCCGATCCATACCGAACGCTACTCCGACCTCAAACACTATTCCCCGCGCGGAAGACAGGACACGAACCAACATTGGTAAGGCTTCCTTCCTACACTATTTCAATACATTTCCATACATAGCATACAATGTAGACATCCGATACAAAGATGCATTTTTAAAAGCACACACACACACACACAACATTTAAAGGATATTAGGGGTATCCGAAAGACTCGTTTTACGAGGCTACTCGGGTGAGCTCTAATATTCTAATATTCTCTTCCCGGGAGTCATCTGACCTCCGAACTCAAAATCTCATCACACAAAAACAGTTTAAAATTATCTTTAAACTGATGCCCTTTTTCAATGTTTTGGGCTTAATAAAAACGGCGTGGCGACTCTACAAAGCAAAACACAGCGAGACACCTCCAACACGCAACGCTAAAACGGAATAAGCCGTATGCCGGGCGCGATTGCGCCGCTCTCGGATCCGGGCGACTTTCCGAACAGCGACGAATGCGAGATGCCGGGGGCTCCGCGCGCGAGCCGGATCCCGGGTAATTTCAGTTGGCGACTCTGCTGGGGAATATTTTGTTTTAAAAACTTTTAAACAAAACAAAAGATTTTTAAAACGATGATGAGGGTCAAACTTTCATTTTACCCCTTCCTTTAACTGTTATGTGTGTGTGCACGTGCTTCGTTTTTATTTTACAAAAAAAAAAATACAAAAAAAATGCATCAATATACATCTGTGCATACATTTAAAATTCTTCAAAAAACTTCTGTTTTACTCGGTAAAAGAATTTTAGAGACCGCACACTACGCGCACCTTCTTTGCCTCGGTTACACCGCACTCTACTCACTGCGCCTCGGTTACACCGCACGCTACGCGCTTCTTGCCTCGGATACACCGCACACTACAACCCTCAACCGGAGTGGTCTCGCTTGCAGTCCGTTTGGTCTTCCTAGGCCTCTCGGATGCGCACGGGATCATTCCAAACATCCCATCCTAGCCAAGCGTCAACCGCACGTTTGAGTCTTGAGTCACACTCTGTCCGCACTCGGTTGGTTTTTACCTGCATCGTGTCATACGGCTGGATACATATACCATGCCCGCCATTTTTCGAGTCAAGGCTCGGAACTCAAGATCCCTTGCGCAAGCAAAGCGATGAAAGGTCATGCTAAAATCTTGACTGATCTTGATTTCCGGCTACACTCGAGACGATGTTCCGTCCCGATATACATCCATGCTCACATGACACCATGTCATCAAGCCTTTGATACGTCGGCCATGACAATATGACCCGACCAACGCCTAACGTCCACGTATCCCTTGCGCAAGCAAGGTAAAGAGAGGTCATGCCGAACTCTTGACCTCGATCTTGACTCATGTGGCCGGCTCAGTTCATTATTCACATGGCTAACGCATCAAAACGAACATGACAGGCTCGGTCCTTAGGTTCGATTTTTCTTTTAGGCCGGTGGAAACCGCTTGCACTATAGGACCCTCGCTCGGGTGTCCACCGGGATGTCGAAATACAGGGTGCAAAACGAGGGGCTTATAGCCGCACGTATGGTCTCCACGACCCAGATCTAGCATAGTTGCGAAAAGA
Organism: Adenophora triphylla var. japonica; assembly: GCA_022495995.1. NCBI lineage: Eukaryota > Viridiplantae > Streptophyta > Magnoliopsida > Asterales > Campanulaceae > Adenophora > Adenophora triphylla. Next base: position 45,026 of record JAFEMH010004798.1, read on the forward strand.
AGAGCAATCTTTTCCAACCTACCTAGGATTCTGAGAAAACATGTTTTAAGTAAATTAAAACAACAAAAAAATCAAAAAATAAAAGAAACGGAAACCGCATGCCACGTGAGCTTTCCCCTTTTATCCCGTTAGGCCATTCCGTGTCTAAACCTTGCCCATCACCCTCCAAATAACCGAGAGTGGTTGAGAATACCTGAAGCCGCCTTTTCGGTATCGAGGTCACAAGGTCCGATAGCCCTTCCAGCTTCAACGGTCCGCACCGGCCCGCTACTTCCCCATGACGGGATCAACGTATAACAGTGAGGGAAACGGAACCCCGCCACTAAGGAACCTCCCGGACAATGGAGGAGGTGCTGCGAGCCTTCGAAACCATCAAGAAGCGCCAAAAGGAACAAGCAAGCCTGGATCGTCGACACCTTGCGTCTTCGAGGAACAGCTTTGCGCTCTAAACCTGACAGAAACGGAACCTTTGTTCTCATAGAGGACGAAGATATACCGGCTCCCCGGTTTCTCAAAGCTATCGGCGAGTCCCGCCTCCGCCAAGCTACGAGATCCTAGCAACGCAAAGCGGCTCTCGCTCAAAGCTCCCCTCGGGCGTCGGTCAAGCGGCTCGGCATGCCCGCCTCGGCACGGTCGGTTTCCGGCTCTGCACATCAAGCTCAAGGTAACAACGGCACACATACGTGCTCGCTTCCGCGTATCCCAATGCATCTCGGTATCCCCGTGATTCAATCCTTTGCCTCTATACGAGCCTCGCAACCACAATCAAAAGTCCCCATTCTTACCGGGGACAGCATCCGAGCGGATATCCAGACATCTCCAGGTTGCCACCGCTAGTACGCGATTAGGGCTAACGAATCGTTTCCCGGTTCCCAAACACAACCCTTAGCGGACCTGGCAATCACGCCCTCAACTTCAACACCCCTGGGTATGGGTTGGTATACACTCAACTACCTCCCCAAGACTCCCGAATGGCGATCCCATCGCCCAATCCACTCCATCTTCGGTTTCCGTCCACGAAAACGGTAACCCGCCTCGCATTGTGATCCTCACTTTGTGGCTTGGGCGATCGAACAAATGAAAGACATGCAAGGCAAGCTAGCTAGTTCTCGGAAGGACTCCCTCCTGCCTGCGATCCGAACAAAGTGGTCCCTCTCCCTCCAAAGTTCGGGATGCCGAAATGGAAAAGTTTGACTAACGAGAATGCCCAAAAACCCACATCGACACCTACGTCCTGGGTATGAGAGCCAAAGGGCAACCCTCAACAGATGGCGTATCATTTTCGGCATTCCCTCAAATCCACGCACTAAGGTGGTTCCTCAATGTGAAGGCGTAAAACCGCTCCACGTGGGATCGAGATCGTTGAAATTTTCCTGGAGAAGTACCGCGCCAATCTTGAATGGGAAACAAACCGTCATGACTCGCAAGCTACCGAACAAAAGGATGACGAACCGGTGGGCGAGTTCTACAAAAGATGGAACTGGAAGCTAAGCGAGATAATGGATCCGCTTTCCAAAGAAGAGCAGATGGACATCTTCCATTCCCGCCTCAAGCCATCTTTGAGAACCTTGATCGCCCACCATTTCTACCGGATCTCCGTGCCATGGTCAACGCCGGACAAAGTTTGAAAAGACTCTGAAGTCTTCAAAAGGCAACAAAGAACCCCCGCCTCATCTTACCGCTATCGAACAAACCCGCAACTTCAACTCCCCGCTCCGACCAAAGGAAAGGAAGCAAATTTCGAACAAGGCACTACATTCGTAACTGAGCTCAAGTAAAACCGCGATCAAGCAGCCCCAAAGAATAACAACCCCTCGCTTCCCACGCCCAAAGCATTTAGATAACCTCGGAAATGCCCTTGGGTCAAGTATTTGAGGCTTTGGTGAAGCGAAATCTTCTCAAACCACTTCCGAGAATTTCCAACCGAAGACTCTCAAGCCCAACATGGATATGAGCAAACACTCAGCGCCTTCCACAACTACCCCGGCCACACCACCGACAATTGCTTCGTACTCAAGCTGTGTGGTCCAGGGGCTCATTGAGGAGGGAAAATTGGAACGCCCGAGGTCCCAATACCATCGGAAATCCATTCCCGAACGACAGTGGTAAACTCAATAGCTTGACGAAACTCCAAGCGAGAGCACCCCCCGCAATTTCCGAAACCGTCGCATGTCGTCCCGCTACGGATCGGGAGCGTGAAACCGCAGTCAAGAGATCTCGTGACCGGGAATTCCGACAAAGAACGCCCAAGGGCAACCTGTCTCCTACGATCTTTGCCCCAGCCCAAGGCATACAAATGGATGGATCGAACGTTCCCGTAAGAGACCGAGTCCAACGGTAGCACGGAAGCGGTTTAGCCTTCACGTACGATGACTTGCCAATATGTGAGAATCGGCACAACGAAGCCCTCCTCATCCTCATAAAAATAGAGATGTTCTTCCTCCCGAACGTCTTGATTGATAACGGCTCCGCAGCCAACATCATCGCTTTAAGCACACCGAAGCGACTCCACATCGACCGCTTCTCTCGATAAGGCCTTCACCTCGGTAATCCGAGCCTACGATTCCACCGCACGACCAATCGTAGGAGTCATCAATCCGAGGATCCACCCGACGTACAACCGGAGCTTCCAGAGAGTTCCAAGTCGTGGAAATCAAACCCACCTTCTCTCGCTTTGTTGGGGCGACCTTGGATACATCGGATGAAAGCAAGATCATCCACTCTTCACCAATGCGTAAAATTCATCAATGCTAATGGAGCGATCGAAGTGATCCATGGAAGCAGCAGTAATGGCAAGTGCTTGGCCAGCAAGCTATGACCTGTAAGAAGGTCCCAACATGACCGAATACTCTTCCCGTATGATTCTCCTACCCTGTCTCAAGCTACGAAGTGGATCCTTACATCCACGCTCTAAGCCGCGACGAGCTGGAAATCGAAGAACTCATGGGGTCGGGATGACAACTCGACATATGCGATCGTGAAGAATGCTTCGAGAGAGGATCAAGGATGGATGCCCTAATGGAGATTGATCGAGGAGTAGACCCTCACTTCGCCGAAAACCCTCTTGCAACCGGCTCATCACCGATCCCCGTACAAGACAACCCTCTAGCCGACACTCGGATCTTACGGGGACAAACCATCACAGCTTAGTTCAATTCAACATTCCGTGTCCGACTGGATGAACAGTGGCGCAACCTCCTCCAAGGCTTAATCAGTGGAAGGAGATATAGCATGCCTCCGCTCGAATCGTACATTGTAAATGTCGCCCAAGCAAAGATCCTGATAAAGAGGCAGATTCTATGAAAGTGATCAACATCGGCCAAGAATCCACTCCGACCGCCGAATGCTTCGCCTCCTAGAAGTGGCCCTCGCCGACTTCTATCATCAAAACCCCCAAGGACCGGTGGCAACACTAATGGAGGGACATCATCGTGGAGCAGCCAAAACCTCCGCGATCCGGTTTGAAATCGAACCGCATGCAAGCTACTTTCGGGACTCATGCCAAGGGAAGATTGGCCACCCGAACCAAAGACCACTACCCTCTAGAGCTACGGCCATCCGAGAGTAATGAAGCTCGGTCCAATCCCTCGTCGCCTATAGTCTAGCTTCGAGTCTTGTTGTCCGTCTATTCACATCTTTTGAGTCTTTTGACGGCTTACGCCCGACGATTGTGAATCTTTGATCAACAATGTACGCCTTTCACGCTTTCAATAAAAGGTCCGACCTTCCTAAAAAACCATTTCATTGCATCTTTAACAAATGATGATATTAACTAATCAAAACAAGTTAATAACAATTCATCTATACAAAAGGCAAACACATTAATTAAATAAATGCATCAAGCAAACATTTAAGCATGTTGTCAAACGAGAGAAAAACCGTGGGCCCAAGCCGCCGAGAAGGTTTTAATCACAACGATTTGCAAGATTGCCGAAGAGCCAAAGAGACGCAAGTCCAACGCCATTTCCAAAGACAAACCGTATCTTCCAATACCTCAAGAACGGGAAACCACCTTCACGAACAAGGAAGACTCCACACAGAAGGGGTCAAAACCAAGAGCATCATGGCCCTAAAACGCCTCGCGCTCTCACTTCGTCATCCTCGGGGACATGCTATACAAGAAACGCTACCACGGGCCACTCCTACACCGCATCGCCCAAGAAGAAGCAAACAAGTTCATGAACGAAGTCCACAATGGGGCTTGCGGTCCCCAGCATGAACGCTGGTGAGCCCCGATGCAAATCATTCTCGGTGATGGGCTACTACCGGATCTCCATGGAGGCGCATTGCATCCACTTTGTCCGAAGTCGCGACAAGTGCCAACGGTTCTCCAACCTCAATCATCCGCGCCCACGATCTCTACCGCATGACTACACCTTGGCCCTTTGCCACTGGGAATTGACGTCATCGGGAAAATCGCTCCGCCAGCAAGAATCCGGGCCACGAAGTTCATCTTAGTAGCCATCGACTACTTCACCAAATGGGTCGAAGCCAAGTCCTACAAGGTACTCACTCTCCAAGAAGGTCGCACATTTCTTCAAGGAAAACATCATCTGCCCGATACGGCATCCCAAATGAGGTCATATCGTACAATGGCTCACACTTCGAAGGGGAATTCGACAGCATCGCCGGGCTGAATTCAAGATCACACGCCACAAATCTTCTCCCTACCGGCCACAAACAAACGGCGCCGTGGAAGCAAAGAAACAAAACCCTCAAACGGATCATCCGAAAAATGACCACCCGAGGACGAGATTGGCCCGAGAAGCCGCACCTTGCACTTTGGGGCTACCGCACATCGTGGCCTGTAACAGCCCACGGGAGAAACCCCATTTGCCTCGACATACGGGATGGAAGCAGTCCTTCCCATCGAGCCGGAAATTCCCTCACTCCGAGTGCCGGCTAGAAAACGACATCAACGAAGTTGAATGGCTCCGAAGCCGACATGACGAATTGGCTCTGCTAGACGAGCGACGACTAAAGGCCATGGAACACGTCCGAGCCTATCAAAGCAGAATGGCTAGAGCTTTCGACAAGAAAGTCAAGACCCGAGACATCGTGAAGGTGACCTTGTACTCAAAAGAAAAGCCTCCCACTCGAACCAACCCACTGGGAAAATGGGAACCCACATGGATCGGCCCTTTCGTGGTTCAAAAGATCTTCTCTCGAGGCGCCATGAAGTCGACTAAGCACCTAGACGGCAATCCCTTCATGAATCCAGTCAACGGAAGCAAACTTCGCAGATACTTCGCCTAAAGAAGAACAATCAGGCATCTCTTGGCACTCCATGTAGTGTCGAACTACGCAGACCTGAGCCCTCTAGTCCGGGGAAACGTAGGCAACCTTAATTGGTCCGGCCTAAAAATACACAAAAAAGTCAAAAGTTTGAATGTCAATCAAGACCTCCATCAAGCTCCGCACTTTTCAAGAAAACACGCCCCAGCCGGTCACCTTGACCAAGTCAAACGACGGCGGCAACATCAAAGGACATCCGAGGGTCACTCAAAGATCAAACGACCTGACCTCAGTGCTCCGCTTCCAAGCCAGGGCTTGTCTTCGCCCTCACGCGCTTCAAAAAAAAAAAAAAGAAGCTCGAGCAAGGGCTCACAAAAAAAAAATAATAAAAATTAAAAAAAAGAGAGCTCGAGCAAGGGCTCACAAAAACAATAAATAAAAGAAGCTCAAGCGTAAGCCGCAAAAGAGGTCAAGAGCCCGACGCCAACAAGAGGCAAGGAAGCTACGAAAAAGACCGTCAAAACAACTTGTCAAGGGAGCATTCAACCTCTCAGCCAAGCACAAAGCCTAAGCAAAAGGGATTGCCGTCATGGCCCAGACTGCTTCAAGTCCGCAAATGCAACAGAAAAGTCCAAGGACGAACGCCGACAAAGTGCACAACAAAAGCAAAGGCAAACAAGAGATCTTGCGTCTCGACAAAGCTTTAAAAGTAAATCACAAATCACTAACGGTTACAACATTTCTTGATGAGTTCAAGCACGGTCTACTCTCAAGTTCACAACATGCTAAAAGACAAATTAATACATTTAACTAATAATGTGTTTGCAATGCAATGAATGGATACCTAGGAGGTCATTCCGCGCCATCTCGCGCTTGTCCCCTCGCCATTCTTTCCTTTCTTCCCTCGTCCCCGGCGAGTCTTCTTTCGCTCCACGTGAACCAACTCGCGTCTCTCGCTCCGAGATCCGGGGTCCTCCCCGTAGAGTCAAACAATCCAAGAGCTCTCAGTGGCTTCATTCGCCCGTGCTTCTCGGCTCGATCTCCTCCCCGCGGAAGTCCGCAAAAGAGGACCTCTCCCGTCGGGGCCGGTCAACTCTAGTCTCGTAGTCAAACAAAGTGTCTCCCGTCACATCCAAAGGGTCGACCGTGCCGAACTCCTAAGGCAATAGCTACTACGGCAACCGGTCCCGTAATCGCTACACGCCCGCTCTCCAAGACCACTGGGACTGACCAACACGCTGGCTCATACCAAAGCCGTACCGAGTCCGTCAATACGACACTCTCCCGACGCCTAAGGAGTACCACAGAGGGAAAGCGGAATACTTCCATACCCTCGTAAAATACAAGAAGGCACCCGAAGCCGCCATACAAAGAGGAACTACTCCGCAGCAGCAAGGTCATCCCAGCCTCAACAAAGGCTCCTCGCTTCATCCCAAACCGCCGGGAAACAAGCGACGGAATATAGAAGGAGGACCAAGACAAACTCGAATTCTCGACAATGTGGGACCCTCCCCGCAAGATCCTCCTAGTCTCAATCCTCCAAAGGCGAACCCACCGGCGGATCTCGATGCGTACAAGCCGCGTGCCATCCATCTCTCCTGTGCGGACTTATCCATATCCAACACAAGAGGTCAGCCGAGCAAATGACCACGGGCTAAACGACGCCGAGCCTCTGGCATGGCCTCGAAGTCTCTCTCGCAGCCCACAAGGTGAGCAAAGCAGTGGTTTCCCCTCTCATAAAACGATCCCCGGCCACCGCACGATCGATACCTACGAAGAGTCTCCCAAAGACCTAACGGGACAATATCTTCTCCAGCCTCTCGCAAAGCGTCTCTACCACATCTAGCAAAGCGCCATCACAAATGCCAAGGGAGCCGACCATGAAAAGCGCCGCCATCACGCACAAGGCGAAGGCATCCCAAGAGACGTCACTCATCATCAACCATGAACCGCTCCTACAGCTCGTAAAATGTCGATATGACCCGAATCAAGGATCATGCCCCGCACTTCTTCCAACGGCACGAAGAAAGCCCGCAAGCTTCACGCTCACAAGAACACCACCAATCAAAGGAAGCGAGATGGCCTCCACCTCCGGTCCTCCAATCAAAGCCCGAAAATCCTCAAAAGTGGGCACCATTTCATTGTAGGAGAAACAAGACACGTGCCTCCTAACATCCTGCAACTTCGCGGCAGCCCGCAACAAATCCCAATCAGGAACCAACTCCTTAAAAGACCAAATCGAGCAAAGACGAAACCTTACCTCGAAAGCCCGTCTCGATGCCTCATACGGCGCCGCATCCACGTTTCAGCCTGCTCAAGGAAGAGTGCTTGCCTCTCCCGCGAAAGCCTCGGCAAAATTCTAGGGACGTACGAAGAATCCATGGCAAAAATGGAGGTTCCTAGAGAAAATGGGGAAGAAAGCTCGAAAATGGCCGCAAATGGGGAAATGGGAAGAACCATGACACCGGAAAGCATTTATCTCCTTCCCAAAGCAAGGTTGGTCCGTACGACCTCTTTGCATGCTAGGTATGTCCGTACGGACCTCCTTGCAAAAAGAACCCATTTCCCTCAAAGAACAAGATAACAACCACCTGCCCTCGCCAGACCTTGCTCCAAACCGCCCAAACACCGCCCAAAGCTATTCCCTTTAAGAACATACACTACCCACAAACGCACTCTCGCCTCACGTGGCATGTACAAAAGAATATAATAATAATAGCAACAATTTCTAGGACAAATCCCGGGAATCACAAAAATGACATTACATCTTAAAATAAAATGCCGTTTGCCATGCAAATACACGTGTTTTATCACAGTACCCATAAATGTCTCGTTGCTAAACAAAAAAAAAGAGGGATATGAAAAGAGGGAAAGCAAATGAATACTAATCGTACTCCTCAAAGCATCATCATCCTCGCCGAGGTCCTCCAGAGAGAAGTCGGGCATCCCGGCGAACTCGCCCGTCACATCCTCATCGTCGAATACGAGCACTCCGCCGAGGCTCCCACGAAAAGTACTCGAAGGATCAAATCCGCGAAAGGATCAAAGAAAGAAGGCTCGAGGAACCCTCACCCCGTGCGCCATGCGGAGGCATGAACCGAGCAAAGGGCCGCTCCTCGAAGGCCCTGCAGCCTCCCGAGGACGTCCCGCATCCATGTTATGCCGCCTCGAAGGCCCTCCCCGCTGCGGCTCCGCCTCGGCTCTAGGCGGAGGAACGCCTGCACTGTAATGCCTCAAGGCATAGGCTCGTACGCAGCACGCGTCGCGAAGACCGGCAAGATATCTTCGAAGCCATCTTCTTCGCAAACGACCTCATCGCCACATAACGGCGAGTCGCATATCATAAGCTCTCCCGGGACTCGCACCAACAAGCAAGCCAAGGAAACGCTTAGCAATACAGCTTATACTCAACAACAAAAAGAGAAAAATACGTAAAAGATGCCAAGATGGAAAAGAGTCAAGACACTCACCGATCTATCTGGGGTCCACTGTATGCAAAGCAGAGCTCAAGCTCCGAACGGGCATGTACACCCTCCTCCTCTCGATCCGTCCCCCGACATACGCCGTGAAATCCGGTCCCGCATCGGAACCTCTCGGGGGAGCTCGCGGGCTGCCCTCTCTCTCCGCGCCAAGCATTGCGGCGTCCTCGCCTTCCTCCTCACGAAGGCCCCGTACTCCTCTCCATACAAAATGAACTCCTCGGCGCCGACACCGCCAAGGTACCTCTCAAAATCGAGCACGTCCATGTCCCGGAATCAAGCATCCCAAAGGGAGGGTCCCTCTGAGCCACGGGAAGCACACCGGCCATGCCGCGTAAGACCCGCTCTCCCGCATACATAACATCGCAGTCAAGCCCCGCAAAGATCTTCCGTCGCTGGGCTGTCACTCCTGGGAGCCCTCAAACTCATCCCCTCATACCGAGCCCACGGGAACAAAATGAACCCCTCCGGCTACCCCTCTCCGTATGCTCCCGCACATCCCCGTAGGCGACGGTGAGCTTCCCCGGCCGGGTCCTCCTCTTCGCCGCATTTGAGCCCACCCAAAGATAGCAGTGGTACGCAAAGCTATGTACTCCCCTGTGATCTCTATCCCACGGGAAGCACTGAAAATCTCGTAGAACCACACTCGTGACAAAAACACAAAGGCTCAAGATAAAAAGAAAACGGAGAAAAGACAAGTTGCTAAATCAAAAACAAAGCAATAAACTCATACCTCCAAAGCAAAGTCAAAACAGCCAACGAATCGCCACACCCCGGCTAAACCGGTCCAAAGAGAAGTAGAGCTCGGCCAAGCCTCGCTCGCCCCAAGCGATGTCACAAACTCTATCCAGATCAATCAAGCTTCCAACAGAGCAAAGGAGCCGCGGTCGCGTGGTTCGAAACAAAGTCTCTGACAACAGGATACCACAAAAGGAGCGCAATCAAGCCCGCCGACACCGGCCGGTACCCTCGAACATAGGCCCCAATACCGGCCGTGATCTTCAGCCTCCACATCACTATACAACATGCCTGTGCCCCGCAAGGACGAGGCTCAAAGCCCGGCCACTGGCCAACACCACATCGAGATCATATCTCTCCACCGCACCGGCCCTCCTCAAGGAAAGCCCGGTGATCGCAAAGAAAGTCTGGCCTGGCGTCACCATCACCTCTCCCCACTCGATGGAAAGGTGTGGGTGGTATCCCACCGCAAGATCGTAAAGGCCAAGGAAGACGCTCTCTGTTCTTCCTCGTGTCGTAAACCCCAAATGTGTTCTCAACGAACACACCCGCCATCAACGTAAGACCGGTCCTCGCCCACTCCAACGGCAATTCAACCACCGGCCATCAACGTAAGACCGGTCTCGCCCACTCCAACGGCAATTCAACCACCGCCATCAACGCCGTAAGACCGGTCTCGCCACTTCAACCCAATTCAACCACCGGCCATCAACGTAAGACCGGTCCTCGCCACTCCTAACGGTAATTCAACTACCGCCGTCCAGACCTGTCTCGCCACTTCAACGGAAATTCAATCCTTGCCGCGTAAGACCGGTCCCCGCCACTTCAACGGCATCCAACCGCTGCCGCCGTAAGACCGGTCTCGCCTTACTTCAACGGGCATTAATCCCCTGCCGTACGGCCCGCCACTTAACGGTAATTCAACCACCGGCCGTCAACGTAAGCAACGGTTCCTCGCCACTTCAATGGTAATTCAATCCTCGGCCGCTCCGAAGACCGGTCTCCGCCACTTCAACGTACTCCAACCAGCCGTAAGACCGCTCTCGCCACTTCAACGGTGGCACAATCTCGGCCGCCATTACAGACCGTCTCTCGCCACTCCAACGGTATCATCACGTCACAAGACCGGTCTCCCGCTCTACTTCAACGGTAATTCAATCCCGCCACAACGTAAGACCGGTCTCGCCCACTTAACGGCAATTCAACCACTGCTGCAGCGTAAGACCGGTCCTCGCCCTCACTTCAACGGCAATTCAATCCTCGCCGTCGCCGTAAGACCGGTCCTCGCCACCTCTCGGCAATTCAACTTAAACCGCCGTCGGGTAAGACCGGTCCTCGCCCACTTCAACGGCATCAATATCCGCCAACGTAAGACCGTCCCCGCCACTCAAACGGCAATTCAAGAAGGAGCCAACACCTCCCAAAGACGAATATCAAGGCACAAGACGCCTCCAAACGCTCAACGACAATCTCAACCATCGGCTTCAAAAGAGAGGTCCGAAGTCATCTTCCCAACCGAAAAGGCTCCCTTTGCAAGGTCAGCGCATCCCCAACAATTCAAGCACCGGGCATCAACGTAAGCCCGAATCTCGCCCACTTCAACGGCAACGCAAGCACCGCCATCAAAGTAAGCCCGAGCTCCTCCCCTCAACAAGTCGAAAGGGAAGTCATACAAGACCGCATATCCTCAAAGACTGCCATCATCCTGCCCACTCCACGGCAAAACAAGCACAAGAAGGAGCCAACACCTCCGAGTACAAGTCCCAAGGCACGAAGCGCTCTAAAACGCCAAATGGTGAAGCAATCACGCCATCATCCTTGCCCACTCAACGGCAAAACAAGCACAAGAAGGAGCCAACACCTCCGAGTACAAGTCCCAAGGCACGAAGCGCCTCTAAAACGCCAAATGGTGAAGCAATCACGCCGTCATCCTTGCCCACTTCAACGGCAACGCAAGCACCGGCATAGCCATCGTAAGTCCAACCTTCTACTCAACATGCAAAAACACAAAGGCATCTACGTCTCGAAGCACAAGGCAGCCACGCTCCACAAATGCGGCTAGAAGACGATTCAAAGTCCTCGCGCATTACATCAATCTGCGGCTAGAAGACGATCTAAAGTCCTCGCGCTTAACATCAATCAAGCGCTAGAAGATTTTCCGATTCAAAGTCTCGCGCATAACATCAATCGCGGCTAGAAGACGATTCAAAGTTCTCGCGCATTACATCAATCGGCGGCTAGAAGACGATTCAAAGTCTCGCGCATATATCAATCGCGGCTAGAAGACGATTCAAAGTCCTCGCGCATTACATCAATCGCGGCTAGAAGACGATTCAAAGTCCTCGCGCATAACATCAATCGCGGCTAGAAGACGATTCAAAGTCCTCGCGCATTACATCAAATCAATGCTAGAAGACGATTCAAAGTCCTCGCGCATTACATCAACTGCGGCTAGAAGACGATTCAAAGTCCTCGCGCATTACATCAACCGCGCGAAGACGATTCAAAGTCCTCCGGGCATGGCACCAACCGCCGCCGTAAGACGATTCAAAGTCCTCCGCATAACATGGCACCAACCGCCGCCAAAAGACGATTCAAAGTCCTCCAGCCGTGGCACCAACCGCCGCCGTAAGACGATTCAAAGTCCTCCGGCCGTGGCACCAACCGCACCGAAGACTCCATTCAAGTCCTCACAACTATCTCCTACCTAAGGCCTTAAACCACCCGATTAGGAAAATCGTAAAATTTCCATCCCAGGACACCACCACGTCCTCACAATTGACCTCGGCGGTCACACAACACTTCAGGGCACCACCACGCCCGCACTCACAAATTCACGACCCCCGAACTACGACTGTGCTTGATTCCCGCCAGTGGATACGTAGGAATCCTATCACATGGTCCAGCCATCTACCTATGCGGTCACCCAGAACACCCCCACGTCCTACCACCGACCTCGGCGGTCACACGACACTTCAGGTGGCACCACCACGCCCGCATTCACAAAACACTCACCCCACACCCGAACTACTACCAGGCTTGATTCCCGCCAGGGATACGTAGGAATCCTGTCACAGGGTCCAGCCTACTGACCTATGTGGTCACACAAAAGGACACCACCGCGTCCTCACCTCCACCTGGCCACTTCCTCTCCCTCGCACGCGATCCAGATTAGGACCCTTATCTTATCGGCGACCCCACTTCTTTCATAAGTGACGCCGTCGAGGGGCTTCGTAAGTACCCCAACTGATCACACCCTTTCAAACACACGGGAAACACCGCAGACTCATCAACACAAAGCCTCGACGACCCCTCTCACTCAAAACCCTCTCTAAACCCCCAACCAAACCAAGCGGAGGAGCCTTCTCGGGATAAAAAGGGACAAAAGGACCTTTCGGGAATTTTCAGAAATTCGGGAAAGCAATATTGGTCCGTACGGACCTCTTTGTTGTCATAATTACCGAATCTTCTTAAAGTCCACAATATTCCTCAAATCCCGGAAAATGATTACTCCCTCGCAGAGTTGGTTCGTACGGACCTCTTTCAGATGCAAGATGGTCCGTAATGACCTTATTGCTCGTGGACACCATAATTGCAAATATTCCTCCATCATCACGCATTCCCTCAAATCGAGGAAAACCAAAATACTGGATTACTGTGGGAGGTCCGTACGACTTCCTCTTGCACCTAATCTCGGCACTATAAATAGAGGGCTCCCCCTCCTCATTTTCACACTCCTCCCACTTCTCTCTTCCTCCCTAGCCTTCTCGGCTTCCCCTCTAAGTCCTTCCGAGGCATTCCCGCCCCTTTCGGATCCTTCCGAGGCCTTCCGAGCCCTCGTGGTGCTCCGAAGCCTCCCCGAGCGCTCCCGAGACGCTCCCGCGCCGCCCCGAGGCACTCTCGAGGTACTCGAGGCCCCTCGTGGTACTCCGAGGCCTCGCCTCGGTCTTTCCACGGTGTCCCGGCTCTTTCCGAGTCAAACCGACGATCCCAAACCACGCCGAAACTCCGCCCGAGTGACTCGCCACCACAACGCACGCCGAACCTCTCGCCCGAGTGATCCCGACGATCCCCACGCACGCCGAACCTCGCCCGAACGCAGCCTACAACCTCAACTCACGCCGAAACTCCGTCCGCGCACAACCGATCCTCCCGAAGCAATCCCGATCCATACCGAACGCTACTCCGACCTCAAACACTATTCCCAAATAAGACAGACACGAACCAACATTGGTAAGGCTTCCTTTCTACACTATTTCAATACATTTCCACACATAGCATACAATGTAGACATCCGATACAGCATGCATTTTTAAAAGCACACACACACACACACAACATTTAAAGGATATTAGGGGTATCCGAAAGACTCGTTTTACGAGGCTACTCGGGTGAGCTCTAATATTCTAATATTCTCTTCCCGGGGAGTCATCTGACCTCCGAACTCAAAATCTCATCACACAAAACAGTTTAAAATTATCTTTAAACTGATGCCCTTTTTCAATGTTTTGGGCTTAATAAAAACGGTGTGGCGACTCTACAAAGCAAAACACAGCGAGACACCTCCAACACGCAACGCTAAAACGGAATAAGCCAGATGCCGGGGCGCGATTGCGCTGCCTCTCGGATCCGGGCGACTTCCCGAACAGCGACGAATGCGAGACGCCGGGGGCTCCGCGCGCGAGCCGGATCCCGGGTAATTTCAGTCTCGAACCACTTTTGAAAATGAAGTGAGACCTACGGTGTCTCGAACCACTTTTGAAAATGAAGTGAGATCTACGGCATCTCGAACCAATTTGAAAATGATGTGAGATCTACGGCGTCTCGAACCAATTTTGAAAATGATGTGAGATCTACGGCGTCTCGAACCACTTTTGAAAATGATGTGAGATCTACGGTGTCTCGAACCACTTTTGAAAATGAAGTGAGATCTACGGCGTCTCGAACCACTTTGAAAATATTGTGAGAACTACGGTGTCTCGAACCAATTTTGAAAATAACGTGAGATCTATGGTGTCTCGGACCAACTTTGAAAATATTGTGAGAACTACGGTGTCTCGAACCAATTCTAAAAATAACGTGAGATCTATGGTGTCTCGGACCAACTTTGAAAAGGAAGTGAGACCTACGGCGTCTCGAACCGATTTTGAAAATGACGCGATATGATGATTTGACGCTTGAAAGAAATATGCGTTCATACCTGTGCTGTGCTCACCTGTAGCTGTCGGAGGGTCTTAGACTACCATTGATGTTGGGGATAGGTGTAGCTGCCGGAGGGACCTATACCACTTGTCGATACTTGCTGGGTGGCCATTCACGGGATGGTTTTTTGCAAAATAGTCTTTGAAGTCATCAAGGCTGGTGAGCTTTATTGCCTGGTTTTTGGGGCAGCTGGGGCTCTTCTTTCTTTGACAATGTAATGCTTGGGGGCTGAGGCAACTGGGGCTCTTTTCGACGGTGCTGATGAGTCCGGACCTTACGAAGATAATAAAGGCGAGGTCTGCCACCTGCAGGATTTGGAATCCTTGTCCAGAACTGTGATTCGAGGGGCAGTCTTCACGATCACATTACGATCACCTGATTATTGACTCTGCGGGGGGAGACACAACACTCTAGAAACTTTGCATTTTATTCGACTCTTTGCTTATGCATTATTAATCTTTTGTTGCACAAGTCCATCTCAGCTGGGGAGGATAGGAAGTAGGGAGGTTTTTTTTTTTTTTTTTTTTTTTTTTTTTTTTTTTTTTTTTTTTGCACGGCATGGTGAGCGGATGTGTCTGTAGCCATTATGCTATGAGGGATTGTGTATAGGACGAAAGTGCTTATAATGAGGTGGACCCTCTCCTGCGAGGTGGAAAAACGATATGGCGCGGCTAGGCAAGTCGGGGACGCTCCCGGGAGTACCCAGGCCGCATTGCAGTCCGTTGCTAGTGAGGACATAGTGTATCGCGCGTCTGAGACAGTAAGCAGCAGAGGGGGGCAGAGAACGATCCCGGCTTGGCAAAGCCCCAATTGACAGTGCAAAGCAAACCCTAGGGGAATCTGGTAAGGAGAGCCAGAGGGATACCTTAACCAAAACCCCAGCTTGAGGCAATTCCATGTAGCTTCATTGCAGGCAGAGTCATCTTGTGGCCGAGGAGGCAACCCATCATTTCAAATCGCGGTCAATCGGGCCGCCGGACAAGACTCGAAGTGTTTACGTGCAGGGCATATCTTTCGAATGGTGGGAATGAATCCCAACTTCCTCGTATGACACTCTTGCTTTTAGGTTTGACTCTTTTGGGAGAGTATAAGCATCACAAGGTGTGGAAAAGTGTATGGATGCCCCTGCTGACCGACACAGTGTTTAGCTCTATCTTCCTATGATGTAGAAAGAGAAGACTTGTCGATACACTTGAAAACTTGTCTTATTCGTGATGATCACAAAGCTGCTTAAAACCCTTTATTGATGTTCGGGTTAGTCAACCACCAAAGCCGATATGAGCAAATATTTTCATCAATCCTGAGGAGAAAGCCCACTGATATCGAGAATCAAACTCGGAAAGATGGAACGAAGGATCTCGAGTATGTAGACGGCCCTTTCTGAGACCAGATTTTCTGAGATTTGTTTGTGATTTCGACCGGACCAGTTATGGTTGCCTACATTCCCCTCCTTGGGAGGAGCTCAGGTCGCCATAGTTCGGGCTTATCCCGAATGAAAAGAATGAACGTTGAAATTCGAGGATCTGAGGACCTTTGAGGATTTTGAGAATTGAAAAACATGTCCTCTTGGAGTGTCGATGGGAGACATGGATGTGAAGCCCCAGTGGGACATCCACGGCTAGTGTTTGTGGAGGAGAAATGAAGTATGCTCACATGAAACGTCGAATGAACGGATAGAATTTGCACAATCTTCGCTTGACGGTCCTTTGAGCCGGGATGGACTTGGCTCCGCTTTAAGCAATAATCTGTTTAAGATCTTGACGATATTGGAATGAAACTGCTATCCGGTAAGAACTGCGACTGGGCTTCGGGATTTCGATCGGTCTTCAGGTGATTTGGGATATCCTGACCTCTTAAAATGAGAGGTCGGCTAGGCCTTTTGCTGAATGGAACTCTAAAGATGAGAGGTTGGCTTGCAGGGAAGTGTTTGGGATTTCTATGGTGAGGGAATCTTATGGTTGCATCTTCAATGCCTCTAAGAATGAGAGGTAAATCTCGGCTTTGGCTAAAGGCAAAGGTAAGGGTAATGGGAATGGGAATGTCCTCTAAAATTGAGAGGACGGCTTGAAATTGGTCAAGATATTGGGAATATCCTCTAAGATCGAGAGGATGGCCGGAGTTGGTTAGAGGTAATGGTGAGGGACATCCGTGCTGTCTCTTTATTCACTCTGAGACTCCTCTTGAGTAACAACCGGATCCTTTGACTTTTGCTTTTGAGAGAATCGCTGGGGACTAGGCTCTCTTTCTTTTCTTTTCTTCTTTTCCTTTCTTTTTGTATATTTTTTTTTGTATTTTTGTCTCTCTCTTTTTTCAATTTTGTTTTTTGAGAGGAGCATTTCAGCTAGTCCCCAGGATGGATCATCGCTTTCCTTCGTTCTTGAGCTTGGAGACGGTCGATCTTCTTTTTGACTCGTGAGCTTCAAGGATAGTCCCTCTTCTTTTCGGAGATGGCCAAATGGGTTTCCAAATACGTGCCGATCTTGAATTGAAAGGGTATTGTTTAGTGAGGGTAAGGTAAAAGTTTTCCTAGGGGTGAAAGGTTTCAACCGTTGCCCCTACCGGATGATCCGAACGAAATTGAGTTCTCATTTACTTGCTTAAGCTTACTTTGAGAAAGATTCATGCAAATTCATCGAACAACGAGACGGGGAGGACGAAGGAAGATATGTGAGCACAGTGGGACGCGAGATGGGGAGTTGGTGAGCCCCAATTTGAGAAGGATATCGCCGATTTTCTCGTTCCGATCAATTTAAACATTAGTCATTTCAAAGCATTAGTAGGTGAGCAAAGACAAGTGATCATTTAGAATAAGACCATTTCAATCGAGTGTAACGCAGTGTACTAGTAATGTCTCGAGTCTAGAAAGAAGAGAAACAAAGATTTTATCACCGCAAAGCAAAATTGGTCCAACTTGACTCGATGCACTCATGTCCGAAAGGGACATTCTAGACCCTACGAGGACCGATCGATCGCATCAACTTTGATGGAAGGAGAGTATCGTCGCCATCGGTGCGGTGAGGACCTCTTTTCAATCTTTCTGTCCTTCATAAATCAGCTCTCCTTAGCTTTAACAATCTGAAAGCATGTAACTCCGGCTCCCACTTGCGGAGGAAAAAATAGCTTCAAGTGTAGCTCGCAACTTTTCGATGGACACACCTTTACACTCGTTTCTAACCCAAGGGATATGAATTTCCAGATTTGTGGGTCATAGTCTTCTCTCGCACCGAGCATTTTGGATTTCGAATCGATGGACGACCGCCGGGCACTCGAGCCGCTTCCGCCTCGGGAATGTGGACCAATGAGCGATGGGAACGAGAGCATACACCCAACTTGCCATAGCCTTGGAGCGGAAAGAGCATGTATAAGGCGGAGGATAGAGGATCTTGAGGGGGTACGGCAGAGGGAAGAGTACGGAAGGAGACGGACTCGTGCAACACTTATTATTGTTCAAGTAGAAATCGGTGTTTTAAGTCCTAGAGATGGTTGGAAAAGGCTAATCCTTTATTTCATGCAATCTAGATCTCGGGGATACCTACGGACATCATCCACAAATATACCAAATGTGTTGTTTCAAAATTAATAATAGGCGATAGTACCTAATCAAAACCAAAGCATTTATGGGACGGACGAGCAGCCCCAATTTCTGGAGAAATTTGGGCAGCATAACGAGTTTCCTGAAGAATTTCAAGGAAAAATCCGGCATGACCTCTCGTCGGTGCACGTTGACAAAGCGACATGATCTCTCGTTAGAACATGCCGTGGGAACGACATGTCCTTTCGTGAAATCATGTTGCGATGGCAACATGCCCACACGTGCTAGGGTTTGGGGGAGGTACGAAAGTCTATTAAGAATTTGAAAACAACTCATTTTAGTGTATTTGAAAATGTCGTGTCAAAAAACCAACCGTTTGGGTGAGGTTTAAATGTGTGGTGCCACCTATAACGCGCTAGGGGGATAGGTTTGACATTAGGCGCTCAAGCGTAGGCGAATATTATCACCGTCCGCGATGCCGTCAATCGCACCCGAGGGTTCTAGATCTACGTGAAGTAGTGTGCGGATGACTATCTTCCTTTATTTGCGAAAAATGATTTTTTTTTCATTATTATTTTTTTATTTGGAAAAGGGGTGATAAAGGAAAAAACAACACACACACGCCCCACAGAGATACAATAATCAGAGATCAAGAATTTAATTATGGGGGACTGCCCCACAATCACAACCTGTATCAAAATTCAAAGTCCTGCAATTTGGCCTCTTCTGTCGCGTGACACAGGACAGCCATGGCATTTTATGTCGCGTGACAGAAGAGGTCACTTCCAGAATCTGAACCAAAGGATCATAACAAGCCCCAGCCTCCAAGCAAATGCAATAACTCAGCCCCAAGCCCCAGGCAACAGCACAACACACAGGAAGCAAGAAAAGGGGAGGGAACAAAACAAAGCAATAAGATGCATTTATACACATATGATGTCACAAACAATGCACACACAAGTGAATGGAATAAATGTTGAACAATCACGAAAGTCTGACCCACTTTTGAAAAACAAGTTTCAAGTCCCCAGCAGAGTCGCCACTGAATGTGCGCTCGCCCGAAAAAATAATAGGAAAAGGAGTCGCCACGCCGTTTTTAGAGAAAACATTGAAAACCTTTTTAAGAGAGAAAGTGGGTTCGGGGGTCAAGTTACGTGTTGGGAAGAACCGAGAGTTCACCCAACACGCCTCGTCAGTAGACGAGTCTTTCTATTGTTCAACATTCAAATTACCCAAATATGTGTGCAAAGTGTGTATGACAATATATTTATAAAATGCATAAACGTGCTTTATTTTATTTCTCAACAAAGGGGGAAATACAACTTTGTAAGCCATTGACTCTGGGAGGCCACATCCCACTTTACATCGAGGACCAACAGAACTTACAACTGAAATGTGGTCTCTGCAGATGGTCACCATGTGTCGCGTGACACAAGACATGCTAGGCACGATGTGTCGCGTGACACCTGTTTACCGTTTGCAGGAACCTTACAAATGTGAGCACAGATCCAACAGAGAGCAAATCAAATCCCAAACACAATATCAAAACAACTCAAAAACCAATGAATTCATAGTGGATTGACCAAGGGGATGTGGATATAGGGAGATCCACACTCCCTTGGCCAATAAACAACAAATCCCACACAATCACATTATTGATATCAACAATACCAAACTAAACAATTAAACAGAGAGATCGGCAGTTGGGACTTGATAATTGGGGGACGGATGGAGTCTAATTATCAAGTTCGGGGAAAATCAATTGCAATGAAACAAAATAAACCGTAAATGCGAGATAGAGGTGAGGGAAGTCGTTACCCTCGTAGTGTCCTCAAATTCGATACCACGTTAGGTATTGAATTCTTCAATTCAGCTTCGGAACCGGATCTAGCTCAGATTGGAACGGCTTTACAATTCCAGTGCGTGCGGACTCTGTTGGAGCAGAAATGGCTTGGGGGGCTTGAGCGCTTGTTGTCACTTTGGTGTAGATTGAACAGAGAGATTAAGGTTTAGAATCAGGACCGGGGCTAATAAGTGGCAGCCGGAAATGGGAAGTGTGGTGGTTGAGGGATTAAGGCTAGAACAGGGCGGTGGTTGTGGTTGAGGTGGAATTGGAGGTCGCCGGTTAATTTAGAGGAAGAGTGAAGGTGAAGAGGACGTTGGTGGTGGTGAAGAAGAAGACGGTTGAGGGCGATGGAGATTGAGAGCGTTGATTGGGGATTAGAAATGGGAAGAGGTTAGTGGTGGTGAACGGAGGTGGGCGATTGGTTTGGGGAGAGTAGAGAGATCGCCGGTTAATTGGAGAGAGGGAGGATTGGGAAGCTTGGATTGAGGTGAAGGTTGGGGTTGTAACAGGGGCGGCAATGGATAATGGTGATGGCGGTTGTGAGGGATTGGTGTTGAGTTTTACCGGAAAAGGAGAGGCTAGGTGAGGGAAGAGGTTTGAGGGAGGATTGGTGTTAGCCGGAGGGAGAGGTTGGATTTGGGTGAGGAAGATGACCGGGGCGGCAAGGGAATTGCCCTTCAGCGTATAGAGAGAGAGAGGAGAGAGAGAAGGCGTGAAGTGTGTGAATTATGTGAGAGCTCTCCCCTTTAACAAATGAACGCACATGGGTATTTATACGCTGAATGGGAAAAGGAATTAAACTGTCGCACGACCCAACGCTTCCACTTTCCATGCTTCCAAGCTGTCGCGCACGACGGGCCACATCCATAACCAATTCTCGGCGCCAAAATCGATTCCTCGGAACATTTCGGGTTAATTCCCAAGAGGTCCAAACTGATTTATTCCTTTTAGGTCCTTTTGTCCGGGAAAAGTACTAAAAATACTTCCTTCGCGGGAAACTTATAAAAAGTTCCCGGAAGTCTCGGAACGGACCGGGAATTTACCAAAATGCCCCTAAATGCAATTTTATCACTTAAAATGCATCTGGAAAGGTCGCAAATTTGGATTGGCGTACTTACAGCCGTAGCAATGCTTAAGTCTATTAGAATCTTAATTGCCATAGCCGCATATTACGACTATGAGATATGGCAAATGGATGTCAAAACAGCGTTTCTTAACGGAAACCTACTTGAGGATGTATACATGATACAAATTTCAAGGATTTGTCGATCCAAAGAATTCTAATAAAGTATGTAAGTTGCAGAGATCCATTTATGGATTGAAGCAAGCTTTGAGGAGTTGGAATCTACGTTTTGATGAATCAGTCAAAGAGTTTGGCTTCATCAAAAACGAAGATGAGCCTTGTGTATACAAGAAAATAAGTGGGAGCATAGTAATATTTCTGGTGTTGTATGTCGATGACATCTTGCTCATTGGAAACAATGTTCCTGCACTTGAAACTGTCAAGTCCTGGTTAGGAAAATGTTTCTCAATGAAAGATATGGGTGAAGCGACTTATATCCTTGGTATCAAGATCTATAGAGATAGATCAAGAAGGATGATTGGTTTGAGTCAGAGTACATATATTGACAAGGTCCTTAGAAGATTCCGCATGGAAAATTCTAAGAGAGGGAACTTGCCAATGGGACATGGCATTACTCTTAGCAAGACTGATTGTCCTAAGACAAATGATGAGTGAAAGAGGATGAGTGATATTCCATATGCTTCGACAATTGGGTCTATCATGTATGCCATGTTATGTACTAGACCCGATGTCTCGTATGCTCTAAGCGCAACGAGTAGATACCAATCTGATCCTGGTGAGAATCATTGGATAGCAGTCAAGAATATCCTTAAGTACTTGAGAAGAACTAAGGATGTATTCTTGATATTTGGAGGAATGGAAGATGATCTGGTTGTAAAGGGTTACACAGATGCAAGCTTCCAAACCGACAAAGATGACTTTAGATCGCAGTCTGGGTTCGTGTTTATGCTAAATGGAGGTGCTGTTTGTTGGAAGAGTTCCAAGCAAAGCATTGTTGCTGATTCTACAACCGAAGCCGAATACATAGCAGCATCGGATGCGGCTAAGGAGGCGGTTTGGATCAAGAAGTTCGTTAGTAACTTAGAAGTCGTTCCGAGTATCACTAACCCGATAGAGCTTCATTGTGACAATAATGGTGCTATTGCCCAAGCAAAAGAACCAAGGTCACATCAACGATCCAAACACATTTTGAGACGTTTCCACCTCATTCGAGAAATCTGTGAAAGGGAGGATGTCAAGATATGCAAGGTACCAACGGATGAAAACATTTCAGACCCTCTCATCAAGTCTTTGCCACAAGCTAAACATGATGGTCATGTTAGGTCTATGGGTATAAGATACATGAATGATTGGGCCTAGTGCAAGTGGGAGACTGTAGGTGTTAGTGCCTTAGGCCTATAGAGATAGACTTATATGTAATGTCATTATTCATTTATATATGAGATTACTACTTTGATTATTATATATGTTTGCATGTTTATTTTAATAATCATGTCCCTAGTACTTAAGAAGCACTAGTATGAAGTCTAATGGATAATCATGTGATGATTATATGCATGGAGATGCACATTAGATTCATGGGTACTTGTTGGAGAACAAGGTGCTGGACTTGACCCGTTATGAGATTTATGTCATGGTCGAATGTCATAATTAAATCTCATATAGTTATATCATTGATATCCTTTGACCTGAGATTATCATCGTCTTCCACTAGATGAATGTTATGTTTGATATAGTTTAACGTTGTCTTTAACCGAATAACAATAAGGGCTATTATTGGTATGATATGATTCTTGTTGGGAAGAATGATAAGTCAAGATGGAAATTTGTCCCTCGTAAAGAGAGATGTTTGCTAGGCCACTCGTAAGTAAGATTGATGTAGTGCATGGCCATGTCCGAATGAATTAATGTGATTAATATCATTCGATTAATCAATTTATTTAGTAACGAGAAAACATTGAACAATATGAGTTGACGTGGACCATGACTCATGTTCAATATAACATCGTGTGACAAAGGGATTGTGATATGTTCTATGTAGGAAAATCGAACTTGATATTATATTATTTGGGTAGGCATGATGGCTTGCTAGAGTCCGCTCACATCTTATGAGGATCGATGTGATCGAACTCATTGCCAACATAATATAGTCCTATAGGGTCACACACATCGAACGAATTGTCAAAAATGAAGATTATGGGATTTCTGTACTCAGGGGACGACTCGTCCCCAGGCCTGAACTAACGATTCCCTTGGCCTGGGACGAGTGAATCAGAGGGAGTGTCTTGAGGGACGACTCGTGCCCATGGGGATGAGTCGTGCCCACAGGGATGACTCGTGCCCTGGGCAAGAACCAACTATTCCCCTTAAGGGGGACGCCTGTATCAGAACATTGTGGAAAGGGGATGACTCGTGCCCTGGGGGACGAGTCGTCCCGTCGGCACTGAACTGATACGTAATTGACTTAAAATTAGGGTTTTCGCGAGGGGAAAACATTTATAATGTATAAATACAAACCCTTGGTTTCCCTAGCAGTTATACTCATGTTTTGGGTTTAGAGAAACACAAAAAAGAGTGATTCCAATTGTGAATTGAGAATCGAAACACCATTCAATTCCATAATTCTTCATTGATTGAAAGGAGTTTCAATCAAGGATCTAGCAATCCACCTAGAATTGTTCTAGGGTTCGTTCAACGTGTGGATACACATAGAGGATCTTCGCCAATCAAGATCTAACGTTCGTGATTCAAGAATCGTTCATCGAGGATTCACTAGTTCATCAATCTGGAGTTGGAACGCGTTTATCAACGACAAAAGCAAACAAGGTTGGTTATTCTATTTCATCTTTCTTAATTAATCATCTAGAACGGATCATAGGGCTCCGGGTTTTCGAGTTAATTTTCATTCTTCCGCTGCGCATGGACCCTCGAAACCCTACACAATGTGCATCTCTATGCATATAATCATCATATGATTATCCATTAACAATTATACTAATTATTCACTTAATAATTAGGGACGGAGATTATTACAATAAATATAAAAAATATATAATAATCAAATAATAAACTTTTCATATAATAATAAATAATGTCAACATATAGGTCTATCAACTATAGGCCTAGGGCATAACACTAACATCGACAAGTCTTCTCTTTCTACATCATAGGAAAATAGAGCCAAACACTGTCTTGCTGTCAGCAGGGGCTTCCATACACTTTTCCACACCTTGTGATGCTTATACTCTCTCAAAAGAGTCAAACCTAAAGCGAGTGTGTATACACAAAATCGGGATTCATTCCCACTTTTTGAAAGATGTGACCCTGCATGTATATATTCCCGAGTCTTTTCCAATGACTGTTTGACTAATGTCTGAAATGATGGGTTGCCTCCTTGGCCACAAGATGACTCTGTCTGCAATGGGGCTGGATTGAATCTCTTCCAGCTGGGGCTTTGTTATGCTGTTCTCTCAGGTTCTCCTTACCAGATTCCCTCCGGGTTTGCTTTGCATTATCAACTGGGGCTTCGCCTAGTCATCTCTTCAAAGCCAGGGAATTCTCTGCACTTCCTCTACTGCTTGCCATCTCGGGCGCGCGGCACACTTTGTTCTTACCAGCAACAATCAACCTGCTGCAAATCTGTACTCTCGGGAGCGTCCCCGACTTGCCTAGGCTGCACCATGTCATCTATACACAATCAACCCATTCATCATCATACATATATACATCCATCCCTATAAACAATCAGCCCATTCATCATCATACATATATACATCCATCCCATACACAATCCATCATTCGTCAAGCCATACAAAATCCTCACTTCATTCTCATTCCCCAGCCGAGATGGACTCGTGCATCAAGTTTAATAATGCATAAAATTAACAATAATTGAGTGCCTTTTAATGCAAAGTGCCTAGAGTGTTGTGTTTTTCCTCCACAGGGTATAGTAATCAAATGATCATAATTTGATCATGAGGATTGCTCCTCAAATCAAAGTCTGGACAAGGAATTCAAATCCTGCAGGTGGCATATTATGCCTTTATCATCTTCGGATTCATCAACATCATTTGAAAGAGCCTCAACCACCTTGGTCTCCAAGCAATCAGCTTCAAACTCATCAACAAAAGCCCATCATGCATGGCAAGTCAACGACAAAGCCAAGCTCATAGGGACCGGCTGTATCAATTACATTATCATCATCTCATCACTATCACCTGGGCCGGAAGAAGTTACAGATTCTAAATCCTTGTTCCCCTAGTATACTGAATCATCTTGAGCAAAATGTCTTTTCTGCCTTTTCAAAGAGTGGACCAAGCCCGACAAGCGCTTCCCAAAGTTGGCCAATCATTTCAAATGATCTTCTCATGTGCAATCCTCGCAGGTAAGCACAACACGGGTATGAAAGCATATATCATTCAACTACAAGTCATTATGTTCTTGACATCATCTCCATTTTCTTATGATTGCATAGCACCAAGCACTTTCTCTTGGCTACACGTCCTCATTCCGAGGCAGCCACACATTCCATTGGCTACATAGTAAAAATTTAGGGTGACTACTGCATAGTCAAAGTTTCGGGTAACTACCGCATAGTCAAAGTTTTGGGTGACTACCGCATAGTCAAAGTTTCGGGTGACTACCGCATAGTCAAAGTCTCGGGTGACTACCGCATAGTCAAAGTCTCGGGTGACTACCGCATAGTCAAAGTCTCGGGTGACTACCGCATAGTCAAAGTCTCGGGTGACTACCGCATAGTCAAAGTCTCGAGTGACTACCGCATAGTCAAATTTTGAACTATGATCTGGCTTGATTCCCTCCTAGGGATACGTAGAAATCCTTTCCAAAAAGGTCCAGCCATCTAACCCATCAGCCGCTCATTGGGCTTGGGCCCTTTTTATCGACAACCCCACTTCTTCCATAAGGGACGTTGCCGAGGGGCTCTGTAAGTACGCCAACCCAATTCGCGACCCTTCAAAACTGCCTTTTAATGTAATAAAATTGCACTAGGGGCATTTTGGTAAATTTTCGGTCCATTCCAAGACTTCCGGAAACTTTTTATAATTTTTTGTGAAAGAAGTGCCTTTAAGTCATTTTTCCAGGCAAAAGGACCTGCAAGGAATTACCAGTTTTGGACCTATTGGGAATTACCTCGAAAGGTTCCAGAATAGGTCGTTGGCGCCAGAAACGGTTACATGGCCAGTCAAGTCGTGCGACACAACGAGCCAAGGAAAACCGAAGCGGAAGGTCGTGCGACACAACTCGCCCTCATCAGCAGCCTATAAATGAGACCCTCCCCCTATCATTTCTGGATCCTTTTTCCACCTTCCTACTGTTACCCTGCCAAAATATGCCCAGAAACCCCTCTCTCTCCCAAAAACACACACAACACACATCAATCCTCTCAATTCAATCCCTCACTCTCATCCAATGCACCCATCTACCTTCATACACTTCATACACCATTGAAGCCCCAAAGCTACTCTAAATATAAAGATCTCAATCCATAAGGGTAACAATTCCCTCCTTCTCTCTCATATTTGCCATTTTGCTTGTTTCATTGCAATCTCTATTCATCCACTTGATAATTAAGCTCTATCTGCTTCAATTATCAAGTGGCAATCGCCATCTCTCTGTTTAATTCATTTGCTTAGTTTGATTTCATGTTCATGGTTTGATCTCATTATAATTGTGGCTTGTTTGCCAAGGGAGTGTGGATCTCCCCATATCCACACCCCTTGGTCAATCCGTTGCTGATTTGTGGTATTCTGAGTTGAGTTGGTGTTCTAATTGGATCTGATTGGGCCTTTATTGAATCTGATTCCAAATTGTAAAGTGTCTGCAGAGAGTCATGTTATGTCACACGACACAAATGGCCACTCCAGGTCCTGTGTAGTGCGACATAACTAGCCACTCTGCAGAGACCATCATTTCAGTTGTAATTCGTTCATCTAGTTTACTTGTCACTCAAAATAGAGTGTGGATCCTCAATATCCACACTCATTTAAAGTGATTGTGTTGATCTCTGTTATCTCGTGGCCTTGCAATCTGTTGATTTGGTTGAGATCGTCCTTTGGTTTCCTCTGTAATCCCAACTTTGTAAGATCTCTGCAAACTGGTATGGTGTGTCACGCGACACACTTGACCATCCCAGGTCCTGTGTCACGCGACACATGTAACCACTTTGCAGCTGGTCCATTTCAGTTGTAAGTTGTTTATTTCATTGTAATCTGGGACGTGGTCTCCCAGTGTAAATGGCTCACAAGTTGTAATTCCTCCGTTGATCAATAAAACAAAGCATTAAAATGCATTTTATCACATATCTTGTCTCACACATTTTGCACACACGTTTGGATGTTTTAGATGTTGAACATAGAAAGACTCGTTTACGAATGAGGCATGTTGGGTGAACTCTCGGTTCTTCCCAACACGTAACCTGACCCCCGAACCCAAATTCTCTTTTCAAAAAGGTTTTCAATGTTTCCTTTAAAACGGCGTGGCGACTCACATTTTTGAAATATTTTCAATTTCGGCGAGCGTACATTCACCTAGGCCTTCTGACCATCCTAAATTTGGAGTCATCCTCCTCTTCTTCTTCATCACCAAGTATGATTGCAGTGGAGGGTTTCCCACCTGCCAGTTTCTGGTGTTTAGTCTAGTTAGCTTCAGAGGTTTTTTTGACTCTATGAGATCTCCTCATCCTTTTAGGAGGATAGGTCTTGGCTTTGGAGACTTTCCCTTTGGAGAGGGAGGGTGGTGCCTTCCTTTTCTTTGAAACTTGAGAGGCCACCAGAGGAATAGAGGCTGCTGGTGGAGAAGATTCACTAGGTGTAGGGATTGGAGATGATGGAGGAGTAGGTATCTTTGTGGGAGGAGAAATAGAGGTAGGCTCCATTGATGTAGGTTTAGTGGGTGGAGGCACCTCCATGTAAGGAGTTTCTGAAGGTGATTGCTCTGGTGATTGTGGAACAAAGGCAGATGAGGAAGGGGGTACATCGAGCCCAGGTTCATGTACATCAGGCATAGCCACAGAAATTGGCTGCACATCTAAGATTCTTTTCTCAGGAATAGGGTTTGTTGGCTCCATTGTTTCTGCAAATTTGGTTAGACAGAGAGAGAAAACAAATATGTTGTGTGTGAGAGAGATAAATTGGGGGTAAGAGGAGGAAAACAAAGATGAGTTGTAAAGAATAATGTGACGGATATGAGTCACATTTATACTCATAACTCCCCATTTCCTTTTCAATTAAGGACTCTTACCTCTCTAGAACCCTAAGTTGGCGGCGTGATGTGATTGAGTCCTAAACGATCATAAACCTTTGGCATTCATGCGGATAGCCACCAAAAATTAAAGGTTAAATTCAACCAAAATTCTGGTTACCTTTTAGGATAACACCGAATCTCTTTAGAAAAATCCTTTCCACAAATACCCTTCAAAATTGTCCTTCCTTTTTTCATGAGTATCTTGGTATATAACTTTCCTTTTTATAAGAGAAATTGGAAGTCAAAAACATGTTGAATCAAAAAATAAATTAGGAATGAAAATAAACAAGAAAAATATATTTGCAAAGAACCCTATATGACCTGAGATGCTGAATGTATAGCAAGATGCATCACACAAGTGAAGGAAACAATCTCAGTTTCAGATGTGTCATAGGATGTGAGTTACATTTGGGGACACATCTGACTACAAAAGGTCAATGGGCAATAATCTAATCTGCACAGCCTCTAGAATGCATCCACCCATTTTTTATTGTGGATAAGAACATATTTGGAATAGCTTTCACTTCTTTATTTCCCAAAGATAGCCCTTTGTCCAATGATCTTTTTAAGTTTGATTTCAAACTATTATATTGAGTATCACTTGATCTTATTGGATTGGCTTCATTCAAATGGGAGAAGCAGCTATTTCTCTCGCTAATAAGGCACCCACTGTGAGATATCAGAAAGATTATATCATGTTATCAAAATACAACATAAACAAGAAATGCCCACAATTAAATAATCAGACACGTCAATAATGTAGTACAAGCAAGTGACCACACTGAGATTTTTCGTGCTAATGCATGATATTTTTTTGAGTCATATAATATACAGATATGTCAATGGATGTGTGCACATTGTGCTCACATCCTCAAATATCACACAAGCCAAGAGACTTACTCAAAGAAGAAAATCTCTCATGATCTAATGCCTTTGTAAATATATCAGCCAATTGATTTTTAGTAGCAACAAATTCTAGACACACAATTTTTGGCTCCACAACATTCCTTATAAAATGGTGTCTAATATCAATATGCTCAGTTCTGGAATGTTGGATAGGGTTCTTTGTTATGTCTAAATCACTCTTGTTATCACTGAAGGCAGTGAGATTTTTGTTATTCAACCCATAGTTTGTAAGCATTTGGTTCATCCATAATAGATGTGTGCAACAAATTCCAAGGGCAATATATTCAGCCTCAACTGTTGAGATAGATACACAATTCTGCTTTCTACTATACCAAGAAACAATGTTGTTTCCTAGATAAAAGCAGCCCCCTGTGGTACTCTTTCTATCATCATTATTGCCTGCCCAATCAGAGTCACTGTACCCAACCAAGTTAGTGTTTGTCTCTTTGGAATAATGTAACCCTAGGTTGACAGTCTCATTCACATATCTAATGATCCTTTTCATGGCCTTAAGATAGGGAACCTTTGGTTTTTCTTGGTACCTAGCACAGAGACATACACTATACATGATATCAGGTCTACTAGCAATGAGGCATAAAAGACTACCTATCATGCTTCTATACACAGTTTGGTCACACTTTCACTAGTGTCATGACTGAGCCTTTGGGATGACCCCATTGCTATTTTAAGGTGAGAGGAGTGTTCAAGGGAGAAGTTTTTTACAAGGTTCTTATCATACTTGGATTAGGAGATGAACATTCCTTCCTTTAATTGATTGATTTGTAAACCTAGGAAGTAGTTCAACTCTCCTATCATACTTATTTCAAATGTGGAGGTCATACTTTCCACAAGTGCAATCAACATGGTGTCTGAATTTGATCCAAACACTATGTCATCCACATAGATTTGAGCCACAATAATCTCCCTTTTCTCTCTTCTCATAAACAAGGACTTATCTACTTCTTATCTCTTGAATCCTAGGTGGAGAATATGACCAGTCAACCTACCAAACCAAGCTCTAGGGGCTTGTTTCAGCCCATACACATCATTTTTCAATTTATACACATGATTTGGGAATTCATGGTTCTCAAAACCCTTAGGTTGTTCTACATATGCTTCTTCATTTAATACCCCATTCAAAAAGGCACTGTTAACATCTATCTGATGAAAAGTTAGATTGAGGTAGCAAGCTATGGCCAATACGAGTCTTAAGGACTCAATTCTGGCAATAGGGGCAAAAGTTTCCTCAAAGCCAACATCTTCAACTTGAGTATACCCTTGAGCCACAAGTCTGGCTTTATTCCTAATGATTACCCCATTTTCATCAGTATTGTTTTTGAAAATCCATTTTTACATATGACATTCCCATGAGAGGGTCTAGGTACCAAGGTTCAGACATCATTTTTCTCAAACTGACTCAACTCTTCTTGCATGGCCAAAATTCAGTTTTCATCCTTTAAAGCCTCATTTCTGTTTTTAGGTACAATTTTTGAAACATAACATCAAAACATACCTTGGAGAATGCAGATGAGCAGCTCCACAAACCAACTAGCTCCCTGTAATTTACCTTTCCCTTTTGTCTGGTTTTCACCTGATCATGCACACGTCCCACTACTTGAGAGGTGGGATGATTTTTCTGGATTCTGGATGGAATATCCCTTGACCTGTCCACACATCCATCCTTATCAGCTTCTGGATTATCATCCTTTTCGGAGTCCGAGGAACTGTCCTCATATTCAAATGTTTGGGAGGATGTGGGGACAAATGTAGTGAGGATGTGGGTGCAGATGTGTCCTCATCTTTAGACATCCTTCTCTGCTTCAGAATTTAATTCTGTCTGAACACCCTCTTTATTATTGGTTTGCACCACAACATATGTGTCTGCAACTTTCTAGTCCAACAAGCAATCTGAAACATCATCCTCGGCAGTTTTGAGGTTAAGATCAAATGAATCATAAAATACCACATTAGCAGATTCCTTAATAGTCTTTGTTTTAGGTTAAACACCCTAAAAGCTCTATTATTAGTGGAGTAACCCATGAATATTGCTTTGTCACTCTTGGAATCAAACTTGGACAAGTATACCCTATCATTAAGGATGTAACAAATACAACCAAACACATGAAAATATTTTAGAGTGGGTTTCTTGCCAATGAGGATTTGATAGGGTGTCATAGTGCTCCTAATTCTATGAAACACCTGTAGACACCCCATTCTGAACCAATAATTACATGATTACACTACTCTTCATCTCTCTTTTATGTTTTGATGAAAGCATATCAGTTTTGTCATGTTTTGTTAAGTTTCTAACAAACCTTGTTAGTTTTGGGACCTAACTGACTAACGGAATAACCGAAGAGGACAAAATAGTCAAATGACTAGTTGTCCCGCGTGGGACATACGTGTCTCACGCAAGACAACCCCTCGACAGAATGTGCAGAATCACTTTCCTTCTCCGTTTCAACCTCTTTTCTTGATAAATATCATCCAATCTGGGTATCCAATCATGAGAGGGTTCTGGAAGCTTCATTGGGAGGAGTCCCAATCCACTTGAGTCTCCTAAACTTGGTGACCAAGTCATTCATCCACCTCTTAAACCCCTATAAATACTAAATGACTTTCAGTATTTCAGAGGTCCCCGATCCCCGATCGAAAACACATAACACACACATTTTGTGGGTTTCTCTCCCTGAAAGATTCCTACAAAATCACCCTAAATCACCTAAAGTTTATTTATCAACCCTGTTGATCAACAAACATCGAAGAAAGAATCAAGGACTGAGGCAAAGCTCTATCCGCATCAAGATCCGAATCAAGGATTGAGGCGAAGCTCTGTCCGCATCAAGATTCGACTCTAAACTTGAGTCGAAACTCTGTCTGAATCTCTTCTCAAAAAGGTAATCATCCTTTCACTTTCGTTTCTCTTCTCAATCCCTCTATTGATTTTTGAGTAGTGTAATCCCATCAAAAGGATTAGCCTAGAGTCCCTTCAATTCGTGGAGGTGATCTCGAAGCATACAATTCGACATTCCTAATTAATAAATTAATTAGTATTTATTTGTTTCTTTTTATTGTTCATAAATTGTTTAGATTAATAACACCCAATTAGCAAGACCAATCTTTGGATTGGGTGGAATGGATGCTCCTTGACCTACCCATTCCATAACTTAATCCCCGAACCCTTGAATCTCTTGAAAATATCAAAAAAGGTTTTTCTTATTGTTTTTCATCAATAAATAATAAGTGGTGACTCCAAGATGTTAAAAAATTCACGCATCGCTACAACACCCTATCCATCTCTTGTAGGGTTCTATTTTTTCTCTCTACAACTCCATTCTATTGAGGAGTTATAGCAGCAAAGAATTCATGAGTAATTCCCTTGTAGTTACAGAAGGCAATAAATATGGAGTTTTCATACTCAGTACCATGGTCAGACCTAATCATTATAGCCTTAAGGTCATACAGATTTCTGACCCTTTTGTACTAGTTTTTGAACTCACCTATCGTCTCAGACTTTTCTCTTAAAAAATCACCTAGGTGTATCTAGAGAATTCATCAACACACATAAAAGTGTACTTCTTCCTACCAAAACTTTCTACCTCTATGGGGTCCATCAAGTCAATGTGTATCAACTCTAAATATTTAGAAGTGGAGCATTGTTGGACCTTTTTGTGTGAGGATTTAGTTTGCTTTCCCTTTTGGCAAGAACCATAGACATCTGTGTTTTTAAAATTCAGTTTTGGGAGGTCCTTTACAACTTCAAACCTTTGGAGTTCCTCCAATTTTATGCTGCTAGCATGCCCTTGTTTTGGTGCCACATATTGACATCATTCACTTTAGTGCTTAGGCAAGACAAATTGTCACCAAACTGGTAACAATTATCAGCAGATCTAGGACATGTAAACACACATTTGTCAGTTTTATCAAACACCTCACACAAGTGTTTATCAAACTTCATTGGAGGTCATCATCACACAACTAACTGATACTTATTAGGTTTGTTTTGTGGCCTTCTACATGGTAGACATTGTGCAGTTTTGGGAGACCCTTAACATCTAGAGTCCCTTTCCCAATGATTTTTCCTTGTGCACCATCACCAAAGTTCACCTTTCCCCCATTGATTGACCTATAGTCAGTTAATGCATACTGATTTCCAGTCATATGCCTACAACACCCACTATCAAAATACCAGGAACCGATGACACTACTCTTGAGGGAATAGTAGACAACATTGAAGGTAGCACTAGGTTTTGCAACCCATATTGTTTTAGCTTTCTTTTTGTGGTTCACCTGCTTCTGTATACTAGGATGTGTGCCAGGATGTGTACACATCCTATCATACATCTGAGATTGGTTTACACATATAGCCTTTTATCATCTTTTAACTTATAATAGAATGGACGAATGTGCCCAGGAGAAAAGTAGTAGTGAAAGATATAGTGCCTTCTCCTTGGCTTTTAAGTACTCAGAATGGGTTTCACATCATCTTTTGAAATCTCACTTCCCTCTTTTACAAATTTGGTTTTTTCAAACCAATACCAACTTTTCCAGTTTTACCAAGAGCTAAAGCTTCATCAAGTTTCATTTTCCCAGTGTTTAACTTGTTTAATGTACCTTCAGCTTTTTCAAAATCTGATTTGACTTTTTCAAGTTCAACCTACCAAAATTTCAAGTTTAGCAATATAATCTTTTTTATCATCATTTTCTTTTGAAAGTCTAGAATTTTCAGTTTCACAAGCGGATAGTTTATCAGAAATAACTTTGTTTACCTTAGCTAATACCTCAATTTTGACCATTCATTTTATCCAATCAATATCCAGCTCTCTATAAGTCTCAAAGAGTTATTCATAGGGAATATCGGTTACTTCATCATCTGAATCTCCTTTTATGAAAAAACAATTGAGAGTTAGATTTGATATATCTTCAGATGTGTCCATATCTGAGTCCACATCCACATTCTGCTCAGAATCGCTTTCTTATATTCCTGCAAAGTGAGCATTAAAAACAAAATGACAATTTATCATAGACATGTTAGCCACTTCCTCTTCATCCTTACTATCACTTAGGGAAGCAGACATGCTATCCCCTTCTTCTTAAGTGTGTTATCACACTTATTAGCATAGTGACCAAAGCCATGACACGCTCTATGTTGCACAGACTCAGAGGATTTCTTATTCTCTAGATTAGGTCTTTTGAACCCATTCTCAATATTGACCTTAGGTGTTTTCAACACTTGGAGTAGGTCTGTTGGGAAACTTGTTCATTCTCAAACTTTTTAGAGATAAGAGCCAAATCCTCATCCACAATACTTGATTTGTCAATCTCTAAGGAGAGTTCAACCAATTCTTTTGGGACTGCTGCAGAGCCTTTGAAGGTAAGGCTTATTGCCTTATTCTTTTACAGAGCCTCAAGATTCAGCTCAAAGACAGTCAAATGCCAACAATCTTGTCTAATCCTACAGTGTTGGTGTCATTAGTTTCCTCTATAACAACAACTTTAATATTGAACCTTTCAGGTAAGGTCCTCAGATTTTGCTTATAAGTCTGGCATTTGAGATAGACTCACCAAGACTGGTGCATTCATTTGAGATCTCATGGATCTTAGCAGCATAGGAGATAATATCTTCTGTCTCTTCCATTATTAGTATTTCAAATCTATCTATTAAGATCCTAAGTCTAGTGGATTTAACACTTGGAATTCCCTCACATTGCATCTATAAAATATCCCAATTATTTTTAGCAATACACTCATTAGTGATAAGCTTGTACATATTTCCAGAAACATGGCTAGAAATAACACCCATGGCTTTAAAGTTATAATTTTCATAGGTTATTTCATCAAGGGTCCATCTTTCCTCAGGTTTTTTATTGATTCACCAATACCTGATGCATGCTTCTTTTCCACAGTAGGAGGTTGCCAAGCAACAAGAATACACATTCACGCTCTTTCATCAATTGATTTGAACTAGTTACACATTTTAGACTTCCAAAAATTATAATTGGTACCATCCAAGACTGGAGGTTTGTTTTGATGATTTTGACATTCCATTATAACTACACTTTCTGTATCAACACTCAGTAAATGTCAAGAGTTGGCTTTGATACCAATTGAAAGTTTAGTGTATCTAGGAAATCAGTATCAACAGAACAAACAATGGATCTGAGTAAAGATGTGAGTTATAATTGTTCACACACCTACCAATAAGCAGCGGAATAAAATTAAAAAAACAAAGAATTAAACGTTTACTGTTTCTATCCCATCAAACAAGGTTTTAAGCCCAAAAAGGTTTTCACTATTAAAGATTTGCTTTACAGAATAAAACAAGAATAAGTGAAACAAAAAGACTAAAATACTAAAGCAACTTCTAAACCAAGAACAATCTTCCTTTCCCAAGGAGAACCTATTCTAAACAGAAGAAGAAAAAAGAACTTGAATGAAATCTAGATGTGAGTTCAGATGTAAGACACAACTGTACTCACAACCTAAAAAGCTATCTCGAATCTGTGAAGAACAAAGGATTTTTTTCTTTCAAAGAATTCTCAATACGTGTCTTCTCAATGTTCCGAGAGTCTTGTATTTATGTTCACCTTTGAGAAGTCCTTCAATCAATCAAACTCTTCCTTATTTGAAGCAATCCAACTCCTATAAGGAAATATAAGATTGACACTAACAAGAAAAGAGATTTGTTAGTAACATTAGTTCTAGTCTAAATAAAACACAATATATTTACATCAATAAAAGATATGTACATATTCAACAATGTACTTTTTCAAATATGATTCTAAATCTTTGATAGAAAAGTCAAAAATCTACTTACCAAACTTACCAATTGAATTCATATTATGGAAGTCAATATTCCCTCAAATCTCACTCTTTCAATCTCCCCCTTTTTTGGACTTTTTGGTCAAAACAAAGATTTAGCAATAATAGATCAAGTAACCAAGTCTGTCAGAATTCAAACCTCCGCCTGAATTGGATGTGTGTGAGGATATGTAGACACATTCACAAAAAAATTGCATAGAGATCAGATAGAACAAAAAATTGATGTTCAACAAACCAAAACAAAATAACATCCAACAATGTTTAGGAGGTTACAGACCAAATCAATTTTTAAAAACAAAACACTAAGAAAACAGTTCAATAGTTCAACCAAATCATGAAAAACTAATCTAGTTTATCAAGCTCCATGCTCCCCCTTAATTCAATCATCTTGCCAGCTTCCCCATCCAGCATCAGTAGGAACAACATCAGCATCAGCAGCTTCTTCTTATTTAATGACTAAATTACACTTTGTAGCTTCATGATTCTTTTTATTTAATGACTTAATGTTATTAATGGAGTGACATCCGGAAAGTATATTTTTTTTAATTACTATCAACTTAATCTATTACAAAAATGATAGTTGAAAAGTAAAAAAATAAAAAATATATTGGAATATGAAGAAAGAAAATATATTTCTTGTTCTTGATTGCATCTAGTGAATACAAAAGGTATACAACCAGTGATTATCAAGATCCTAAAAGAAAGCCCTCTAGTTTATTACATATGTGCAGCTAATTCTATGTGATATACAAACATAATACATATGGAAAATATTGATATACAAAAATTGAAGTGAGGAGCAATTTTTTTTGGTTCATATTAAATTGTTTGCCAAAATCAAGGAAGAGCTTTAGGCTTGCAGGCTTCACTTATTCATGTATGTATAGTACTTTCTCCAGCTCTTCTCAGTTGTTTAGTCACCGGAGTTGGTGGTCGCCAAATTTGATCGTGTTCTTATTAGTTTAGTTGACAACTGAGAACTTACTGATAAGTTAACTTCTCAGTTGTTTGATCGCCGGAGTTAGTGGTCGCCGGAGTTGATCTAGTAATTAGTAGATTAGTTGACAACTAAGAAATTATTGATAAGTTAAGTTCTTAGTTGTTTGGTAGCCGGAGTTGGGAACCATTGCGATTAGCTAGCTGCAGAAACTGGTGCGATTACTTAGCTCTTCGAACGGGAGAGTGACCCTCTCTAAAACTCATACGGTTAAATAGCCATGAAAAATGATCGAGTTGATTAGCCATGGGTGTCTCTCTTTCTCCACAAGATTAACTAAGCTGTGGGGGGTGCCTCCAGAGGCGGAGCTACCAAATGGATAAAGGGTGCAATTGCCCTCACTGATTTAAAAAAAAAGTACTAGAGGCATTTATCACATAGTTTCTCATCCTAACCAATACTACATACTAAGACATGAAATTTAAAAACTAATCATATATTCCCTATCTTTTGAATGGACAAACATATCCTTAATAAGTATACCCTTCTCATCATTTTACTAAGTCCTCCCTCGTCATCATTTTAATTTATCTCCAATCACTACCACTTTAGGCCACCCCTCCCCACCTCCTCTGGTCAACAACTACGACAACTACTCTGATGTCCAACCCCAGGGACAACTGAGATTCTATCAGTATGTTCTCAATCATCAACTATTAAGAACATGACCAACTTGGGCAACCAAACAACTGAGAAATTATCAGCAAGTTCTCAGTTTTCAAGTACTAAGAACATGATCAACTTCGGCGACCGCTCCGACGATCAAACGACTAAAAACTTACAAGTATGTTCTCAGTTGTCAACTACTAATAACAAAACCAACTCTGGCAAAAAACTTCGGCGACAACTCAAGCTACCAAATAACTAAGAGCTTATTAGTAAGTTCTCAATTGTCAATTTCTAACAATATGATCAACTCGGGCGACCATTTCGGAAACCAACAACTGAGTACTTTTGTTATCAATTTTCAACTGAGAAGTCAACCAACTCTAGCTAGAGACTTACTCTGGCAACCAACACCGACCACTCCAGCTACCAACTCCGACGACCACTTAGTGACCAAACAACAGAGAACTTCTCAGTTGTCAATTTTTCTCGATTGTCAACAACTAAAAACACGACCAACTCCTGCCAACTACAATATAAAACTTTTGAGTTGTTCTCCATTGTTGTGTAGAGAATTTCTAAGTTGTCAATCGTTTTCATTAGTCAACTACTAAGAAAAATGACCAACTCCGGCCGGCAACCAACAATTGAAAACTTCTTAGTTGTCAGTTGTCAACTAAGAAGTCGACTAACTTCAGTCAGGGCCAACTCCGACGACAAACAACTAAGAATTTCTCAGTTGTTCTCAGTTGTCTACTCAACTAAGAATACAACCAACTCCAATCGAACAACAATAAATGAGAATTTCTCAATTAGTTCTCAATTGTCAACTGACAAGGCGACTAACTTCGACCAATGACCAACAATTGAAAATTTCTCAATTATAAGAACATTATAATCTCTTCGTCTCGTATTAAGGTTTTTAGTTTTACTTTACGGGAATTAAGAAAAAGAAAATGTTGTGAGTATAATAAATAAAATATGAGAGAAAAAGTGAGTAGGGAGTTTTTGTTGTGAGAATAATAAGTGAGTCTCATTGTCCATTTTAGGTAATAAAGTAACTAAAAACCTTAAAATGGGACAAACTAAAAAGAAAAGTAATAAACTTAAACCGGGATGGAGGGAGTAATAAATATAGTATATTTTTCTTACATATTGTTCTTAAATATTAGTTATTTTAGGAAATACTCCCTCTGTCCCATAAAACATTACCCCTTTTACTATTTTGGGCGTCCCACTTTAAAGTCCTACTTTCCTAAAAAGGAAATTTTTTAATACTTCTTTATTCATGGGACCCACTTGTCATACTCACAACACTTTTCAAACTTACTATTCTCTCCACTCATTCTCTCTCATCCCACTCACAACACCTACTTTAATAACATTATTCCTTATTTTCCGTTCTCAACAGTAAAGGAGTAAAGTTCTATGGGACGGAGGGAGTAAATATATCAGCTATAAATATTACACAACCATTTTTTATATTATAAACAAAAATTAAAATTAAGACCAATTCCAACAAAAACGTAGCTGAAATGAATATCCTAGTGTTAAGATGAAAATAAAAGTTAGCCACTTGTTTTTTTAGTACGGAAAGATTAAAATTTCAAATAAAATACTAATCTCTCCGTTTCAAAATTAATTTTCAAAAAAATTCAAATTTATTTTTGATGTTGAATAAATTTTAAATTTTTCGGACATTAATTTTGGATAGAGGTAGTAACACAATTTTTGTTTTCTTTTTCCCATTCAAAGGTGAACGGGATATTCTGTGATGGGCCGAGCCCAATACTTTTCTACGAGCCTAGAGGCCCAGCGGGCCCATCAAAAGACCAACCACAAAGGATCAGATCAAAGCCTTGGGCCATAGCCCGTCCAACATTGGTTGGCAGTCGTCGCCACTGAGCGACCAAGCCCATCCAAGAGACGAGCTATCGTACCATTAATGGAAGGGTTAACTTCTAGCCCGTCGATACGCCAAGAAGAGATCGTCGACAATGAGCTAGGCCCATCTAACGACGAGCCTTCCCTCGACGCCAACTGGCACTCGTCCAAGAGTGAGCGTCGTCATTGAACGACTGACCCTCTCTCGTCGAGGCATACCTCAAGGAGACGACCCAACTGGACATACAGCTCCAGGTCGTCTCTTCTATTAAGCTTCCTCAACAAGCTTGGTTAATTAGCTAATTTGGGATAATGTCAGACCTGCTACAGTGCCTTGTTACATGTGCAATCATGCACCGCAATAACTACAAAAGGTACGCAGTTGACTTTCCCTTATAAGGCAAGCCGCTTATCAATGTCGTAAGCTGCAGCTGTCCTTACATAGACGGACCAATCCCGGCACTGACACGTGTACACCTAGAAGACAGAGCCGATCTAACGGTTGGAGACCATCCAATCCAACGGCTCTGGTGAAAACCCTAATATCATCATTTCCACTATAAATAAGAGAGTAATAACATGGACACAGTAATACTTTATTGCATATTCACGTACCCACACACATTCCATATTTTTGCCACCATTTTTCCCGTCCATAATCTTATTCTCACGCCGGAGGGGCTTGCCGAAGACCCCGCCTAGCTTTCACCCTGCTTTCTTGTGCTGTGCAGATCCGAAGCTAGCTCATTCATTGCTGGACACAAAGAACTGAGCCCACCCGTTTTCCTGCGTGATCAGATTGGTTCCATTGCCGGGAAGCGTGTTAGTGATCTCCAAAAGAGAAGGAATACAAATGTAAGAGTATGAAAAATGGTGTCAGATGGTCATACGGCCAGCAAGTCTACAGCAGATGAGGGCGTACCACCTCAACAAGAGAATCCTAGGCCACCCTCACCACCTAGGAACCCTAACTTAAGGGTTACCAGGTCACAGGGGATGGTTGACGATACAGGCCTTCAAACGGCCAGGAGAAGAGAGAAAAGGCCTGCTGCTGAGCGCCAGAGGAGACCTCCACTGGAAAGGAGGCCGGAGACAACGGCAAGATATGCAGGAGGTCCCTCTAACCCTAATCTCGATAGAGCGGCGTTCCTCGTCGAAAGAGCCAACGCCCTCAAAGAATTTTTGCAAATCCAAGACGAGCTCATTCATATGGCCGCTCCTCAAGCTCCCCAGGCATCCCACCAAACA
Source organism: Adenophora triphylla var. japonica (assembly GCA_022495995.1). Classification (NCBI taxonomy): domain Eukaryota; kingdom Viridiplantae; phylum Streptophyta; class Magnoliopsida; order Asterales; family Campanulaceae; genus Adenophora; species Adenophora triphylla. The sequence goes on from JAFEMH010004798.1 coordinate 85,868, forward strand.
ATCTCGTCAGGAAGGAGGAGAAGAAACCAGAGAGAGAATGCTGGTCGTCGTGAAGGGACTACCACTGGGAATGAGCGTGTTGTACCACAGCTTGACCTAAGGGATCACATTAATGAGAGACGGAGCCAAGGAGCACCGTCTCAGCAACGACGAGCTGGGGAAGCAGAGCCTCGTAGAGCTTTAGCCGTCGGAAATCCTGAAGCAAATCAGAATCAAATTGTCCGTGGTCGTCTACAGACTCCCTCATCAAGAAATGAACGAGCCCAGAACCAAAGGGAGAGAACTCGTACCCCACCTCGTCATGAACGAGAAATGTCAAGATCTTACAGGCCGTCTCCCCCTCTTAGCCACAGGGAGCGATCCATCTCACGACGACCTTCCCCCACCGAGAGGCAACGGTCTAACACCGTTACCCGGGGGCCCCGTCAGGATAGGATTCCCCAAGCCGGCCCGATAGGAGGGGTAGATATGAGAGAGTTCTTGAGGCTGAGGCGCCAAGTGGAGGAACTGACGAACAAAAGAAAGAAAACGGACAGCGACGACTCTGATGACGATGGCGGCACTATGAATCCCCTTGCACCTTGGATGTTGGAAACAGGACCCCCAGAATCGGGCTTTAAGCTACCCGAACTTAAACCATACGACGGCTCCACCAGTGCCATCGACCACATGCAACACCTTGAGGCACAGATGTACGTAGTGGCAAAAGCTTCAGGCCACGACGACATCATGTGCAAGGCTCTTACGAGCACACTGGTCGACGCAGCTCTGAGGTGGTTTAGAAGCTTACCCAAGGGGAGTATCGAATCCTGGAAGCAGATGAGAAAGAAATTTTTAGGAAGGTTCGCTACGGTGGGAGAGCGTCGTAAGACTGTCAACGACCTTAGCAACATTTCCCAAGGAGCCACTGAAAGCTCGATGAGCTACTTCAAGAGATTCAAGAAACTGGTAGATCAGATTGATGAAGACCTAACAGACAGGGAAATCATAAATTGCTTCAGGCATGGTGTCATTTCCCCTACTCTAGACTACGAGCTTCAAATGCACCCGGCCAAGTCCCGCAAAGACCTCTATGCCAAGGCGTACGCCGTCGCCGAGGCTGAAGAAAGAAAGTTGCAAAGAGAGGGAAAGGCCGTCGACGAGGTTGAGGCGACAAAGTCTAGGAAAGATAAGGTCGGAGATAAAGGAAAAAGCAAAGTGAAGGCAGAAAAAGTCCCGGAGTCGTACACTCCACTCACTGTGTCTAGAGCAGAAATTTTGAGCAACGTTGATTTTGGCCCGGCGCCAAAGATGAATCCCAACGGGAAGGGAAAGAAAAACATGAACAAGTATTGCGAATATCACAGGGATAAAGGACATGATACCGAGGAATGTTTCAGCTTGAAAAAGATCATTCAAAGATGGATCGACGATGGACGACTTGGAGAATATGTAAGGAAGGATCGTCAGGCGGCCAACACCCGAGCTGCTAACGACGACCCCCCACAGAGGAATCCAAGGATGGTATTAGTAATCTCTGAGGAGACGAGCAAGAATCAGATTAAGAGTGCCATCTACCATCTGAAGAAGGCCCCACATGTCCCCCAAAAATCAGAAACCCTAAACGACGTGATAAGTTTCTTTCCCTACGAGCTTCCAGCCAACCCATTAGCTCGTCAACAAACTCTAGTCATACCTGGTTTCATCGATAACTGCGAATCAAGGAGAATTTTGATCGATACAGGAGCGGCCAAAGACATCTTGTTTTACAACGTCTACCAGAGAATGGGTCTACCTGATAGCCGCCTAAGTCCTTACTTAGGTCGACTAGAGGGATTCACCAATCACCGGGTAGATGCAAAAGGCCAGATCGACCTTCCAGTCGACATCGGGGAACACCCATTGAGAACAATCAAAACAGTGACTTTCATTGTAATCGACGTCGTCAGTGACTACCATGCAATCCTTGGCCAACCGGGTCAAGCCGCTTTGGGGATCGTCGCCTCAGTTCCCCATCAACGAGTCAAATTTCCTTCCCGTGCCGGAGTAGGATGTGTGTTGGGGACGGCCCCAGAATTCCTAGAGCATGTATTGAGGGCAAAACGGACCATTGAAATCGACGATCCAGATCACATCGTGAAGCTCTCTAAATCCGTCAAGCAAACGACGACCTCGTATACTGCCGTCTCGACGATCAAGTGCATAGACGACCCCGGGGTCTTTAAGGAAATATTCATGGACGACCAAGCTGCAAAGCCACAACTTTTGGTTGCCCAAGAATCGGGGGCCGGGCTGGACAAATTGATTGACGACGAGGTACCAGATCTGACGCCTGAAGCAAGAAGGAAAATTAAAGAGATCGTCATTGAATCCATGGACTTTAGGGACGACGCCCCTGAGATGAAGACAAATTCGACGAGCTAATTGAACCGGTCATTAACCCTAGCTATCCAGAGCGTAAAATCAAACCGGGGTCTCGGCTAAGCACTGAGGAGAGGGAAGAAATAATCTCCCTACTCAAACAGAACCTCGATGTTTTTGCCTGGAAAGTGGAAGACATGAAGGGAATTAGAGAGGACGTGGCAGTTCATAAGCTTGGAGTGAACCCCACCATGAAATTCAAAGAGCAAAGGTGTCGAGTTTTTTCAGCTGAAAAAGAGATTGCTATAAAGCAGGAGATTGAGAAATTGCTGAGTGCTGGGATTATTGTGAACGCTGGGTTCACAACTTGGTTAGCCAATGTGGTTCTTGTAAAAAAGCCAAATGGGAAGTGGAGATTATGTGTTGACTTTACCGATCTAAACATGGCGTGCCCCAAGGACAGTTACCCCTTGCCAAGAATCGACAAGCTCGTCGACTCTGTGGCCGGCCATTCTACTTTGAGCTTTCTTGATGCCTACTCCGGCTATCACCAAATCAAGATGGCCGAGGAAGATATCCCAAAGACGGCTTTTCAAAGCGGCAGGGGAACTTACTGTTATACGAAGATGCCTTTTGGACTTAAGAACGCCGGTGCCACTTACCAAAGAATGATAAACAAGGTATTCAAAGACCAGATCGACGACAACTTAGAGGCATATGTTGATGACATGGTCGTCAAAAGTAGAAAGAGAAAGCATGTCGACGACCTACAGCAAACTTTCTCCAACCTCCGAGCAAATGATATGGTCCTCAACCCAGCTAAATGCGTCTTTGGTGTTGCAAACAGAAAGTTTCTAGGATTCATGCTCTCTCAGCGGGGAATCGAAGCCAACCCTGAAAAAATTAAGGCTTTGATAGACATGGCCGAACCTACGAGCATCAAGGGGGTTCAGCGTTTAAATGGACGAGTAGCAGCCTTAGGTCGTTTTATTGCCAAGTCTGCTGAGAGGTCACTTCCATTTTTTAAAGCTCTCCGAGGGGCAAAGGACTTCAAATGGACGGATGAATGTTCTCAGTCGTTTAAACAGCTGAAAGAGTATCTTGGCTCCCCACCACTCCTACAAAGCCCCGTAGCGGGGGAAGACCTTTACGTTTATCTCTCGGCGAGTGACAAGGCCGTTGCCGCCGTATTGGTCAGGGAGGAAGGAGGAACACAGAGGCCAGTCTACTACGTCAGCAAGGCTCTATCGGATGTGGAAACTCGTTATTTTAACACGGAGAAGATCGCTTACGCTCTCGTAATTACAGCACGAAAGCTACGAGCATACTTCTCCGCTCACCCCATCGTCGTTTACACGGATGCCCCACTGCGCAAGATCTTGCACCGTCCTGAAAGCTCTGGTCGTCTACTCAACTGGAGCATTGAGCTGACTGAGTTTGATATCGAATATAGGACGAGAAAGACCCTACAGGCACAATCTTTAGCAGACTTCCTGGTTGAAACATCGTTCAGTGTTGCCGACGACCAAAGACAAATTTAAAATGACAAGGGCAAGGAAGTCAACGACAAACCGTAGGAGTTGGTTTTGCCCGTAGGTTGCCGGAAGATTTATTCGCACGGGTCACTACTAGAAACTGCGAGCTGGCAGTGGATCGTTCTTGTCGAGCCCGAAAGTGGAACAGTTTTTGAAGAAGTATTGAGGTTCAAGTTTTAAGCATCTAACAATTAGGCAGAGTATGAAGCGCTCATAGCAGCCATCGAATACGCCAAGTGTTTTGGAGCTACCAAAATCGCAGCATTTTGTGATTCCCAGTTGATAGTGAACCAAGTGCGTGGAGAATATCAGGTCGTCGATTCCACACTTCAGAAGTACCATTCGTTGGTCGGAGAGTTGATCCAGGGGTTAGAATTTTGGGCCATACAGAGGATAGCTCGAGAAAACAACGAACACGTCGACCTGCTCTCCAAGCTAGCTACGGACCAACTCCCAGAGGAGAAGCACGGCCATCACCTAGCCTACTTGGAACAACCAGCCTACAATCGAGTAAAGGTCATGTGCAACGTCGACGGTCCAAGATGCTGGATAGACGAGCTGAAAGTTTTCATTGAACGGGATGAGTTGCCGACGGACGAGGTTTTGGCAAGGCAAATAAAAAGAAAGTCCCCCAGATTTACGGTCGTAGAAGGAGAGCTCTACCGACGATCCATTACCAGGCCATTGCTGAAGTGCGTCCACCCAGATAAGGTCGTTCAGTTGCTTTTTGAGGTACATCAAGGAGAGTGTGGAGGCCATCCTGGGGCCCGTACATTGGCCGACAAGTTGATCACCATGGGATACTACTGGCCCCACCTCCGTGAAGATGCCAAACAGTTTGTGAGAAAATGCGATACTTGCCAACGATTTGCCGACCTCCCCAAGCTACCGACAACTGAGCAAACCCCTGTCATGGCTGCTTGGCCGTTTGATATGTGGGGTGTCGATCTGGTTGGGCCTTTTCCATGCCAAAGCGGGGAGTCAAGTATGTGATTGTGGCGCTGACTATTTCTCAAAGTGGGTGGAGGCCAAGGCCTTAAACAAAATTACTCAAAACAATGCCCTAAGCTTCATCCATGATTCGATATGGTGTCGCTTTGGAATCCCAAGGGTAATTGTTTCTGACAACGGCCTCATAGCTTCTCAAGGAAATTCGAACAAGAATTGAATAGAATGGGCGTCAAGCATTCCAAGTCGTCCGTCGCCTATCCCCAAGGCAACGGCAAGCCGAAGCGGCGAACAAGCCTGCCTTATCCGCTTTGTGTAAAAATCTCGAGGACGCAAAGACAAGATGGTTGGACGAACTACCTTCAAAGACTCGGGCAACCCGCACAACCACCCGGGGGCCTACGGGGGAAACCCCATTTGCTTTGGCTTATGGCTCTGAGGCCATGGCTCCCGCCGAGCTTCAGCTTCCCACAGACCGAGTTGCTCTCTACGATGTAGAAAAGAATATCCATAATCGACAGGTCGATCTGGACCTCGTAGACGAGCGGAGATTGGACGCCCAATTAAGGATGGAGAATTACAAAAAGAAAACCAAGGCTTATCATGACAAGAAGGTGAAGAGAAGGTTCTTTAAAGTAGGTGATCATGTGCTCAGAAAGATCGAAGCGACCGGACTCAAGGCCCGCCAAAACAAACTCTCCCCCAATTGGGAAGGACCATACGTCGTCACAAGTGTGGTCAGAGAAGGAACCTACCGCCTGTCTAAGCCCAACGGGGAGCATCTCAAGCATCCATGGCACACCAATCACCTGACAAAGTATTACTTTTGATCGTCGTCGTCGAAAACATTCAGTGCCCTCAGGGCACCCATTTTGTGGTTCTTATTTTAAACTTTTGATTGTCATTTCGTGAGAAGTTTTTGAATTCTGTAAGCTTATGAAGTCTGTAAGGGATAACTTATAAATCCCTAGGTCGTAGGAAGTAAATGAGTTGTCAATATACAGTTGTTAATCAGAAGTTATCAATGGAAACTCGCCACTTCGCCGAACCTCGTTCATTACAAATCAAGCCTTAGGCGGTTGAAGCCTGACTTCGACCCCTACAACTACTTTGATCAAGTATAAAAATCAGTCGCAGCAAAGACTTCGACACTTACACTCACTTTAGCCAAGTATAAAGGTTAGACGAAGCCAGACTTCGTCGAACGCTATAACGGAATAAGACGACTCGTCCATAGAATCTTGTCTACGAGCAAGAAATTTATGAACCTTCGTACTCTTCCTACGAGCCTTTGAGAAGTTGAGAAAATACAAGTTTGAACAAGCGTCGACCACATTAGGACGACCCAAGTTCTGGTCGTCACTAACGACGTCCAATCATGCTTATCCTCAAACTTACTCGTTCAAAACAAGTTATCACATGCTATCTACGTTAACACAGATTAACTAACAGAAAACAAAGGCATTAAATAACTTAAACATAAAGCAAATATTGTACGAACGACCCCCTCTAAACAATGAGGAAACAGGCCGACTATATTACAAAAAAATAAAAATTGTTTGGAGACAGTGTTTGGAGCCACAACCAAATCAAACTAAATATTGTTTAAGAACATTACAACTTTTTCAATGAGATAAAACTACTGAGCACCGCCGGCGTCTGAAGGAGCTGCGTCAGGGTCAGGGCCGTCTTCAATAAAGTATTTGTAATATGCGTCGAAGTTACCTGGAACGACGGCAGGGATGGGCCACTCATCTTTTCCGGCTTTGGCGTCGTCCTCCCTTATGATAAGAAAATCATTGTCAGTATAGGGGACGAGGGGATGGACCGAGCGTGCTTCATCGTCGTGAGCTTCCTCCGTGCAAAGGTCGGCCAACTTCCGGACGGAGAGAAGATCTTTTATTGCAGGGTCCAGCAGAAGCCGCCTGGCCATATGTTTAGCCCCATCTTTGAAGAACCCACTAGCATGCTTGGTGACCAGTTGAAGGCACTCAGCACTCTTCTTGAAGTCGTCGACGGCATCAAGCCTGGCTTGGGCCAGCTCAGCATTACGGCTCGTCTTCATCGCTTCAATCTGGGCTGTCGACTTCTGAAGCCGGTTCTCACAAACGCGAAGACCGTCCGAGAGCACCTTCGAGTCAGCCTCAGCTTTGGCTTTCCCTTCCTTCAAGGCATCTATCTCCTTAAGAAGGTTATCCTTTTCATTAACCAAGAGCTCATGGGCAAGAGTGAGCTCGCCGACATTGGTCTCTGCCTCCTTCAACTTTTGCTCAGCCGTTCCCTTATCACCAACAGCCTTCATCAGTTGCTCGTTGCCCCGTAGCTAGGCGTCAAGACATTCCCTATAGCCCGACGTCATGGCGTCCATCATCGACGATAGCTGCAACAGTTAAATTATTAGCACAAGTATAAAGAGACGGAGAAAAACATAAACTTTAATTCGAAATACCTCAGTCTGGATTAGCCCTAGACGGGCATGAAAGGTTTCGGGGGTAAGATTGGCCTCCTTCATCCTACGGGTCAATTCAACATCCCGTCTACGCCTTGTCAGAGCCGTCCCCAGCAAGAGCGCATTGCCATTTCTCTGCAGATAAGGGATCCCAGTTATATGAGAGGCTTTGGCAATTGAGGTCGCCATCTCTTTGGCCTTGGTCTTAGACAAGACCGCTGTAGACGAGCCTGGAGCGTCGGCCCTTGGAGTAGACGGGTCCGATGTGCTAGGGGGGTCGACGAGATGCCCTTTTCTCTTTTTGGAGGCACGACCAACGGGCTCACGAAGTTCGGGGTTTGAGTCCGTGCTCTCCACCTCAATATGCTCAGCCTCATTGGCAACGACCATTTGAGCTCCACCAGTATCCACGTTTGAATCAATCTCCATACCTACTGCTCTCTCAGATGCATCAACAATGGCCTGACGGCCTCCAGTGTTCAATCCTTCAACGACGGGCTCCCTCTCGATCATTGGGATGGCACCAGCAGGGTCTTTGGGGAGTTGCTCGTTCCTCGTCGTCTGCTTCTCTTGACGATCGAGTATGGCACGGGTCGCAGCCCTCTCCTTCTTCTTGGTGCCCCTGTCACTAGCTCTGATGGCTCCGTCCATTATCCTTTTTTCAATTTTATCCACGTCGTCTTGGGTGAGAACTGCATAGCGACCAAGTAAAAGAGGTTAGTTTTTTACTCACGACAAGACAAGAGAATATTAAAACTAAAAAGATAGCAGGAGCCCAACCCCCATTCATCTCAAGGTGGTCGCAGCCCTCTTCAATGCGACCAGTTCGTGCCGTCGCACAGTTCAAACAATTATCTTTAAAAACAAACTCCTGGTGGACGACCCAGTCAGGATAGCGGGCATCCAAGTCAATCTTCACTAAAGGTTCAGGCCCTATGGATGGCTTGGACATCATGCCAGCTCGGATGTATCTCCATTGTGAGGCCTCTATGTCTTTATACGAGACCCATCCAAGATCTAGCAACTTGTCAATCTTTCCCTTCAGCTCGTCGGCCCACGGAGCTTGGAAAATGTGCCTATCACTGACTGGTATGTGGCCCTCTGGAAAAGGAAACTGCCACCCTACTCGACTTTCCACCAGGATCAAATGGTTCTCCCAACCGTACACCTTATTCGGGATATCCAAGAAAAAATTCCTTGCGTTTTTAATCGAAGATACACTCACGGTGGATTTCCCTTTGGAGGTATTCCGAGCCGTTCGGTAGTATCGACGAAATACTTTATTGCATGGCTCGTAGCCAAGGAATCTGCAGACGATGGCAAAGCCACACAAAATTCTAACGGTGTTGGCACTAAGTTCCATGGGCATGCAAAGTGAGTCCTCCAGGAACTCATTGATGAAAGGATCCAAAGGCAATCTCAAGCCGAACTCAAAGTGTTTATAGAAGAATCCCACCTTCTCCTTGCTGGTCAGAAGGGACTGACGACGGGGCTCATACTCCGCCAAACTGAGATGCTCCAACTTGTAGGTCGAAGCCTGAACCCTAAACGATCCTAGTAGGGCGTCGATCATTTGCTTCCCGACGTCCTGTTTCCTGAGCTCGATCTTGGGTACGGCCCATTTCCCTCTTGCCCCACCTCCAAACTCATCGTCGCATGATCCAACTTGTACAAATGTATGAAAGGCCTTGACCGTCTGCTCACCCCCAGCACTTGTGCTGGACTCGTTTACTTCTGGGGCCGACTGGTCAGGACGCCCGTCGTGATCCATCTCTACAAAACAAGGAGATAAAAGAGGGGAATCAGTCCTAACAACCGTAGGCAACGACCTACCTAGTGGCGACCTAGATTCCCCTACGACCAAAGCCCTAATTGAATCACGACGGGACAAAGAGTAGTGGGTCCTAATATGGGTGGGCAGATCGTTCATGGACCGGAAGGGAGTTACCCTTGGGTCACCATCCTCAAAATCCCCTAGAATCTCTCCCTCTGGGAACCCCAAGGGCTCATTCTCAAAGTTGAACTTCTCCGTGATTCAAGAACACTCGGATAAAGGAATCTCCCTCCAAATCCCCTTAGCACACTTATAAACCCTTTCGATTCAACCCAAAGCCAAACTTGACACCTCTCTCGAAACCGATAGTCCTTGGTCCCATTTGACTAACCTCTACAAACCCAATGAAAAACCCGTAAAATGAAGAACAGATGAAGATGTTACCTGGTAATGGGTTGGAAGATGCTCTTTTCGATGAGTTTTCCGGCGGAAGTTCGAAGAAATCCCTTATCCAAGTGCCTAGATACCTCACAGACGGAGTTGCCAGAACGATTACGGTTGTCGGAGACGGTGATCCTTATTGCCGGAATTCTTTCTGACGGTGGCCGGAAATCGCCTCTCTTACTTTGCTCTCACTGATCAAGGTTTTGAAAAGTTTGAAATGATGGGAAAAGAAAGCTTTTATATGTGAAGAAGATGGAGGGTTTATACTTGGGAACCCAAACGGCGGAATGATGAGGGGCATTAAATACCCTCTGCAACTTTCGAGGCGAATGTCCCCCCAAAGGACACGTGTCAACCAAGGAAGAAATCCCAACCATCCACGTCATCAATACTGACGTCACCATATTTCAAAATTCAAACTGACGGTCGTACGGATTACTTTGGAGGGAAAATGACAACTCCCGGCCCGTCAAGACGACCATGAGTTGGGGGCCACTGAACGGGATATTCTATGATGGGCCGAGCCCAATACTTTTCTACGAGCCTAGAGGCCCAGCGGGCCCATCAAAAGACCAACTACAAAGGATCAGATCAAAGCCTTGGGCCATAGCCCGTCCAACATTGGTTGGCAGTCGTCGCCACTGAGCGACCAAGCCCATCCAAGAGACGAGCTATCGTACCATTAATGGAAGGGTTAACTTCTAGCCCGTCGATACGCCAAGAAGAGATCGTCGACAATGAGCTAGGCCCATCTAACGACGAGCCTTCCCTCGACGCCAACTGGCACTCGTCCAAGAGTGAGCGTCGTCATTGAACGACTGACCCTCTCTCGTCGAGGCATACCTCAAGGAGACGACCCAACTGGACATACAGCTCCAGGTCGTCTCTTCTATTAAGCTTCCTCAACAAGCTTGGTTAATTAGCTAATTTGGGATAATGTCGACTCAAGCTACGGTGCCTTGTTACGTGTGCAATCATGCGACCGCAATAACTACAAAAGGTACGCAGGTTGACTTTCCCTTAAAAGGCAAGCTGCTTATCAATGTCAGAAGCTGCAGTGTCCTTACATAGACGGACCAATCCCAGCCTGACACGTGTACACCTAGAAGACAGAGCTGATCTAACGGTTGGAGACCATCCAATCCAACGGCTCTAGTGAAAACCCTAATATCATCATTTCCACTATAAATAAGAGAGTAATAACATGGACACAGGTAATGCTTTATTGCATATTCACGTACCCACACACATTCCATATTTTTGCCACCATTTTTCCTGTCCATAATCTTATTCTCACGCCGGAGGGGCTTGCCGGAAGACCCCCGGCGCAGTTTCACCCTTGTTTCTTGTGCTGTGCAGATCCGAAGCTAGCTCATTCATTGCTGGGCACAAAGAACTGAGCCCACCCGTTTTCCTGCGTGATCAAAAGGTTTTTGTAAAGTTATAAATTAGATGAGTGACCCTATGATTAATTTATTTTTTGGGGTAAGACTAGGCGATAGAATTTATAATTTCATGTTCTAAGATGTAGTTTTGATTAAACTGAGGAGCTAGACGATAATAAACTCAATTTACTAGTGCAAAATTTTTAAAAATTAAAGAATATAAATGCAATGTCAAAATCTAGGGAGAAACGCGTTTTTTCATAAGTTATAGAGAAACGGGTTTCTGGATATCCAGAATCTTTTGAAAGGATATCCAGAAATTTTGTATTGGCCATGACCTTGGCCAAATCTATATCCAGAAACCAGTGAAAAGTATATCCAGAACCTTTTGAAAGGATATTCAGAACTTTTTGAAAGGATATTCAGAACCTTTGAGACTGATATCCAGAAGTTTTGAGACTGATATCCAGAACCTTTTGAAAGGATATTCAGAACCTTTGAGACTGATATCCAGAAGTTTTGAGACTGATATTCAGAAGTTTTGAAAAAACACGTTTTTTCATAACTTATGGAGAAATGCGTTTTTCCGGAGACCTACTCAAATGCAGTTTATTGAAACTTAACTTTTAATGTTAAAATATATTCTGACTAATTGACAAAAATAACTTTGATAACTTGTTTTACAATTTTGGTCTCAATTAACAAAAATTTATGAGTCCGCTGTTCTGGCTTCTCTCTATCTCCAAACGGAACGGATAAAGAAAAGGAAAGGTTGACAGAAAGGGAGAGTTTAAGAAATAAGCACATGCTACAATGATGGCAAATATTCCGCACCAAAGTTGGCCTCACGATAACTAAAGATAACCAAAAAACAACGGCAATCATTGCTCCAACTAGCTTCCTGCAACCTAAAGTTATGAGGACATCCTTAATCAAAAACTTTTTAAGATTAAGATTGTGGCAAGTGGAACTTTTTGATTGGTTCTCTCAATTTTTAATTTATTTTTTAAATATAATTCTAAAATGACTATAAATATATTTATATTTTATTAAAAATAAAAAATAAAATTATCTAAATTTTTGTTTTTTCATTCTCTATAAATAGAGACCAGTTTAATATTTTTTGAGACACAACTCAAATACTCCCTTACTCACTCTAAAAAAATCATCCTTTTGTCCAACTTTTTTTTATCCTAAATTCCAAAAAAAAAAAAAAATCCATTCCCTCATGAAACCAAATTTTCTTTTTTTTAATAATTCTGAGGAATTTGTCAATCCTCAAAATTATTCAAACTCTCAATTTTATTATAACTCTCATGATTCTGCGAACCTTCATAATATTTCAAATTTCGAAAATGATTCAAATTTCCAAATTTTTCCGAATCATAATTTCATTCCTACATCTGAAAATATCCAAAGCTCTAAGAATATTTCTCGAAATTTATTTCAAGATTTTGAACAAACACAAACAAATACTCAAAAAGAGCCTAAATGTGCGACTTGGCTTGTGAAAGAAGATGTAGCTCTAATGTCGAGTTATATTTTTGTAAGTGAAGATAGTGTACGTGGAAATAATCAGAAGGGTACTGTGGTATGGTAAAAAGTAGCGAAATTATTTGATCAAGCTCGCATGGAGAATCCAGAGAAAATATGCAAAAGAAATACACAAATGTGTAGGAGCCATTTCAAACGACTTAACGATAACGTGAACAAATGAATTGCTGCATATAGAGAAGCATATGGTCGAAGAAGAAGTGGAATGAGCAAGAAAGATGTAAAGATAGAAGCTCACACAATTTATGAGGCCGGTGGTAGCAAGTTCACTAATTTGCATGTATTTGAAGAAGTTATGAGTAAACATCCCAAGTGAGAGTTACATTTGAATCGCAATGCAACACGAGCCCGTTCTGAGTATGAAGAGAGTACTGAAGAAAGTCGTGAAAGCTCAAAAAGATCAAGGACGGATGAAGGTGGAGTGCATTCAACCCCTTCAACCCTAGAAACTCCAATTAGTGAAATTCTTCAATTCTTCGTACTGAAGGTAGAGATGCAGCTAAAAGGAAAGAAAAATGTAAGGTATCAGAATCATCTCATATCTCTGATGATTTTACAGCAGAAATTCATGCATTGAGATTGAGGCTCACAAGAAACAATAAAGTTGAGTTGATGAACAAATTGGGAAATGAAAGGATTGAACTGGAACGTAAAAAGGAAGAAAATAAAATTGAAATGGAACGTCGAAAGGATGAAAGGAAAATTATGAAATGAATGCTATTCTGTTGAATACCTTGTTGGCGAAAGACCGCCTATCGCCACAAGATGAAGAAATGAAACGTCATCTCATGGAGAAAGTATTTGAGAAATGATTAGTTTATTTTTAAGTAATTTAAGTTTATGTCTTTTATGAGTTTTTTTCATGTAATTTAAGTTTATGTATTGTGTTTTCACTTCATGTAATATAAGTTTGTGTTATTTTTATCATTGTAATTTAAGTTTATGTTACTTTCATTTATTTTAGATTATTTGACATTTACAAAAATATACTTCAACTATCCAGTTCACAATGGCTAGATACGTTTTGAAACGTAGCTTGTGAACTGTCCCGTCAATGCTTTAATAATTAACGTGGACAATTGTAATTCAGCAGAACAACTTGTTGGTTTCATTATTGTCTAACACCGATGGCATCTACCCAAAAAAAGTAAATGACATAAAGTTTTTTGGATTTTAGTATTGAATGGTCAAATCAACACTTTAATAATGGCAGGAGTACTCGATTATTACACTGTCAAATTTTCTATCCACATGTTCTACTTTAATAATTGAAATTGATGGATGAGTTTTACATCTTTAAATACTCATTGAATCTGTATCAAGCTAACACAAATTCAAATATGTCTTCAGATGAAATCTTATCCCAAGATTCAAGTTCTAATGCTGATTCTTCCTATTTCATAGAATTTGATGAATGGGAAACAAGAGTTGTTGATCAAAATAAACAAATTGATCACATCATCGAAGATGTGATGATTAGTAATCCTACTTTATTCTCACAATCTACAAATTCCACGCATAAAGCTAGAAGACGAGTTATTGAAAGGCAACGGGAGGAAGGTGAACATCGTTTGTTCAACGACTATTTTTCCAACAGTCCAAAGTACCCTCCAAATATATTACAACGTAGATTTTGTATACGCAAACATGTTTTTTTTTCATATAGTGAATGAAATCACTTCTAATGATGAATATTTTCAACAAAGACGAAATGCTGCAGGTAGACGAAGCCTTTCATCGTTGCAAAAATGTACTGCAGCTATGAGAGTTTTGGCTTATGGGACATCAGCTGATGCGGTTGACGAGTACATGCGAATGAGTAAAACTATGACAAGAGAGTCTCTTATGAGATTTGTAGAAGGTGTAATTTCAAATTTTGGTAGTCAGTATCTTAGATGTCCCAATGAAGAAGATTTAAGAAGACTACTTTATGTCGAGAAACAACGTGGATTTTCGGGCATGATGAGCAGTATTGATTGCATGCACTGGGAATGGAAAAATTGTCCAAAAGCTTGGGCCGGACAATTTGCAGGACGAAGTAGGAAACCAACTCTTGTTTTGGAAGTTGTTGCATCATATGACTTGTGGATATGGCATGCTTTCTTTGGAACACCAGGTTCTTGCAACGATATACATGTACTTCACAGATCTTCTATTTTCAAAGATATTTTGGAAGGTCAAGCACCGGAAATTAGTTATGTTGTGAATGGGCGCGAAGGTAATATAGGATATAATCTCACAGATGGCATCCACCCAAGTTGGACTGCATTTGTGAAGTCAATTGCTTCTCAAATGATTCAAAAACCCAAGACGTTTGCTCAATGTCTAGAGGCTTCTAGAAAAGATGTTGAGCGAGCCTTTGGGGTCCTTCAGTCACGTTTTGCATTTTTCAAATGTCCATGTCTTATCTGGGATCACCATATTATTGGTAGAATTATGATGGCTTTTATCATCATGCACAATATGATTATAGAGGATGAACGGGACACATACCGACACTATTATGATCCAACATAATTTCTTAATGATAAAACTACTAATCATCGTAAGAAAAATAAAAGAAATAGATTGGTAGAAGAGGTGGAAGATGTGGAAGAAGTGAAAGAAGTGGAAGACGATGACGACCAACATTTTCAATACTCTACTCAACGAGTTGCTAGCTTGGCCACATATATGTCAAATAGGGAACAACTTCGTAATAGAGAAAATCATATTGCGCTTAGAGATGATTTGATTGAGCAAATTTGGCAAAAATTCGGCGATCATTTCATTTTATTTCATTTCATGTATTGTAATTTTATTTTCATCATGTATTATAGTATTAAGTTTTAATTTAATTTTGTTTGATGTTTTTATTAAGTTTGTTTTTTGCAATTATTATAAATTTAGTAGTTATATTTATTTTTATTAATTTATTATAAGATTAGAAAAATAATATAAATTAAGTATTGATAATATAAATTAAGTATTTTCGTCAATTGAATGAAATGTGATGCATCGTAAGTCAAGATGTGCAGCCAAATTAATTTGGGTCTTATTTTTCTTGATACACATTTGTTGTGTTCTTAAACTTCATTTTTCAGGAATAATGTCTCATCTAGATTGAATGTATGTAAATGTGATTGATAATTCCAAACGTGCTATATTTATTAAGGGGATTGAAGAGTTTCTTGACTTTGCATTTTCCCACCACGAGTGTGTAGAGGATGGAATGATCCGATGTCCATCATCTAAATGTGATTTTAGTTGCTACAAAACACGAGAATGTGTATGTATGTGTCTACTTTTAAATGGGTTGGTTGCTGATTATAAAATATGGAGTAGACACGGGGAATCTAACATTGAGATGGATGTTGATATTGAAGATGAGGGGAATTATGATAATTGGGTTAATGAAATGTTAACGGAAGCTACGGGTCCTAATTATGAGCCATCTAATGAACATCCTAATGCTAAATCAAAAATGTTTTATGACTTGTTTGAGTCTGCAAATGAACCATTGTGGAAGGGTTACAAGTTTGATACCACGTTGAGTGCTATAAGTCAGATTTTACACTTTAAGTCAGAGTATGGCATACCCAATAAAGGTGTTGGCCATTTACTTTTGTTTATAAAACAAATGCTGTCGGATGACAACAAGTTGCCTGATTCCTATTATAAGTGTAAGACAATGATGAAGGGTCTCGGTCTTCCTTGTGAGAAAATACATGCATGCGAGAATGATTGTATCTTGTTTTGGAGAAATAATAACGACTTGAAAGAATGTCTTGTGTGTGGTGAGTCTAGGGACAAAATATTTGATATAACCATAAAGGGAAAACGTAAGCCTATTCCAAGAAAGTTCTTACGTTATTTCCCACTTATTCCTAGACTTCAAAGACTTTACTTGTCATCAAAGACAGCAACACATATGAGGTGGCATGGTGTAAAGCGTATGAATGTTAAGGGTGAGCTTAGGCATCCAACAGATGGTGAGGCATGGAAGGATTTTGATCAAAAGTATCCTTCCTTTGCTGCAGATGCTAGAAATATTAGACTTGGTTTGACTAAGGATGGGTTTAATCCATTTGGGCACTCAAGTAAGCCACACGGCCCGTATTCATTGTTCCCTATAATATCCCACCGTATATATGTATGAAGCCAGAATACATGTTTATGCCTTTGGTCATTCCAGGACCTAAGGGCCCTGGTAGGGAAACTTGATGTCTATTTAGAGCTATTAGTAGATGAGTTAAAAACATTATGGGATATTGGGGTTGAAAGTTATGACATTTCACTAAAACAAAACTTTACTTTGAGGGCTGCTCTGATGTGGATTGTTAGTGACTTCCCTGCATATGGTATGTTATCTGGGTGGAGTACACATGGGAAGAATTCATGCCCTTGTTTTCTAGACACCACTGTAGCTTTTAACCTTACAGAAGGTAGAAAGCCATGCTACTTTGGGTGTCATAGTCGATGGTTAAGTGCTAAACATAGATGGCGGCTAGATAAACAAAAGTTTAACAATAAGACAGAGTGAAAGATGGCTCCTCAAAGGCAAAGTGGCGATGAAATTTTGGCTTACGTGAGTAAATTTGATTCGATCACTTTGGGGAAAGGGGAAAACAGTGATGAAAAAACTCTTGGGTTTGGGGTTGAGCATAATTGGACTAAAAAAAGTATTTTCTTCCGGTTGCCATATTGGAGCAAGTTTTGATTCGACATAACTTAGACTTGATGTATATTGAGAAGAACGTTTTTGATAATGTTTTTTATACTGTAATGAATGTGAAGGGGAAAACCAAAGATAATTTAAAATTCCGTAAAGATTTGAAAATTCTTGGTATAAGAGCTGCATTACATCCAATCGAGAGACACAATGAAACTCTGATACTTCCAAAAGCCAAGTACACTTTGACAAATGAACAGACTAAGCAAGTGTATGAGTGGTTACAGTTGCTAAAAGTTCCGGACGGGTTTGCTGGAAACATTTCTCGATGCGTTAACCCAAAAGAGTGCAAGATATCCGGGTTTAATACACATGATTGCCATATTTTAATGGAGAGATTCATGCCAATAGCCTTTTGTGAATTCTTGCCCAAGGATATTTGGGAACCTCTAAATGCATTGAGCCAATTTTTCAGGGATATATGCTCAAAGGTATATAAAGTAAAGGAGTTAGAGAAGCTTGAGTTGGGAATAATTGAAACATTATGCAAGCTTGAGATGATTTTCCCGCCTTCTTTCTTTGATTCAATGGAGCACCTACCTATTCACTTGACATATGAGGCCAAATTAGGAGGGCCAGTGCAGTACCGCTGGATGTATCCATTTGAGAGGTGATATCTATATTATTTATTTTTAACTCCTTTTCATTTTTTACAAAAGATTAAACCAATTCAAGTAATTCTTTTGCTTAATACATGTATTTTTTTTTATATATAAAGGTGCATGCAATACCTTAAAAAGAAAGTACGCAATAAAGCTTGCCCCGAAGGCTCAATTGCTGAAGCATACTGGACTGAGGAAATAGTAAACTTTTATTCACATTATTTTGACTCTAATATTCAGACCAAGTTCAATAAACCTGATCGAAATGATGATCAAGGTGAATCAGATTTTGAAGGGAAAATACCAGTTTTTGCCCCAAGTGGTCGTCCTTTGGGCAAAGGAAAATGTCGTTGGTTGTCATGTGAGGAGCTCAATGCTATAGCCTTGTATGTCTTGTTAAACTGTGATTATGAGGTGGCTTATGATAAGATAAAGTAAGTAGATTTTTTTAACACTTTTGTATATCAAATCAACTTATAACGCTTTATAAGTATAAAAACAAAAGGGGGTAAGCATTCAACATAAATTTTCTAGTTCAGTAATGTCATCTCGGTTAGCAGTAGCAGCTGTGGTGTTGTGATTATTGTAGTGATTTTTGAATCTGCAGTACATTTCTTGGGAGTTTCTGATAGGCTAAATAGGAAGTCATTTTTCTTGGTCAGTCCACCAAGGAGACTTATTCACCATTGTATAGATAAGTCAATTGAGGACTAAAAATAGTTTTGGTGGATCACTTTCATGCCTAACTTATTTTGTCACAAATCAAATTCCATTTTGTTGTTGTTGTTGAGTTGTTGTTGTTGCTGCTGCTACTGCTGTTGTTGTTGCTGTTGTTGTTTTTGTTGCTGGGAATTGATAAAAAGTATTTCTGATGCTTCTCGTTTATGTTCTTTTTCTTCTTGATCTTGCTGTTGATGATCCTTAAATTTGGTTTTCATCATGTGGGGTTTAAGTTTGTGCATGGCCTGCTTTTCAAATTTGACCTATCCAAAAAAGATAGCTTTTCACCTCGTATACAAGAGATGACTCCTGAATTTTCATCTGATAAGCACCGTAATAGATTTCATCTAACAAAGTTTGGACCATTAAGTGATGTAAGATCACCTTCCCTTGCTCTCTCTAACATAACCTCATTTTCAGCTGCTGCTAGTTAACCTCTTTTTTATAATTTTCAGTTGCTGTCTTAATATCAGTGAATAATTCCAAGGGTGATTACCATTTTTTTCCAATTCCAGGAATAGGAAGAGGTATAAATGGCACAAGTCCAAGCTCTGGTAGGGATTCGAACTCAAGGAATTGTCAACCAAGAACAATGGATAACACAAGGCAGCCTGCTCTAGTTAACTCAAAGTTATCCCCTTCTATAGATAATGTGACTGAGGATACGGTTGACCCATCAGCATCACAACCCCTTGGTTCAAATACTCAGCAGAAAAGGGGTATAACAAGGGGGGGGGTAGATGCACCAACAGCAGGACAAACGAAGATACTAGTTGTTGTTCTTACACGCATGTAAGATATTAATTAGTTCTAAAATTTATGTAATTTTATCTTCATGCTCTGACAGCAATTTTCTATGTCTCATGGTTCATGCAATTTTATATTATATCAATATTATTAATCAATTCACCATTTAGGTTGTCGCCCATTCAAGCCCGTACAAAGATTGACCCACTTTTAAGAAATCACTTCTCCCATTGTAGAACTAAATGGAGCATGTGTAAGGGTCAGTTGCACTACCAGAAAAACATGTTTTAGCGGCGGAAATTTCCGCCGCTAATATCAAAATTCCGTCGCTAAAGTTAATCACCGACGGAAAAATTTCGTCGGTGGTCCGCCGCTAAGATCCCGCCGCAGTGGTCCGACGGACCAAATTCCGTCGGTATTCTTTTGATTTTACCGACGAAATTAAATTCCGTCGGTGATCTTTTGATATCAGCGGCGGAAATTTCCGTCGCTGAATTAATTTAATTTAATTAAATTTTTATTTCAGCGACGGAAATTTCCGTCGCTGAAATAAAAATTAATTAATACAGCGGCGGAAATTTCCGTCGCTGAGATAATTTTAATTTAATTAATTTTAATTTCACCGGCGGAAATTTCCGTCGCTGAAATAAAAATTTAATTAAATTAAATTAATTCAGCGATGGAAATTTTCGCCGCTGTATTAATTAATTTTAATTAAATTTTTATTTCAGCGATGGAAATTTCCGTCGGTGAAATTAAAATTAATTAAATTAGAATTAAAATTAATTGATATAGCGGCAAAAATTTCCGTTGCTGGAATAAAAATTTAATTAAAATTAATTAATACAGTGACGAAAATTTTCGTCGCTGATAATGCAATAAAATAAAAAACAATAATTTAAAATATCAATTAACCAATTTTTTTGTACCTGATATAACAATTCAATTGATAAAACTAAAACTATAAAACTAAAAAATCAAATATCAGTGTACCAAACTAAAAACCAAATATCACCGTACCAAATCAGGAGGGGGGAGGGTGGGGAGGGGGAGAGGGGGGAGGGGGGGAGAGGCTCCCGCGGGTACCAAATATCACAAATGTTACAAACAAGTATAAAATAGTACCAATCAGCGTACCAAACTAAAAACTAAAACCACCGTACCAAATCGGGAGGGGGAGGGGGGGAGGGTGGGGGGAGGGGGAGGAGGGGGGCGGGGCTCCCGCGGGTACCAAATATCACAAATGTTATTACAAACAAGTATAAAATAGTATGAAATCAACTCAGGGGGAATGGGGGAGGTTGGAAATTACCCAGCTGCTGCTGATTCTCCATATGGGCCATCAACATCGCAAATTTTCTATCATTCTCCGCTTGACGCCGATCATTCTCCTCCTGCATCTGCATCTGAGCCTCCAAAGCCTCCGAAAGCTTTGCCCTAGCCTCTGCAGCCACGCATCTCTCCTCAGCCAACTCAGCCTCCAGAGTGTCGATCCTCGAATCATTCCGAGTATCGAGCGTGAAAACATATGGCCGACGGCCGGTCGGTGTCGATGGGCATAGCCGCCCGTAATCCCCCATCCCTAACACTCGGTCTCCTCTCTTTGAATGTCCATCTGAGGTGACCGAGCACCAAACATCAGGCACGAAGGGAACGGACTGGCCGGGAGGCGTACCTTCGGGAACAACGGCGGCTTGATATGTACTCTGTCAAAATAAAACAAACAATTATAATCATATACACAATGTAATGTACATAAATAAATTTACATATTCAAAATCAAGTCATTTAATGATAGTTTACTTACAGAGGCCAATGCAGAGCGATCGTTAACCCATTACGGAGGTTGATCGGGCGATATAGGAGTTCAAACATGGGTGCTAACGAAAACATCCAAAAAATTGACATCCAGGCCATGTTCCTTTTCCTATAAATAAAATAAGCGAGATTATTATTTTGAAATTGTATAAATGCAACATACGTACATAAACCTATTTAAAAGCATGCATACACTACTACATTTAAACTAACATACATACCATACGGTAGTGATGCTCGCCAACCCCGATCGTCCCCATCGTATGCTTTGTCGCCGACCCCGAGGAGCCTGCTCTATTTGTCCGAGCCTGTTGGGCGATAGCTATCGCCCCATCCGACGACCAATGTTCGCAAAAGCGAAGAAACACCTCCTCGGTCATCCAAGGAGGTGTCAAGGGCTGTAAATTCGCCTCGAGCCGCTTAATATAAAATTTAGACTTCGTGTTACCTATAAAAAATATGAATATCTCGTAAACATATAATGATGACATTATAAAATTAAAAGAGTATAATCATTGTTAATTTAACTAATTAAGGATAGATAAATATGTTACCAATATGATCCCGAAATAACTTCTGAGCCTGTTTCTTGAAAACATATTTAGCCGTCGCCTCGTCGATATCCGGCGTCCATGTAAATTTCCCCTACAACATATAATGATAACATTATAAAACTAAAAGAGTATAATCATTATTAATTATAACATTTTAATAACAAACTAACATTTAAGTTTTAAATAAAAACCATTAACACATTACCTTAAACTCCTTCCAAGCATTCTCCTTCTCCTCCGGTGGCAATGATTTTCAGTTGGGCCAAAACTCTGCCATGACCCGAGACCGCCAATACTGCCCAATCTTTGTCCCTGGGGTCGGGTATCCACCTACAAACCTGCAAAGTATATTTATACAATAACATTTTAACTTAAATAATGAATTATATATAAAACAAAAAAGGAACCAACTTATATAAAATTAATGAAGAGTTACTTACTGGTCATAAAGTGGCGATATCTGGACATATATCCTCCCCTCAGAATCGACAGCAGTAGGAGTATCGGCCCCAGAGGTGGAGCTGGTACTACTAAGTGTAGGGTCGACATCAGAAGTACCGGTAGCACCTGTACTGGATCGGGACGGTTACGTCCCAGTAATAGATGTGTACATGGGGCGGGTCTTCCTGCCCGCTCTACTAGAACTCATATCTAAATATACTAAAAATATTAAAATATAAAACTTTAATAATAGGAAACAATATATTCACAATGCATATAGCTCCTTGAGATTAAATGTTCAAGAAAAAACAAAAATTAACACGATGGATTGGATTAAAAATTAAATTTGAATTGAATTGAAATAATGTGAGCGAGAAACATACCTCGTCCTCGTGACCTATGAGTCGACAACTTAATTGATACCTATGTTTCTCGCTCACATTATTTCAATTCAATTCAAATTTAATCCAATCCATCGTGTTATTTTTTTGACAGAGCACACTCACCAAATAAACTAAAACAATCGTTGACAAATTTTAATAATCTAAAGCATTCACAATACATATAAAACTTTAAAGTTCTAATAATCTAAAGCATTCACAATACATATAAAACTTTAAAGTTCTAATAATCTAAAGCATTCACAATACATATAAAACTTTAAAGTTCTAATAATCTAAAGAATTCACAATACATATAAAACTTTAAACTATTATTAATCTTCGTCCCCATCATCATCATTGGACTCTGAATTACTACAAAACTCAAGTTCTTCATCTTCGTCTTCGGACTCTGATGAATCAAACTCGGGGTTTCGACGTCCTCTTCCTCTTCCTCTGATTCATCAATTTTAATGTGCGCGAGATGACCTGAACGAGGCGGAGGAGGTGGCAAATTCACTGGTAAGAAATCCTGCTCGGGTTCATCAACATTTTGAGGAATATGAGTGACATCATCTAATGGATGATTAGCTGATGAAACGTTAGGTGGCACTGGCATTTCATCCTCTTGATAGGGTATTTCTAATGACGAATATGTAGTTGTCGACGAGGGTAGGTTGTCAATCATGCTCCTAGCCTTGGTCTTCCAGACAGCCCACCATCCGTCGGGTCGCCGACGAGGGTAGGGAGTCATGTATACCTGTTGTGCTTGTGATGATAAGATGAAGATGTCGTCGCCATTATGTCTGGACGAGTCCATTACATCGATGAAGTCAAATATGGTGTGCTTCTTAACACCTCGCACAGCATCTCGCCAATCACAATTGAACAAGACAAGATTGTTTCTACCCAAATACTCCACCTCGACTACTTCTTTCAGGACGCCATAATAATCAAGGTTTCCTTTAAGCTTCACACCGATATTCCACGTTAATTTAGAGCCCCCATAAGCTTTGGTATGAAACACATAGCCATTCACGAAATAATCGTTGTATAAATTAACGTTCAAGTATGGAGTTCCTGCTAAATGTCTTAACCTCGCAGCTTTGGCATCACCCGGATGTTCAGCTATGTATAAGACAATATGTAACCAATTTAATACAATTTTAAGATTGAATGTTTAAAAAAGTGTATAGAATAAATTTGAATGAAACAAAATATTTACATATTTCCTTAGCCAGCTTGGAAATCTTCTGTCTGTCCTAGTTGCGATGAGTTCTGGAGATAAATCCTGAGCTAAATCTTCAAACATTCTGCAATAAGGTTAAACAAGGCATTTCATATGCAGGTAATTAAACATGCATAATTTAATCGACGAGGTGTAAACATAACATCAATGACTTACTTGATATATTCCTCAACCTCGTCACAGTTAAGAAGAACATAGAGTAAGACCGCGACAAACTCTTTAGCGGTTAACATACGTGTACCAACCCGTTTGACGAGGAACCGACCAGGGGATGAAAATACAGAGATATTTCCATTAGACGGACAACCACCATCGTAATTGCGGCCAACCCTAGTCAATCTCGTATCAACATCAGGAGGAAAATATGTTCCGACAAAGGCAACAATCTCATCTATAATAACAGCCTCTAAAATTGAGGCCTCGACCATGGCCCTATTGCTCATCTTCCTTTTCAATTGGCCTAGATACCTAAAAGTCATTCGTAGATTAAAAAAAAATAATTTTAAATAAGGTATATTGTTAACACTCAAATTATTTAGAAATAGAATAAATTCAATTACCTCTCAAATGGATACATCCATCTGTATTGAACTGGATCACCGACTCTAGCTTCGTATGCCAAGTGGACCAGTAAATGCTCCATAGAATCAAAGAATGAAGGAGGAAATATCTTCTCAAGTTTGCAAAAAGTCACTACTATGCTCTCCTCAAGCTTTTTCATGTGATCAACACGCAGTGTGGTCGATGTTAACACTCGGCAAAACTCACTTAACTCTGTTAACGCCACCCAGATATTGTCAGGCAAGAGACCCTTAAGAGCAATCAGAAGTAGTCTATCCAGCAAAACGTGGCAATCGTGACTCTTCAAACCCTGCACTTTCCCCTCCTCTACATTGACACAGTTACCAATGTTAGACGTTTAACCATCTGGAAGCTTTAAATCCTTGAGCCATTTCAGGAGGAGGAGTTTGTTTCCCTTTGTAAGCACGTATTGAGCCACCGGTCTAACTGGTTTACCATTGACGTATGCCATCTCTAAGGCCGGCCGCTTACAGATTTCCTTAAGGTCCATTCGACCTTTCTCTGTGTCTTTAGTTGTTGCCTTGAAATCCATCAACGTGTTAAAAACATTATTGAATACATTCTTCTCAATGTGCATCACGTCAAGGTTATGTCGAATGAGTTTTGTTTTCCAGTATGGCAGCTCCCAAAATATACTCCTCTTGGTCCAGTTATAGGAAGTCCCAAACCCTTGTATTTTGGTCTTCGAAAACTTTTTTCCCCACCGAGGATCGGGCAATCTAGATTCCTCCCCATAGACCGTGTCACCACATAAACGAATCGGGGCCTCATCATGGTCAATCTTGTTCTTTTTAAATGCGTTCTTCTGGGTCCTGAATGGGTGGTCCTCCGGAAGAAATTGTCTATGGCAATCGAACCAACATGGTTTTCTAGAGTGCTTGAGCGTGAAAGACTTTGTGTCACTCATACAATACGGACAGGCCAACTTCCCGTGGGTGCTCCAACCCGATAACATCCCATATGCAGGGAAGTCATTAACTGTCCACATCAACGCAGCCTTCATGCTGAAATTCTCTCTCTTGAAAGCATCCCACATTTCGACCCCATCCTCCCAAAGCTATTTCAATTCGTCCATCAAAGGTCGGAGATAGACGTCAATATACCCTATACCATATACTATATACCCTATACCCTATACCCTATACTATATACCCTATACCATATACTATATACCCTATACCATATACTATATACCCTATACATATACCCTATACTATATACCCTATACCCTATACCATATACTATATACCCAATACCCTATACCCTATACCCTATACCCTATATACTATACCATATACTATATACCCTATATACTATACCCTAAACCCTATACCCTACACTCTATACACGATTTGTTTTTTTTTACCGGTGCTTGCATTAATAACTGGAATATGGGTGGGTGCAACCATGCAAGTAATAATTGTATTTGCAACAAAAATAGAACTTGGGCAAATAATGTTTTCAGTCAGTTTTTTAACATTTTCAGTTAGTTTTTTGAAATTCCAGTCAGTTTTTTAACGTTTCCAGTTAGTTTTTTAGAATTTCAGTCAGTTTTTTAACGTTTCCAGTTAGTTTTTCAAAATTTCAGTTAGATTTATGAAATTCCAGTCAATTTTCTAACGTTTCAGTTAAAATTTTTAATGTTTTCAGTTAGTTTTTTTGTTAATAAGTTCTAAAAATAATTAAAAATTAAATTTTATAATCACCAACAGAATATTTCCGTCGCTGATAAATAAAAAAAATAAAAAAAACAAAAATTATTTATCACCGACGGATTATATCCGTCGCTGATAAATTAAAAAAAATTAATTAATCACCGACGGAAATATTCCGTCGCTGGTTTAATTAAAAAAAATTAAAAATATTTAATTTTTACCGACAGAATTATTCCGTCGCTGATTAATTAAAAATAATTAAAAATAAAATATCATAATCACCGACGAAAATATTCCGTCGCTGATAAATTAAAAAAAATTAATTTATCACCGACGAAAATATTCCATCGCTGGTTTATTTAAAAAAAATTAAAAAATATTTAATTTTTACCGACGAAATTATTCCGTCGCTGATTAATTAAAAATAATTAAAAATTAAATATTATAATCACCGACGGAATAGTTAAAATTTGGTAAATAAAAAAAATAAAAAAATAATAACTTTTCACCAACGGATTAATTCTCTCGCTGAGAAAAAACTAGCGACGGAATATTCCGTCGGTAAATCAGGCGCCAATTTAGTGGCGGTAAAGAAACGAATATTCGAGGAATATTCGTTATTAGCGACGAAAGTTAGCGACGGAATTCAATTTCGTCGCTAAAGTTGACGCCAAAATCATTTCGTCTCTATAGCATAATTTCCGTAACTAAATAGCGACGGAATGCTTCTGTCGCTGTTGATTCCGTCGCTAAAGCCTCTGTTTCTGGTAGTGTTGGATCTCCTTGTAGGGTTTCGAGGGTCCATGCGCAGCGGAATAAGCAATAACTCGAAAAAACCCCAAGCCCTAGAATCCGTTCTAGATGAATAATTAAGAGAGATGAAATAGAATTACCAACCTTGAATGCTTTTGCCTTTGATAAACTTGACCCAACTCCAGATTGAATGATCTTGTTAATCCTTGATGAACGAACGGGAATCACGAACCAAAGATCTTGATGAACGAAGATCCTCTATGTTTATCCACGCGCGGAACGAACCCTAGAACTCTTCTAGGAGGATTGCTAGATCCAATTGATTGAAACACCTTTCAATCAATGAAGAACAATGGATTTGGTGGAGTTTGATTCTCAATTCACAATTGAAATCTCCCACTCTAAGTGTTTCTCTCAAGCCAAAACGTTCTAATGATGGCTAGGGCAACCAGGGGTAAGTATTTATACGTTATAAAACTTTTCCCCTCGCGAAAACCCTAGTTTTAAGTCAATTCCGCGTCAGTCCAGTGCCCAGGGGACGAGTCGTCCCCCAGGGGACGAGTCGTCCCCTGGCACCCAGCTTCTGAATCTGGCGTCCCCCTTAAGGGGAATAGTTGGTTCTGGCCTGGGGACGAGTCGTCCCCTGAGAACAAAAACTCCATATTCTTCATTTTTGACAATTCGTTCGATGCGTGTGACCCCATAGGACTATATTATGTTGGCAATGAGTTCGATCACATCGATCCTCATAAGACATGAGCGGACTCTAGCAAGCCATCATGCCTACCCAAATAATATAATATCAAGTTCGATTTCCTATATAGAACATATCACAATCCCATTGTCACACGATGTTATATTGAACATGAGTCATGGTCCACGTCAACTCATATTGTTCAATGCTTTCTCGTTATCAAGTAAATTGATTTAATCGAATGACATTAATCACATTAATTCATTCGGGCATGGCCATGCACTACATCAATCTTACTTACGAGTGGCCTAGCAAACATCTCTCTTTATGAGGGACAATTTCCATCTTGACTTATCATTCTTCCCAACAAGAATCATACCACGCCAATGATAGCCCTTATTGTTATCCAGGTTAAAGACAACGTTAAACTATATCAAACATGATATTCATCGAGCGGAAGACGATGATAATCTCGTGTCAAAGGATATCAATGATATGACTATATGAGATCTAATTATGACATTTGACCATGACATAGATCTCATAATGGGTCAAGTCCATACCTTGTTCTCTAACAAGTACCCATGAATCTAATATGCATCTCCATGCATATAATCATCACATGATTATCCATTAGACTTCATACTAGTGCTTCATAAGTACTAGGGACACGATTATTATAATAAAACATGCAAACATATATAACAATCAAAGAAACAATCTCATATATAAATGAACAATGACATTACATAAAGGTCTATCTCTATAGGCCTAGGGCACTAACACCTACAGTCTCCCACTTGCACTTAGGCCCAATCATTCATGTATCTTATACCCATGGACCTAACATGACATTCATGTTTAGCTTGTGGCAAAGGCTTGGTGAGAGGGTCCGAAATGTTGTCATCCGTTGGTACCTTTTGCATATCTTAACGTCTTCCCTTTCACAGATTTCTCGAATGAGGTGGAAACGTCTCAAAATGTGTTTGGATCGTTGATGTGACCTTGGTTCTTTTGCTTGCACAAATGACACCACAATTGTCACAACAAAGCTCCACCGGATTAGTGATACTTGGAACAATTCCAAAACACTAATGAACTTTTGATCCAAACTGCCTTTTCTAGCTACATCATATGTTGCTAAAATTAAGCCTTAGAAGTAGAATCGGCTACGATTTTCTGCTTGGAACTCTTCCAATAAAATCGCACCTCCAATAAGCATAAACACAAATCCTAATTGCGATTTTAATTAACTTTGTCAGTTTGGAAGTTAGCATCCGTGTAACCTTTACAACAAGATTAACTTCCAATCTTTCAAATACCAAGAACGTATCCTTAGTTCTTCTTAAGTACTTTAAGGATCGTCTTGACTGCCATCCAATGGTTCTCACTAGGATCAGATTGGTATCGACTCGTCATGCTCAAAGCATACGAGACATCGGGTCTAGTACAAATCATGGCATACATGACAAATCCAAATGCCGGAGCATATGGAACTTCATTCATTCTCTTTTGCTCATCAGTTGTCATGGGACACTGAGTCTCGCTAAGAGTAATACCATGACCCATTGACAGGTTACCTTTCTTAGAATCATCTAAGAACCTTATCAATACGAGTATTTTGACTCAAACCAACTTATCCTTTTAGATCTATCTCTATAGATCTTGATACCAAGGATGTAAGCGGCTTCACCCATATCTTTCATTGAGAAACCTTTCCTTGACCAAGACTTGACAGTCTTAAGTGTCGGAACTTTGTTTTCAATGAGTAAGATATCATTGTCATATAACAATAGAAATAATACTACGCTCCCACTGAATTTCATGTATACACAAAGTTCATCTTCGTACTTGATGATGTCAAACTCTTTGACCGATTCATCAAAATGAAGATTCCAACCCTCGAAGCTTGCTTCAACCCATCTTATGGATCTTTGCAACATGCATACTTTATTAGAAGTTCTTGGATCGACAAACCCTTCAGCCGTATTCGTATAGATCCTCAAGTAGGTTTCCGTTAAGAAACGCTGTTTTGACATCCATTTGCCATATCTCATATTCACAATATGCGATAATGGCAATTGAAACTCTAATAGACTTCGGCATTGTAATGGGCAAAAAGGTTTCAACATAGTCAACACTATGAATTTTCCTAAATCCCTTTGCTACAATCCTTAGTCATGAAAGTATACACCTTCCATCCATGTCGGTTTTCTTCTTGAAAATCCATTTACACCCTTATGGTTTTTACACCTTCAGGTGGACCAATCAAGTTCAAAACTTGATCATCAAACATGGATTACAATTCGGATTCCATGGTTCATAACCATTTATCCGAATTAGGAGTGGACATCGTCTCTAGATAGGAAATAGGTCCGTCATTCTCAATGACTCCCACTTGATTACTTTCCGATATGAGAAATCAATATCTCTCGAGTTCGGATCGTATCCTATCAGGTCTGCGAAGAACTTGTGTATCTTGAACCGGTTCCACAACTCCTTGTGAACTTGGTTCCGTCTCTACTCTTGGTTCCACGTTATTTTCGTGTTCTTGAACTCTTCATGATCAATTTTACTCCCACTAGATCCTTTATTGAGAAACCGTTTCTCAAGAAACGAATCATATAGAGCAACAAACAATTTGTTCTCATTGCGGTTGTAAAACTAATATCTCGAAATTAACTTTGTCGATTTGGTGCTAACTTATGAGAGACAAGTCTCTTTACATAAGATTCGCAACCCCAAATCTTTATGAAAGACATTCTTTCATGCCACATCTCATGTGGGGACTTAGGAATCGATTTAGTAGGGACACAATTCAGTGTAACCGCATTATTTCTAATGCATATCCTCAAAAGAAAATAGGAAAGTCAACTTGACACATCATCGAACGAACCATGTCATACAAGGTTCAATTCCTCCTCTCAAACACACCATACAATGTGGTGTTCCGGGTGGAGTCAACTGCGAGAAAGCGATTTCACGGTTTGAGATGATTGTCAACCTCTTGGCTCAAATATTCATTACCTCGATCTAATCGAAGTACTTTAATAGTTTTGCCATGATTGGTTTTGTACTTCATCTTGAAATATTCGAAATATCTCAAACGATTCACCTTTGGACTTCATCAGATAGACATAGTCATATCTAGATAAGTAACCGGTGAATGTGATGAAATACCGAATTCCTCCTCTAGCAATGCTACTTAATAGTCCATATACATCTCATGTATAAGGGCCAATAAGCCACTACCCTCCCACTACTCTTAGTGTAGGGTGGTTTGGTCATTTTACCAAATAAACGAGATTCTCATACCTCAAATGATTCATAATCATATGAGTCTAAATGTCCATGTTAATGGAGTTTAGATTATACGTTTCTCATTTATATGACCAAGCCGGCAATGCCATGTGAACGTGTTGTTCACATCATTCGGTTTAGATTTCACGCTTATATTATAGATATCTTCAATATTATTTTGTATCTTAACATCAAGGATATGAAGACCATTCAATGATATATGCATTACAATAATACATATCATTAAATAAATATAAAGCTTCTTATTCTCAATAAGAAAATTTATATCCTTCATCATCCTCATAAGAAACAAAATGATACTCCTACTCAAATTAGGAACGTAGTCACACTTGTTCAAAGCAAGTACTAGTCCACAAGGTAAAGTGACTTCATAAGTCCCTACGGCTAATGCAGCAACTCTTGGTTTATTACTACGCATAGGTTTAATTCACCTTCTTTGAGTAGCTTTCTATTCTTTATTTCTTGCACATTTAAACAAATGTGGGATCTATATCCGGTATCATATACCCAAGAACAAGAAGTCGAAAGGAAAATATCTATCATATAAATATTTGAAGTAGTAGCAATCAAATTGCCCTTCTTCACCTTTTAGGCCTTCCTTATTAGCCTTGCAACTTTGCTTCTAATGACAATCTCATTGCGGCGGTAGCAACCGCATCCTTTTGAGACACTTTGGGTTTAGCCTCTTCGGCTTTGGCAACTTTTGCCCTAGGTTTAGCAACCTTTGCTTTACCTTCTTGCCTTCCCTTTTGAACCCCTTTCTTGTGTTAACCATTAACACACTTGCGGATTGCTCCTTTTGCATCTCATGCATTAAAAGCCTTCACCACAACATATATCTTTTGTCTAGCTTGCACTTGGAACATTTCCTTTTGTGCGTTGTGCTAGAACAAAAGCAATTTCCACGTGTTCAAGGTTCTTCTTAAGAGCCTTTAAACATGGTGGCAAGTATAGAGCAAACAACATCATAGGAATCATCTAAATGTTTCTTATGTTGCTCCTTACCTGTCCTTTGCAACGTTTGCGGTGGGTTCGGCAGAATAGATTCGTCAAAGAACGTACAATTTTTGCTTAAGAACTCTTCTTGAGCATACGATCAAATCGTAATAACTTGTACCGTTCTTTTCGAACTTGTCCTTCATAAGGACGAATCGCTTGATAATAAGGATTAATTATAGTTTAATGCTATTTCTACAACAAAATATGCAACACATATGAACACATATAAGTACCGATTTCATTTAAGAGATTAAATAACGTATTTCATAAATACTCCCACTAAATTATATAACCTTCTTATGCAAATATGCATAATATAATTTAATAGGCTAAGACCCAACTTTAATTTAATTTCAAGTCGGCTATGGCACGACTGCTCAAAATTAAACTAAAAGGTAGATAACATTTATCAATCATATCTATATATGACTCTTAGATCATTATGAGATTATAGACATCATATGTCACATGTTTCAATCTCATCTTATGCCTTAGGCCCAAAACCGTTTTGATAGCCTAATTGAGTTCAACCATGTTAAACGTATAGCAACCACTATTTGCTCATCTTGATCATACAAAGATAGAATTAATGCACCTCGCTATGGCGAGCCCACATAAAACTACCCGTGTACTCACAAGTGTTTAAACATGGGTGGCATAAAACAAACTCAAATTACAAAGAAGGTTCAATTTTTCATGCTTATCAATTACATCCCAAGGTTGATTCATGAAAACTATATGAATTTTATAATTATGAACATGGAATGATGCAACACATATTACATTTGATCAGTAATTACTAGTACGCGGCCACGTGCTCCAAGATTATCCCACACTTCCATCGAAGTGCCTGTGGGAAAGGTTTTGGTGTCCAGCCAATATACCAAGTAATACATCACAAATATCTTAGATTAATCACATTAATCATATCAATGAAATTGACATCCCATAATCTAGATTAATCATATTAATCATATATATTACAATTTCATAATCATGGTATATCTATATATACTATTACTTCTCAAGTAAAACTCATACAATTTCATATTCTAGATCATGCACATCATGAAAATTCATATAATCATATTACATAATTATCATGATTATCTAACTAAGCATCATGAACGGGGCTCTGATACCACTGTAGGGTTTTGAGGGTCCATGCGCAGCGGAATAAGCAATAACTCGAAAAAACCCCAAGCCCTAGAATCCGTTCTAGATGAATAATTAAGAGAGATGAAATAGAATTACCAACCTTGAATGCTTTTGCCTTTGATAAACTTGACCCAACTCCAGATTGAATGATCTTGTTAATCCTTGATGAACGAACGGGAATCACGAACCAAAGATCTTGATGAACGAAGATCCTCTATGTTTATCCACGCGCGGAACGAACCCTAGAACTCTTCTAGGAGGATTGCTAGATCCAATTGATTGAAACACCTTTCAATCAATGAAGAACAATGGATTTGGTGGAGTTTGATTCTCAATTCACAATTGAAATCTCCCACTCTAAGTGTTTCTCTCAAGCCAAAACGTTCTAATGACGGCTAGGGCAACCAGGGGTAAGTATTTATACGTTATAAAACTTTTCCCTCGCGAAAACCCTAGTTTTAAGTCAATTCCGCGTCGATCAGGTGCCTGGGGACGAGTCGTCCCCAGGGGACGAGTCGTCCCCTCGGCACCCGGCTTACGAATCTGGCGTCCCCCTTAAGGGGAATAGTTGGTTACGGCTTTGGGGACGAGTCGTCCCCTGAGAACAAAAACTCCATATTCTTCATTTTTGACAATTCGTTCGATGCGTGTGACCCCATAGGACTATATTATGTTGGCAATGAGTTCGATCACATCGATCCTCATAAGACATGAGCGGACTCTAGCAAGCCATCATGCCTACCCAAATAATATAATATCAAGTTCGATTTCCTATATAGAACATATCACAATCCCATTGTCACACGATGTTATATTGAACATGAGTCATGGTCCACGTCAACTCATATTGTTCAATGCTTTCTCGTTATCAAGTAAATTGATTTAATCGAATGACATTAATCACATTAATTCATTCGGGCATGGCCATGCACTACATCAATCTTACTTACGAGTGGCCTAGCAAACATCTCTCTTTATGAGGGACAATTTCCATCTTGACTTATCATTCTTCCCAACAAGAATCATACCACGCCAATGATAGCCCTTATTGTTATCCGGTTAAAGACAACGTTAAACTATATCAAACATGATATTCATCGAGCGGAAGACGATGATAATCTCGAGTCGAAAGGATATCAATGATATGACTATATGAGATCTAATTATGACATTTGACCATGACATAGATCTCATAATGGGTCAAGTCCAGTACCTTGTTCTCTAACAAGTACCCATGAATCTAATGTGCATCTCCATGCATATAATCATCACATGATTATCCATTAGACTTCATACTAGTGCTTCATAAGTACTAGGGACACGATTATTATAATAAAACATGCAAACATATATAACAATCAAAGAAACAATCTCATATATAAATGAACAATGACATTACATAAAGGTCTATCTCTATAGGCCTAGGGCACTAACACCTACACTCCTTTGGGGAGAATATCTGTTAATGCCTTTATAATTCCAAGAATTTTCTATATTTTGCTTCTGATTTGTGCATTTTTCCAAAGTAATCTTTTTTCATAAACTTTTTGGTTTGTTTATCAGTGATATTTTAGGTTTGAATCACCTGAAGAGGAGGCAATGGGTCGAGTTATTTGGGAACAAATCCCTGCTAAAATTATCCAAAGTACCTATGTGAGGACCCCGACCCGGAACCTACACTTGTCCCGAGCTGGAGCGTCCTCAAACTAACCCAAATTTCCTTAACTTTTAAAACTTTGATTTAACTTTCAAATATAAACACAATTGTCATAACCATTTCAAAATAACTCTACACCCTTCTACGATGGAGAAAGAGTTGACCAACTTTGAAAGTAATAAACTGTTTTAGTTACAAAAAGACATCGGTTATAACATAAAATTAAGGTTTATAAATACAACTCATTAAATGAATTATACCAAAATACCCTTTCTACGCCAACCTAATCATACCCCGACAATTCTCAAAATATTACTTCCTAACTCCTCACCGCCGTTACTTGGCCGGTCCGCCTGTCTCGGAATCTAAAAACATTAAATGGAGAGGGGTGAGAATAAATCTCAGCAAGCTATTATGAATGCAGCAATATGCCATATAAGATGCAACACATAACAAGTTGCATACAACACATTGGAAAAGCTGTAAACACCTTCCATTACCTTGGTTTACCTTTTCCCGTCTGAACAATAGTCGTACAACATTGGGTATAATAATACTCCAATCTTAGGTGAGCTGCTTAAGCAATACTCACATCTTATAAGACCCGTTTTTCAGGGAACCATATAAGATAGTAGCAACTCTGTAAGGCTTTTGGCTCAATACAGATGCTATACCCCAACCTGTGGCCACAGAAGGGGACGGTCACAGATATAACATAATCCGATCACATTAGGTCACACTTCCGTAATTGATCGTATTATGTTATACCCCCAATATCAGCTGATTAACACATTATCAAGCACATCATAGTTACTTGAAATATAATCCACAAACGGGATAAGCAATATAGCCACATGGTAAAATATACTCATGTTCAACCAATATCATAGTGCAACATTTAAGCAATATAACCACATGGTAAAATATACTCATGTTCAACCAATATCATAGTGCAACATTTACGTAATACACTATACATAATATAAACAATGTATAGAAACTCAAGTAAGGCAAGGAAGTATCATAAATCCATCCTACAAGGTCATTATACAATAATACATAGCCTCTATGAAGGCCCAAGTTAAATCTACCAAGTTGGAATCCCATTGATCAAGTTACCAAACTAGGTTAACTAGCGTTTTCCAAGCATTATTTAAAGTACTTCCCCAATTCCATTTTGATCACTTAAGATGTCATTGTGTAGCCAAAGTTTTCTACTTTAATCTAGGTTAAAAGGATTTCATTTTGGTTCTAATTTGATTGGGTTTGAACAGCTCTAAAATTGATGTGAGAAACCAGGCCAGGGCACGACTCGTGCCCCAGGGCACGAGTCGTGCTCAATCCCTTAAGTCACTCAGAACGATTGGACCTCCTAGGTACGACTCGTGGTCACGATTTGGCCAAGGGCACGACTCGTGCCTAGGGGCACGACTCGTGCCTCGGCCCGTAAACCGGTAGCAAAGACAATATTGTTGAGGGATTCCCAAAAACCAAGATTTATACTAATCTCCTTATAATTGGTGAACCTAAAAGGAATTCATAACTTTATTAACTTCATGCTAACCCATTTAATTCAAGGTATCATGTCCTAAACTTAGATCATTACCAATTAGTTTTTCCATCCAATTTACTATCATTTTTCAAGATTTTCATTCTAATCCAACCCATTTACTTCTACTCTTTACCACTTTCATGAACAATAACATATTTCACCACTTCATCCTAAAGCATTTAAACCCAAAATGATATAAACCTAGATCAATTACCACATAATTTCCAACCCATTTTACTAACACATTTCAAGTTAAATCTTCTAAAACTAACTCCACTCATTTCTTACACTCTAAATCCACTTCTATGCACCCTAACATCATTTCATGTCAATTTTCAATTTCTCAACTCCAAGACTAGTTCCAAAGCATTAAACAACCATCATATTAACAAGAACAACATTAAGAGTTCATGAGCATTTAATGAAGGGAAGGGTCATAATAACTCACTTTTAGCAATTACAAGATGGAATGAAGCTTTTCTTGGCTTGATCAACTCCCCTAGATGCACCAATCACAAAAGTACCACTTGATTTGAAAATGGAGAAGAAATAAGCTTGGTAGGAGCTTGAGAAGAGGTGGGTTTCACCTTGGCTTTTCCATGGAAAAAATGGTAAGAATAAAGATGGAGAAGAATGATGGAGGAGGTTAGAGGGAGTATGGGAAAGGTAAGGAGGAAGTATGGGAGGGTATGGGGTTCTTTGACTTAGAGGGAAAAGGGGAGGGTTTTAGGGAAAATGGTCCCCCTCC
Organism: Adenophora triphylla var. japonica; assembly: GCA_022495995.1. Classification (NCBI taxonomy): domain Eukaryota; kingdom Viridiplantae; phylum Streptophyta; class Magnoliopsida; order Asterales; family Campanulaceae; genus Adenophora; species Adenophora triphylla. The sequence goes on from JAFEMH010004798.1 coordinate 122,638, forward strand.
CTCACTATTCCAAGGCTTTCAACATTTTAAATTAAACCCTTTATCCCAATTATTTATTTTACCCATTTTAACCTCCTCTTACTCTTTATCTATTTTCTAATTTTATATTTTCCCCTAGAACATTATTTTATTTTCCTATCATTTTATCCTAATACAAGAAATCAAGTATATAAAAATGAACACATAATATTAACAATAATATTAAAAGCACACAATATGATGCTAAATTAGTGCCTAGGGTTAGGGTCGTTACACTCACTCCCCCTTAAAGAAAATTCGTCCCGAATTTTAAAAAGACTTACCTAAATGTTCAACCCACCTCAATTACTTATGTATAACTCAGACTCCAATTCCCAAATAGTCTCTTCAATATTGTGATTCCTCTCCAAGATTTCTAATTCCATTAACAATACGGTATTACAACCTAATGTTCCAAGAATACCATGCAATTATCACTAACCCGAATTTTCACGACCTCAATAAAAATATAAATAATTAAAAGTATTACAATTTATGTCACCAAATACATTACGATATGACATTTAAAACTTCGAATACTCTATAAGATGCTCCAAGCCAGTCTATAAGTCAAATCACCAACCTTTTCTAAAATTTCAAATGTATTAACAAACTTTGGCGCCAATTTACCTTAGGCCTTGCTTCACCAACCTCACCCCAACAAATTGGAGATCGATATTTTCTTCCCGAACCACACTTCATACGGTTTTATCTCAATGCTAGAATGATAACTGCTATTATACGCACCCAACCACTGGTAACCATACTTCCTATCGACTACTAACATTCATTGTACATGCCCGTAGCATATCCTCAACAATAAGTAACGATTCCTCAAATTTTCACAAGGTTAAACTTAATAGCATTCCTACATTCCAAAAGAACCTTCCCAAATGATGTCTATCCAATCCATTTAATACTATGGGGTTTATACAATCAAACTATCCCCTAACTTATATGAGGACTTGATCAAACAATCTCATCACTATATACCTATATAATGAGTAGAAAATACAACCAACTTTCTATAAACAAAACAACATACTCCTTTTTACTTCCAAGGTAACCCAATTACAAAATCCATCTTGATAATACTCTCAAGTTCAATCTAGAACTCTAAATATTTTAATAAATCTTCTAACATCAATATTCTATTTTCACATTTATGACCAAACCACCTTATGTCTTGACTCGTTTGAAATGAGTTATTTCAATTATCTCGTCCGCCATTCTCATAATACAAACATTAAACAACTGCCCATGGAATAATACATATGGACATGCTAATAAGACCCTAATTCCATAAACGGAATATTAATCGACCATACTTCACAGTTCAATGCTCTAATGATGTTCAGGTCCAAGGATGTATCAATATCCAAATCAAATGGTTGGCCGCCCACAACGGAGCCGATCCAACTCCAATACAAAAACCGAGTCTACTGCGATCGTCACATTAATAACCCCACAATTTATCAAATCATTTCTCGGATCAAAACTTTAATATAATTAATCACTATAGAGGAACTAGGTTGCCTTTCTACTTGCTTCTGTACAAATTATATCTTTAGAATACCAAGTCTTTCTAAAATTTACAACATCTTTCAGAATTCCAAAGGATAGATAAAAAAAAGATCCAATGAGACTCGAATGGTTTATTTATTTAAAACTGTCCCATACCAGTTTTAATTAACTAAACCACTCAAAACTTTAAGAAATTTCAAAAGATCAATAAGCTAAACAAAACTAACTCGAGCGATCCAATTATCTACAACCGTCCCATACCAGCGATAGATAATCAAATTACTCACAGATATTAATGTACACAAAAAACGGTTCACTGACCTTAATAAATCAAACCATCCCCGAAGGGCACAAATGCTCATACCGAAGTTTAATATACAATCCAAAATTGTAAAGCCCATTTAAACAATTCTAACAAAATTTTCTTGCTTGACCTCTATTTATAGTGTAGCCACCACTCATAATATTTATACTTAGTTATATTCTCTATAAGAAAACAAAATCTCGTAATACTAATACTATCTTCTATAAATAACACTAAAACATTCATTAAGATAATAAACTTGGTAAATCATCCTCAATTCAATCATTCCTCAAGTTGAATAGTCAACACTTTTACTTAATTTGAGTCATCTATTCCCTACCTTTGATATTTGTATTGTACTTAGTAACAACATATTACATACATCAAGTTTCCGATCAATTTCCATGATCTCCTAATAAGAAAATATAATTGGAACTCACATAGGTCAATCATCCCCAAATTGCGATTAAACAGTGTAAACTAACTTACCTCTCGATAACCATCAACAACTCAAAATCCCCATAACACCAATACCTTCCTAAGCATCACACCAATCTCTCATATGAGTCACACAACTAAGTCAACATATAGGGTGTAATCATCCTAAAGTATCCCGCCTTCCAATAAGATTTATCCTCATTCTATATTCTCAACTAATGATAATCGTTTCTTAAAACAAACCATATACATACATTACCAATTCCTGAAGTTGATCCTATAAGTCACCAATAACTACATCTATTATACTTCTTCACATTTACCCTATTTACCTCTCCATAACTAATACACAACCTCAAACCAAAACGTTCATACTAGATACAAATGTTGTCTTAAGTATATCCTTACAACAAATATTCACTGCAATTGTAACACCCCGAAAATTCAACTAATAACCATTGAGTATTCTATTGGTTTCTAAAATCAGTCATACAAATCATCAACAAGGGATAACGAATACTTATTCTTCACAGTTACCTATTTGAGATCTCTCTAATCTATAAATAACCACCAAGCATCATCTTTTCTAAATATAGTACTAATTTATCCTTACGGAGATTCGCTAAGCTAACTATCTTCTTTATCAAATAATTTCCCAAGTTGAATCATCAATTCCATCATCCTAATTAGTGTCCTCTATCTAGGGGTCCGAATACCAAAATAGTACCTTATATCCACTCAAAGCCTCAATATCCTGGCATGATACCTGATGGAAACCCATTTTGATACTCACATGGAAAACACCACTTAGTCAACTTATAGGGTGATATCACCTACAAGAATATCTGATTTCCTATTCAAATTAGTAGCAAGAATACAATCAATCTCTCATTAGAGAATATACTTCTAGCACATAAGGCAATATATATGTCAGTTCTATAAGGACTCATACTCGCGATATCTTATAAACCATATAATCCCACTTAGACTATTACTTTCAATACTAGTCTCATATATCTAGTCTCCACCACGAGACACCAATGTATAAATACTCACGCAAGTAATACAACCATAAAACACTCTTAATTAGGCCGTATACCTAACCTCAACTAAGAGTTCACCAATTTATTTACCAGAGGTACATGAGATAATTCAAGTGTCTTTTACTCAAGTATAACACATAACCCAAATGACCTTCACATTCCTTAGGCCCTACTTTTGACATTTACGCATATATGACATAATATCAATAAATAACTTATCCGCCTCAACTACACACGGAGGCAAATCGAACATAGATAAGGAGACTCGCTTCTTGCGACAGTCCTCCCCAACCACAACAACTACTCAAATATTTCAGGTCAATATTATAATAATTTACGGATTGGTATCTCTACCACATCCACCGGCAATCCATGCCCACTTAATCACAATTACCATGATAATCAAGAATGATTCGAGGTACTCTCCCATAAGAGTAGAACCTCCAGCACATAAGGCAACTCTTAAGCCATTTATGCAAATAAAAGTGAAATGTAATGCCACATGAGAACGAAATGAACGGGAATTTAGAAAAGTATGACCCCTAACTCCGGAGACAGGTAATATACCTCAAATGATTGTGGAGGAATCTATCTCTCCATATTGCTCACATTTCCTTGATTCTTTGGTTGGTCATTATCATTTTCTGTCATTGAACAAATTCCTGCATTAAACCCTCGACGTCAGTTATCACACACTCTCACTCGCCTAGACTCTACCCGAGAACTCTAACCGAGCTCGATATTAACTGTGAGGACCCCGACCCGGAACCTACACTTGTCCCGAGCTGGAGCGTCCTCAAACTAACCCAAATTTCCTTAACTTTTAAAACTTTGATTTAACTTTCAAATATAAACACAATTGTCATAACCATTTCAAAATAACTCTACACCCTTCTACGATGGAGAAAGAGTTGACCAACTTTGAAAGTAATAAACTGTTTTAGTTATAAAAAGACATCGGTTATAACATAAAATTAAGATTTATAAATAAAACTCATTTAATGAATTATACCAAAATACCCTTTCTACGCCAACCTAATCATACCCCGACAATTCCCAAAATATTACTTCCAAATTCCTCACCGCCCTTACTTGGCCGGTCCGCCTGTCTCGGAATCTAAAAACATTAAAGGGAGAGGGGTGAGAATAAATCTCAGCAAGCTATTATGAATGCAGCAATATGCCATATAAGATGCAACACATAACAAGTTGCATACAAAACATTGGAAAAGCTGTAAACACCTTCCATTACCTTGGTTTACCTTTTCCCATCTGAACAATAGTCGTACAACATTGGGTATAATAATACTCCAATCTTAGGTGAGCTGCTTAAGCAATACTCACATCTTATAAGACCCGTTTTTCAGGGAACCATATAAGATAGTAGCAACTCTGTAAGGCTTTTGGCTCAATACAGATGCTATACCCCAACCTCGCGGCCACGTAAGGACGGTAACAGATATAACATAATCCGATTACATTAGGTCACACTTCCGTAATTGATCGTATTATGTTATACCCCCAATATCAGCTGATTAACACATTATCAAGCACATCATAGTTACTTGAAATATAATCCACAAACGGGATAAGCAATATAGCCACATGTTAAAATATACTCATGTTCAACCAATATCATAGTGCAACATTTAAGCAATATAACCACATGGTAAAATATACTCATGTTCAACCAATATCATAGTGCAACATTTACGTAATACACTATACATAATATAAACAATGTATAGAAACTCAAGTAAGGCAAGGAAGTATCATCAATCCATCCTACAAGGTCATTATACAATAATACATAGCCTCTATGAAGGCCCAAGTTAAATCAACCAAGTTGGAATCCCATTGATCAAGTTACCAAACTATGTTAACTAGCGTTTTCCAAGCATTATTTAAAGTACTTCCCCAATTCCATTTTGATCACTTAAGATGTTATTGTGTAGCCAAAGTTTTCTACTTTAATCTAGGTTAAAAGGATTTCATTTTGGTTCTAATTTGATTGGGTTTGAACAGCTCTAAAATTGATGTGAGAAACCAGGCCAGGGCACGACTCGTGCCCCAGGGCACGATTCGTGCTCAATCCCTTAAGTCACTCAGAACGATTGGACCTCCTAGGTACGACTCGTGGTCACGATTTGGCCAAGGGCACGACTCGTGCCTAGGGGCACGACTCGTGCCTCAGCCCAGAAACTGGTAGCAGCAGCAATATTGTTGAGGGATTCCCAAAAACCAAGATTTATACTAATCTCCTTATAATTGGTGAACCTAAAAGGAATTCATAACTTTATTAACTTCATTCTAACCCATTTAATTCAAGGTATCATGTCCTAAACTTAGATCATTACCAATTATTTTTTCCATCCAATTTACTATCATTTTTCAAGATTTTCATTCTAATCCAACCCATTTACTTCTACTCTTTACCACTTTCATGAACAATAACATATTTCACCACTTCATCCTAAAGCATTTAAACTCAAAATGATATAAACCTAGATCATTTACCACATAATTTCCAACCCATTTTACTAACACATTTCAAGTTAAATCTTCTAAAACTAACTCCACCCATTTCTTACACTCTAAATCCACTTCTATGCACCCTAACATCATTCCATGTCAATTTCCAATTTCTCAACTCCAAGACTAGTTCCAAAGCATTAAACAACCATCATATTAACAAGAACAACATTAAGAGTTCATGAGCATTTAATGAAGGGAAGGGTCATAATAACTCACTTTTAGCAATTACAAGATGGAATGAAGCTTTTCTTGGCTTGATCAACTCCCCTAGATGCACCAATCACAAAAGTACCACTTGATTTGAAAATGGAGAAGAAATAAGCTTGGTAGGAGCTTGAGAAGAGGTGGGTTTCACCTTGGCTTTTCCATGGAAAAAATGGTAAGAATAAAGATGGAGAAGAATGATGGAGGAGGTTAGAGGGAGTATGGGAAAGGTAAGGAGGAAGTATGGGAGGGTATGGGGTTCTTTGACTTAGAGGGAAAAGGGGAGGGTTTTAGGGAAAATGGTCCCCCTCCCTCACTATTCCAAGGCTTTCAACATTTTAAATTAAACCCTTTATCCCAATTATTTATTTTACCCATTTTAACCTCCTCTTACTCTTTATCTATTTTCTAATTTTATATTTTCCCCTAGAACATTATTTTATTTTCCTATCATTTTATCCTAATACAAGAAATCAAGTATATAAAAATGAACACATAATATTAACAATAATATTAAAAGCACACAATATGATGCTAAATTAGTGCCTAGGGTTAGGATCATTACACTCACTCCCCCTTAAAGAAAATTCGTCCCGAATTTTAAAAAGACTTACCTAAATGTTCAACCCGCCTCAATTACTTATGTATAACTCAGACTCCAATTCCCAAATAGTCTCTTCAATATTGTGATTCCTCTCCAAGATTTCTAATTCCATTAACAATACGGTATTACAACCTAATGTTCCAAGAATACCATGCAATTATCACTAACCCGAATTTTCACGACCTCAATAAAAATATAAATAATTAAAAGTATTACAATTTATGTCACCAAATACATTACGATATGACATTTAAAACTTCGAATACTCTATAAGCTGCTCCAAGCCAGTCTATAAGTCAAATCACCAAACTTTTCTAAAACTTCAAATGTATTAACAAACTTTGGCGCCAATTTACCTTAGGCCTTGCTTCACCAACCTCACCCCAACAAATTGGAGATCGATATTTTCTTCCCGAACCACACTTCATACGGTTTTATCTCAATGCTAGAATGATAACTGCTATTATACGCACCCAACCACTGGTAACCATACTTCCTATCGACTACTAACATTCATTGTACATGCCCGTAGCATATCCTCAACAATAAGTAACGATTCCTCAAATTTTCACAAGGTTAAACTTAATAGCATTCCTACATTCCAAAAGAACCTTCCCAAATGATGTCTATCCAATCCATTTAATACTATGGGGTTTATACAATCAAACTATCCCCTAACTTATATGAGGACTTGATCAAAGAATCTCATCACTATATACCTATATAATGAGTAGAAAATACAACCAACTTTCTATAAACAAAACAACATACTCCTTTTTACTTCCAAGGTAACCCAATCACAAAATCCATCTTGATAATACTCTCAAGTTCAATCTAGAACTCTAAATATTTTAATAAATCTTCTAACATCAATATTCTATTTTCACATTTATGACCAAACCACCTTATGTCTTGACTCGTTTGAAACGAGTTATTTCAATTATCTCGTCCGCCATTCTCATAATACAAACATTAAACAACTGCCCATGGAATAATAAATATGGACATGCTAATAAGACCCTAATTCCATAAACGGAATATTAATCGACCATACTTCACAGTTCAATGCTCTAATGATGTTCAGGTCCAGTGACAGATCAATATCCAAATCAAATGGTTGGCCGCCCACAACGGAGCCGATCCAACTCCAATACAAAAACCGAGTCTACTGCGACCGTCACATTAATAACCCCACAATTTATCAAACCATTTCTCGAATCAAAACTTTAATATAATTAATCACTATAGAGGAACTAGGTTGCCTTTCTACTTGCTTCTGTACAAATTATATCTTTAGAATACCAAGTCTTTCTAAAATTTACAACATCTTTCAGAATTCCAAAGGATAGATAAAAAGAGATCCAATGAGACTCGAATGGTTTATTTATTTAAAACTGTCCCATACCAGTTTTAATTAACTAAACCACTCAAAACTTTAAGAAATTTCAAAAGATCAATAAGCTAAACAAAACTAACTCGAGCGATCCAATTATCTACAACCGTCCCATACCAGCGGTAGATAATCAAATTACTCACAGATATTAATGTACACAAAAAACGGTTCACTGATCTTAATAAATCAAACCATCCCCGAAGGGCACAAATGCTCATACCGAAGTTCAATATACAATCCAAAATTGTAAAGCCCATTTAAACAATTCTAACAAAATTTTCTTGCTTGACCTCTATTTATAGTGTAGCCACCACTCATAATATTTATAATTAGTTACATTCACTATAAGAAAACAAAATCTCGTAATACTAATACTATCTTCTATAAATAACACTAAAACATTCATTAAGATAATAAACTTGGTAAATCATCCTCAATTCAATCATTCCTCAAGTAGAATAGTCAACACTTTTACTTAATTTGAGTCATCTATTCCCTACCTTTAATATTAGTATTGTACTTAGTAACAACATATTACATACATCAAGTTTCCGATCAATTTCCATGATCTCCTAATAAGAAAATATAATTGGAACTCACATAGGTCAATCATCCCCAAATTGCGATTAAACAGTGTAAACTAACTTACCTCTCGATAACCATCAACAACTCAAAATCCGCATAACACCAATACCTTCCTAAGCATCACACCAATCTCTCATATGAGTCACACAACTAAGTCAACATATAGGGTGTAATCATCCTAAAGTATCCCGCCTTCCAATAAGATTTATCCTCGTTCTATATTCTCAACTAATGATAATCGTTTCTCAAAACAAACCATATACATACATTACCAATTCCTGAAGTTTATCCTATAAGTCACCAATAACTACATCTATTATACTTCTTCACATTTACCCTATTTACCTCTCCATAACTAATACACAACCTCAAACCAAAACGGTCATACTAGATACAAATGTTGTCTTAAGTATATCCTTACAACAAATATTCACTGCAATTGTAACACCCCGAAAATTCAACTAATAACCATTGAGTATTCTATTGGTTTCTAAAATCAGTCATACAAATCATCAACAAGGGATAACGAATACTTATTCTTCACAGTTACCTATTTGAGATCTCTCTAATCTATAAATAACCACCAAGTATCATCTTTTCTAAATATAGTACTAATTTATCCTTACGGAGATTCGCTAAGCTAACTATCTTCTTTATCAAATAATTTCCCAAGTTGAATCATCAATTCCATCATCCTAATTAGTGTCCTCTATCTAGGGGTCCGAATACCAAAATAGTACCTTATATCCACTCAAAGCCTCAATATCCTGGCATGATACCTGATGGAAACCCATTTTGAAACTCACATGGAAAACACCACTTAGTAAACTTATAGGGTGATATCACCTACAAGAATATCACCCTATAAGTTGACTATTGGTTGAGTGAAGACTTTCAGAAAGCTAGTGAGTTACGCAAAAGGAATAGGTCCTCATGAAAAGGGATACCTCATGCATCAGGCAACAAAACATTCGAGGAACGATATCTGACATTGGTACGATATATGTTCTAAAGTTCTTTTAAAATTGTAATTAATATATTTGCCACTCATAAAAGCTTTTATAAAATTGAAATTTGTAGTTCAATGCTTTGGGTCGTCGACCAACCCAATGGGAATCATTTAATGAGACTCACTTGACCAAGCGTATAGGTGGTACGGAGAGTAAATTTGTAACTAAGGATGCGGAGAAATTTTCGGTTAGTTTTTAATGTGCTTATTAAATTTGTAGTATTTAATGTGCTTAGAAGTTGATTGGTTTACTTGCAAATGAGCAGGCCAAACATCTATAGTTGCAATATGGGAAAGTTGGTCTGATCTTGGTTAATTAGTATCTAGAAAGTTTAATGAAGTAATAAATCAGTTTCTCTCAATTGGTCTGATCTTGTTATAATGGCATCTATGATAAGTCTGAAAGTTTCGTGTAGCTAGGAAACTTGGATCACGCAATAGGCAAAGGATGTGAGTACAGATGTGTCTCACAACTGTCCACACATCCACAGATAATGCAGCGGAATAAAGTAAATAAAAGTAAATAAAATGCAATAACTCAAGAGTTATATACGCTTACTGATCTGTGTGATCAGCAAACTAGGCTTACGCCCAAAAACCTTTTCACTATAAAAACTTATGTTTCTTACAAAAACAAATAAGTGAAAAACTAAAATATGAAAATACTAAACAAGTTCTAATCACCTTCTATGATATGAACAACTCCCCTTTCCCAAGTAGGACTTATTCAATCAGAAGTAAAACAAGAGAACTTTATGAAAACCTAGATGTGAGTTACGGATGTAAGCTCACAACCTAAAACAACAATGTCGAATGACTATGAAGAATGTGATTTTCTCTCGTAAATTGTGTAAATTCTCTTTGTGCTGAATGCCTTGTATTTATAGAGCACCTTGGAGAAGATCTTCATGCAATCGACCTCTTCCTTTGTGAGATTCCTTTTCCTATATGAAAACATATAACACACTCACAAGGAAATCAAATATTAGTAGGTTAGTCCTAATATAAAACTATGTACATAAATAAAAGATATTTACATAATTACAATCTCTTAATAAAAATAAGATACTTATAAATCTCCATGAAAGTCTCAAAATCTTCTTACCATAATAGAAGACAAATTAATCAAGGAAACATAATCATGTTCCCATAAAACTCACGTTTTCAATCTCCCCCTATTTTGGACTTTCTGGTCAAAACCAAAGATTTATAACAAACATAATATTATGACCACAGAAAATAGAAAGAGCATGACTCCCCCTGAATGGATGTGTGTCCAGATGTGTATACACATCCACACATAAAAACTGCAAAACAGAATTAGAACAAAATACTAGCAGTTCATTAAGCAAAAGCAAACACCATTCAGCCATGTCCTAATTAAAGCTATTACAAACCATTGTTTTAAAAACTAACCAACTAAAACAGAAATTTAAAATTGTCTTAAAAAAAACATCACTTCAAAAAATTTTTCTCCCCCTAAGTTAAAGTTCCCAGCCCCTCCAACTAGTAGTGCATTACAAAGAAGTTGTTCCAAACTTTATCTCCTCCAAAAGCAAAGCAGCTAAAGATCTCCCCCTTTTTGAGCGAAAGTGAAGCATGCCATTTGAGAAGATTAGCCTTAAGAGCTTTAAGGTTGTTGGCATGGGCAGCTGAGGCTTGAGCTTGAGCTTCAAGATCGGCAATCTCAAACATCTAAATCCTTCATCCGAACATCAAATGGAGCTACAGTGTGGGTTCGGATGTATCCACATCCGGCATAGCAATTTCGGGAGAGGTACCCACAGAAGATCAACAAATCTTTGCTTAGGATCTAAAAGAGTTTTGGTCTCTTTAAACAGAGCAAAGTTATCAACTCTTTCTTCTCCTCTTTCGCCTTCACTCCATTAGCAATGATGATTTGGGAGATTAAAGAAGGGTAAGGCAAGGACCATTTCTTTGAGGGAGACTCTCCATAATCACAATTTTTTCTAAAATGAATTCCCCAAAATTAATGTTCCTCTTAAGTCCCAATCTATACGAAGCAAGGCTTCGCATTCTAGTAACAGAGGTTTTGTTATTGGAGGGACACAAATTGGCAAAGAAGGATGGAGTGGAGAAAACAATAAAGGGAAGATAATGAACCACTACCTAAATCCTTAGGCTTTACGGCCAGGAAGTGACCTTTCCATGTGTGAGAGCAGAAACCAGTTCATCCTCCTCAATAGAAACTAAATCATCAAGATTATCACTCAATCCAAGAAAATCATTGATAATCGAAGGTGTAAAGTGAACAAATACTCCTCTAACATAAACACCAGTGGAATGGGAGTAAGTTCTATCAAAATTTTTAGGCGATTGGCATAAAACTCATAAACCAATTTTGGATAGAAGGGAAGGGGATGGTCCAGTCAAGAATAATCCTCTTTCCTCAAAAACTTGTCCATTCCAAGTTTATCAAAAGTTTCCCTATCCCTTTTCATCTCAACAACAAAGGCTTTAGAGGAAATTAAATCAAACCTATCGAAGCCTTTTTGGACAGTAAACTTTTTGGAAAAGGGTTTGGGGTTAGAGACAAGAGAGAGAGAAGATGACATACCCAATTCGGCTTTCTTTCGAGTAGATGTGCCCGGATGTGGGCACATCCTTAGCCACATCCTTCACAGGAATGGAACATTTATTGGTTCAATCTCAGTATTATCAAGCATCGAGAGGAATCCAATTCCTTGTCTTCTTTCTCCCGATCAAGCTCTTCTCTTCCAAGCTTGAAGTTCTCATCCGAGGCGGTGTCATCACTCTCGGAACTTGAGTCGATTCATCTTCAAAGGGTTCTAGGTCGGTCTCGGCCACCTTTTTCTTTCCCTTTAAATCTATTAAAATCTTAGCTAAGGGTTCATCATCAGAAGGAAATAAGGTCCTCAACAGACTAGAGACCAAGGGAACAGAGGGCTCAAAGAACGGGACTAGAAACATTATCCCTAGGGGTGAAGCAAGATTGGGATAATGGGATCGGATGAAATTATGGGAGAAGAAGGAGCAATTGGTTCAACAGATTTTGCATGGTGAACAAGATCAACGGGGATTAAAGGTTCAACATGGGGAGCATCAACAGAATCAACGGGGGTGCAACCTCGGTAAGGAGCAACAACAGGACAGATCAATAACAGAATTGACGATTTAGACCTAGTCCTAATAAGAGGAGCTATTACCTCTTCTTCTTCTTCTATTTCTTCAAGAACAATGGCGCTTGAAGGTTTCCCGCCGGGTTTCGTTAGATTCTTAGCTTTGTCGGACTCGACGGCTTGCGAACCCTACCGCATCGACGAAGATTGCGACGAGGTACCGGCGGTGCAAATGCACTTTGGGGCTTTAGCTTGAGACAACTTCCTCTTCTTAGTTGACGATGGTTCTACAAAGCAATGGCGACATCCGATGGTGGAATCACCGGAGAGGATGGAGCCTTAGGGTTTACCTCGCTGAAACATTCACGGCTTCCAATGAAGGGGATTTGGGAGAAGAAGCTTCCATTGTTGGTTCCACGAGGGTGATGGAGAAGAGAAATCAGCAAGAAATTTTGAGATTACAGGATTTAGGAGAATGGAGTCCTCTCTTCTTGCTATTGAAATCGGCACAATGTCAAGAACGTCTTCTTCTCTTATATTCGAATGCTCGGCCATTTAACAGAGAGATTTGGGGTTGGTTGAACAGTATAATAAGAAATTAATGCAAAGTGTGTGAATTTGTGTGCAAACGGGAAGGAAGGACAAAGGGTTTTAACAAGGATTATGAGGGGAGGAGACTGGATGTGAGGTAAAATAAATACTCACAGCTCCCCCTTTCCAAATAGAATTAGGAATCCTTTTCCAAACAGGTAATCACACCTCAAAATCCTTAAGAGTCCTCCAACGGCTAGAAAACCTTTGAGGTTACCACACACAAGCACCTTCCAAGAAAAAAAGGGATTAAAATAGATCAAGATTTTGTAAGATTTTTATGAAAACAAAAATGTTTCGGCATATATTTATTTAAAATAGAATCCCAAAAGAATTTTTCAACCTTTTCAAACAAGGATTGATACACATCTTTTCTTTTCATGAAAGATATTGGAGATCAAAAACCTATATAATCAAAGAGTAAATTAAGAGAGAAAATTAATTAACTAACATATTTACAAAGCTCCTATATGTCCTAAAATGCAATATGCCTAGCATGATGCAAACACACAAGTGAGGGAAATATTCTCTGCTTATGGATGTGGCATAGGATGTGAGTCACATATTGGGACACATTTAGATCACAAAAAGTCAATGAGCAATAATCCAATCTGCACAGCCTCTAGGATGCATCCACCAATTTTTTGTTGTGGAATTTTTGCAATGTGAGTAGCTTTCACTTTACTTGATCCCAAAGATAGCCCTTTTTCCCAATGATCTTATCAAGTTTGACTTCAAGTTTTCTTATGAAAATCACTTGATCACAATGGTATGGCTTCATACTAAGGGTGAAGCAAATTGTTTCTCACATATATATATTTTTTTTTCTTTTAGCACCCACTGTGAGATACCTAGGAAGGTTATACCAAGTAATCAAAAGATTACATGGACAGGAAATACTCACAATTAAGTGATCAAAAATAATGTCAAAGATGAAGACTCACAAGTGACCACACTGAGAAATTTCGTGCTAATGCATGATATTTTTGGATTTTTTTTTTTTTTTTTTTTTTTTTTTTTTTTTTTTTTTTTTTTTTTTTTTTTTTTTTTTTCTCAGTTAAACTACACTACAGATGTGTTAGAGGATGTGAGACACATCTGGTCTCACAACCTTAGATATCACACAAGCCAAGAGACTTCCTCAAGGAGGAAAATCTCTCCAAATCTAATGCCTTTGTAAATATATCAGCCAATTGATTTTCGGTCCCAACAAATTCCGGACATACGCTTTTTGCTCTACAAGATCTCTAATGAAATGATGTCTAATATCAATGTGCTTTGTTCTAGAATGTTGAACAGATTTTTAGATATGTCCAAGGCACTTTTGTTATCACAAAAGCAATAAAATTTTGCTATTCAATCCATAATCTTTTAGCATTTGATTCATCCAAAGTAATTGTGTGCAAGAACTCCCAAGGGCAACATATTCAAATTTCGGCGGTGGACAAGGATACACAATTTTGCTTCCTACTATACCAAGACACAAGATTATTACCTAGGTAGAAACATCCACCAGTGGTACTCTTTCTATCATCACTATTTCCAGCCCAATCGAATCGGTGTACCCAACCAAATTGGTGTTTTGTTTCTTTAGAGTAATGAAGACCTAGGTTCACATCCCACTCACATACCTAATGATCCTTTTCAATGCTTTAAGATGGGACACTTTAGGGTTGGCTTGGTATCTAGCACATAGACACACACCGAACATAATGTCGGGTCTACTTGCTGAGGTAAAGCAAACTTCCTATCATACTTCTATAAAGGGTTTGATCAACACTCTCACCATCAGAATCATGACTTAGTTTTTGGGAAGATCCCATTGGGGTTCTTTGATGTGAAGA
This sequence comes from Adenophora triphylla var. japonica, assembly GCA_022495995.1. NCBI lineage: Eukaryota > Viridiplantae > Streptophyta > Magnoliopsida > Asterales > Campanulaceae > Adenophora > Adenophora triphylla. Next base: position 137,831 of record JAFEMH010004798.1, read on the forward strand.
GTGTTCAAGCTCAAACTTTTTCACAAGATTCTTGGCATACTTAGACTGTGAAATGAACATACCATCTTTGAATTGCTTAATCTGTAAGCCTAAGAAAAAATTCAACTCACCTACCATACTCATCTCAAATGTGGAAGTCATGCTATCCACAAATTCAGTTAGCATTGGATCAGAATTTAAACGAAACACAATGTCATCTACATAGATTTGTGCCACAAGAATCTCTTTCTTGTTTCTCCTCACAAACAAGGTTTTGTCAACCTCACCTCTCTTGAATCCTAGTTGAAGTAAATGGTCAGTCAACCTACCATACCAAGCTCTAGGGGCTTGCTTTAGCCCATACAGAGCTTTCTTCAGTTTATACACATGATTAGGATATTTGGAGTCCACAAAGCCTTTAGGTTGTTCAACATAGGCTTCCTCATTTAATATCCCATTTAAAAAGGCACTCTTAACATCCATTTGATGAAGAGTAATCTTGAGGTAACAAGCAATGGCTAACAAAAGCCTAATGGACTCAATTCTTGCAACAGAGCAAATGTCTCCTCAAAGTCAATTCCCTCAATTTGAGTATAACCTTGAGCAACTAACCTAGCTTTATTTCTAGTTATCACACCTTGCTCATCAGCTTTTGTTCTTAAAAATCCATTTGGTTCCTATTACATTACCATGTGAGGGTCTAGGACCAAGAGTCCATACCTCATTCTTTTCAAATTGAATTAATTCATCTTGCATAGCCATAATCCACAAGCATCTTTCAATGCTTCAAGAACATTCTTAGGTTCAATTTTAGAAACAAAACAATGTAGCTTACCCGAGAGTATGCTGAGGAGCAACTCCATAAACCAGCCATCTTTCTATAATCAACTTTGTCCTTTTGTCTAGTTCTCACTTGAGCATGCACATCTCCCACAACTTGTGAAGTGGGGTGGTTTTTCTGAATTTTTGAAGGGATATCCTTTGACCTATCCACACACCCATTCATATTACCTTCGGAGCATCATCCCGATCGTAATCGGAGGAACCGTCCTCGCTACGGAGTTTGAGTGGATGTGGGTGCAGATGTGGGTTCAGATGTGGAAGCGGATGTGTCCACATCCTTGGTTACATCCTTGTCGGGTTCATCATTTTTAACAAGACTGGAAGTTTCTTTTGCTTTTTCAAGACTGTTTCTTCATCCTTCCATCCAAGAAGCAACCCGAAACATCATCCTCAGCAGCCTTGAGGTTAAGATCAAGTGAGTCATCAAATTTAACATTAGCGAGATTCCATAATGGTCTTAGTTTTGAGATTGAAAACTCTGTAAGCTCTACTGTTTGTGGAATATCCCATGAAAATTGCTTTGTCCCTTTTTGAATCAAACTTGGACAGGTATTCTCTATCATTGAGAATATAACAAACACAAACAAACACATGAAAATATTTTACACTTGGTTTCTTTCCAAGGAGAATTTGATATGGGGTGACAAAGTGCTACCAATCCTTAGGAACACCCTATCGCCAATGTGGCAAGCAAGTGTTTAAAGCTTCGCCCAAAACTTTTTGGACAAGTTCTTTGAACTTAGCATGACCCTTGCCATTTCTTGCAAGGTTCTATTCTTTCTTTCAAAGAATTCCATTTTGTGTGGAGTGATTGGTGCGTAAAACTCATGAGTGATTCCCTTAGAATTGCAAAAATTGGTGAACATTTGATTCTCATATTCGGTGCCATGGTCGGACCTAATCCTCACAGTCTTAAGGCCATACAGATTTCTAACTCTTTTGTACCAATTCTTGAATTCTCCAATTGTTTCGACTTTTCTCTTAAGAACATTACCCAAGTGTACCTAGAATAATCATCAACACACACAAAGGCATATTTTTTCTACCAAAGCTTTCTACTTCAATAGGTCCCATTAAATCGAGTGTGAATCATCTCCAAACATCTAGTTGTGGAGCATTGTTGGACCTTTTATGTGATGCTTTTGTTTGTTTTCCCTTTTGACATGAACCACGAGACATCGGGGTTCTTGAAGTTCGGTTAGGGAGGTCTTTAATGGCTTCAAACCTTTGAAGTTCTTCCAGAGTTCTACAGCTAGCATGCCCTAATTTTTGGTGCCACAGATTGACATCATTAACTTTTGAGCTTATGCAAGAAAGATTGTCACCAAATTGGTAACAATTATCAGCAGATCTAGGACCAAGAACACACATTTATTATCCTTATCAAACACTTCACACAAGTGCTTATCAAACTTCACAAATAGGTCATCATCACACGCTTGGTGATGCTTATTAGGTTGGCTTTCAAGCCTTCCACATGGTACACATTGTGTAATTTTGGGAGACCCTTGACATCTAGGGTTCCTTTCCCAACAATCTTTCCTTGAGCACCTCCACCAAAATTTACTTTCCCTCCATTTATTTCTTCATAATCAAGAAGGATCGCTTGGTTGCCACCATGTGCCTAGAGCACCCACTATCAAAATACCAAGAACCGTAGACAAGGTACTCTTGAGGGAAGAGTAGACAACATTACAGGTGGTAATGGGTTTGGCTACCCACCGTTTAATCGCTTTTCTTTTTGGGTTGCAGAGGTCTCGGATTATTTGGATGTGTGTTAGGATGTGTATACATCTTCTCACACATCCGAGGCCGTTTAAAACTACCGCATTTTTATCGGCCTTGAGTTTGTAACAGAAGGGCCTAATGTGACCGTGGAGCTAGGCGGTAATGGCAAATGTAATGCCTCTTCCTTGGTCTCTTCTCACTCGTAATGACTTTTTCTTTAAAAACTTGTTTTTTCACACTTTTAGAGGTAGAACCCTCATATCCCTCCTTTACAAAATTATTTTCAAAACCTATACCAATTTTGTCACGTTGACCCATGGAAAAAGCTTCTTCCATTTTCATTTTACTTTTGTTTAACTTAGTGAAAGTATTATCAGCTTTTTCACATTCATTCTTGAATTTTTCAAGGTCAACTTCTCTTTTGGTCACAAGGACTTCAAGTCTTGCAATGGTATCCTTTTGAGCATCATTCTCTTTTGAAAGAACAGTTTTTTCATCTTCACAAGCAGCCAATTTATCGGACGAGAGATTTGTTTACCTTAACAAGTACCTCAATTTTGTCCAATCTTTTCATCCAATCGTATGTAGCTCCTTGTATGTGGCAAAGAGTTCCTCATAGGGAATGTCTCTTTCTTCATCTTCATCATCCGAATCTCCTTTTACAGAGAAACAGATCGGCTCCTCGAGATGTGACACCGAGATGTGTACACAATCGAGCCCACATCCAAGGGTTTTTCGGGAGTATATTCTTCTATATCTGCGGAAAAAGCATTAAACACAGAGTGGCAATTTAAGACAGACATGTTAGCCACTTCTTCTTCCTCATCCTCACCGTCACTAAGGGTAGCGGTTAAGCTCATTCCTTCTTTTTAAGAGTATTAGCACACTCATTTGCATAATGACCAAAGCCACGACATGCCCTACATTGGACGTATTCGGATGATTTATTTTCAAAACTTGGTTTCTTGAATCCGGTGTCGGTGCTAGGTTTTGGCTTTTCAAAGAAGATCGAAGTAGGTCTATTGGGAATTTGCTTATCCTTCTATTTTTCAAGATAGAACTGAATTTCTTTGAAATAAAAGCTACATCCTCATCTTCAAGATTAGACTTGTCAATTTCGGAGGATAATTCCACAAGCTCTTTTGGTAGAGCGGCGGCACTTTTAAGGGCAAGGCTTGTGTGTTTTGTTCTTCTTCGAGCCTCAAGGTTAAGCTCAAACACGGTCAAGATTCCTATGATAGTGTCGAGACCTACGGTTGTTTGTGTCCTTTGTTTCTTCAATCACGGCTACTTTTATGTTAAACCTTTCAGCAAGGTTCTTAGTATTTTACTAACAAGTCTTGCATTGGAGATAGATTCTCCTAGACTTGTGCATTCATTTGAAATCTCATGAATCTTAGCAAAAGATATGACACAATATCCTCGTCTTCCATTCGAAGTAACTCAAACTTATCCATTAAAATTCTAAGCCTGGTAGCCTTCACACTTGGTGCTCCCTCACATTGAGTTTGCAAAATATCCCAAGCGCTTTGGCTATACTTTCATTTGTTATAAGCTTGTACATATTCCCGTAAACATGGCTGGAAATAGCACCCATGGCTTTTGAATTGTAATTTGCGGCTTGTATTTCATCAAGAGTCCATTTGTTCTTCAGGTTTTCTTTCAAAGAAGGACTCACCAACACCGAAGATGGCTTTTTCTCCACAAGAGGAGGTTGCCATGCAACAAGAATGCACATCCAAGCTCTTTCATCAATACTTTTGATGTAGTTTCGCATCTTAGACTTCCAAAGAGAATAATTTGTGCCCTCCAAGACAGGAGGCCTATTTTGGTGATTTTGGCATTCCATAATGACTACACTTTCTCGGATCAACACTCGCAATATATCGAGAGTTGGCTCGATACCAATTGAAAGTTTCGTGTAGCTAGGAAACTTGGATCACGCAATAGGCAAAGGATGTGAGTACAGATGTGTCTCACAACCGTCCACACATCCACGAGATAATGCAGCAGAATAAAGTAAATAAAAGTAAATAAAATGCAATAACTCAAGAGTTATATACGCTTCATCGATACGTGTGATCGGCAAACTAGGCTTACGCCCAAAAACCTTTTCACTATAAAAACTTATGTTTCTTACAAAAACAAATAAGTGAAAAACTAAAATATGAAAATACTAAACAAGTTCTAATCACCTTCTATGATATGAACAACTCCCTTTCCCAAGTAGGACTTATTCAATCGAAGTAAAACAAGAGAACTTTATGAAAACCTAGATGTGAGTTACGGATGTAAGCTCACAACCTAAAACAACAATGTCGAATGACTATGAAGAATGTGATTTTCTCTCGTAAATTGTGTAACTTCTCTTTGTGCTGAATGCCTTGTATTTATAGAGCACCTTGGAGAAGATCTTCATGCAATCGACCTCTTCCTTTGTGAGATTCCTTTTCCTATATGAAAACATATAACACACTCACAAGGAAATCAAATATTAGTAGGTTAGTCCTAATATAAAACTATGTACATAAATAAAAGATATTTACATAATTACAATCTCTTAATAAAAATAAGATACTTATAAATCTCCATGAAAGTCTCAAAATCTTCTTACCATAATAGAAGACAAATTAATCAAGGAAACATAATCATGTTCCCATAAAACTCACGTTTTCAAAGTCAATTAAGGTTTGGTTAATGCTTGACTGATTTTTTGCGTAATAACATGTCCTACATCAGTTGTGTCAGTACTAGTTACGTACAATGCAGTTCATTATAATGGAAGCTGATAGAACCATTTGGTTATGGTGCCTTAGTGATCACAATGGACTCCATCCATGTAAAACACAAGATCATCGGGGCTTTCAGTATCAAGAAACATATCATGGATTATCTGTGCTCGTCCTTGAAAAGTTGCTGTTGTTATCCCCTTAATGAATTGCTCTGGTAGAGAACTCTATTTCCAAGTAGAAACAGAAAAATGTTCTCAGGAAATAAACCAAGTATATGAAAACATATCAGGGATTATCTGTGCTCGTCCTTGAAAAGTTGCTGTTGTTATCCCCTTAATGAATTGCTCTGGTAGAGAACTCTATTTCCAAGTAGAAACCGAAAAATGTTCTCAGGAAATAAACCAAGTATATGAAAAGGAAACTCCTAAATAGAACTTACAGTATGTTCCAGGTAATTGAATTCAAATGGCATGTCTTTTGAAGCCAAGTAGAGCGTAATTGTTCTTTCTGGTACCTGCTAACTTTTCCAAGTAAGTCTTTACCTGTGCAGACTTCTTCCTCGATGGTTCACGAAGGTAAACTTGCCTAAATTCTGTGAAGCTCCAGAATTTTCTTGTTCCTTGCTGGTCAAAGACTGCTGTTGCTTTTGATTTTTGATCGCAAATGAAAGCCACATCCCGCATACTTCCATGCTTTCAGGATTATAAGCTCCATCCATGTAAAACACAAGATCACCAGCACAGATAATCCCTGATATGTTTCTTGATACTGAAAGCCCTGGTGATCTTGTGTTTTACATGGATGGAGCACATAGTCCTGAAAGCATGGAAGTATGCGGGATGTGGTTTTCATTTGCAATCAAAAATCAAAAGCAACAACAGTCTTTGACCAACAAGGAACAAGAACATTCTGTTTCTTTCTTAGAGTAAACATTCAGCTGATCCTTTAGTACACTTGAGCTCGCCGTGCAAGAATTGCAGTAGCACTATGAGCATGAGAACCCACATGAAACTGGGTGAGAACATTCAGTCATTGTATCAGTATATGGAAGCTTGTGCCGAGAGGAATGGAGATCCCCCTCCTCCTTTCCCAGTTTCATTCTAGGAGCTCCTACATTTGATGGTGTGTCTAATACTCCCTATGGTAGTTTAACAAATCTTGTTGATTATGATATGGGTAATGAACACATGGGTGATGAGCACATATGTGATGATTAAGACTAGTATGGTATATTAAAATATTTTGGTCTCTCTAGTGGTATTATATTAGCAAGATAACTGTTGATTTCTGTTAATCGGATTATGTGATGGAGGATGTCTATTTTTTGAGTTTATGATGGTGGATGTGGATGTCACTCTTTTGAACAATTTTAATCCTGGATGTATGCTTTTGTAAATATTATATATTTACTAGTTATTATTATTTATGGATCAATTAATAGTATTATTTGAATATTAATCATCATTATTTTTAGGGAAAAAATATCTTATATAAATAAACAGTCGTCTCTTTTTATATAAGCTAATATGATTGCATTTGCCGTCTTTTTTTATTAACCTAAGACGATTGCATTTGCCGTCTCTTTTTTTAACCTAAGGCGATTGCATTTGCCATTTCTTTTTTTAAACCTAAGGCGATTGCATTTGCCATCTCCTTTTCTGAGCTAATGCGATTGCAAATGTGATTAAAATAATTAAATAAATAAAATTAATAAAAATTGTTATGCGATGGAAAAAGCAATCGCGAAAAATAAATAACTAAGGCAATGGCTTTTTTCCGTCCCCTTATCTATCCGCGACAAGGCTTTACGCGATTGCCTTAGCGATTGTTTTTCCCGTCGCGTTAACATTCCGCGATGGCTTTAAGGGTTTAGGCAACGGCTTTTGGCAGTCGCAAAAGATCAGTTTTCTTGTAGTGTACTCAACGAGTTGCTAGCTTGGCCACATATATGACAAATAGGGAACAACTTCGTAATAGAGAAAATCATATTGCGCTTAGAGATGATTTGATTGAGCACATTTGGCAAAAATTCGGCGATGATAATTAAATATGTAATTTTCATGTCATTTCATGTATTGTAATTTTATTTTCGTCATGTATTATAGTATTAAGTTTTAATTTTAATTTTGTTCGATATTTTTAATAAGTTTGTTTTTTGTAATTATTATAAATTTAGTAGTTAAATTTATTTTTATAAATTTATTATAAGATTAGAAAAATAATATAAATTGAATATTGATAATATGTAATAAATTAAATATAAGATAGTTTAAAGAGATAATGTTAGTTGGGTTTGGTTGGGTTGCTGGTGGATGATAAAAAAAATAAGAAGTTGGTTGTAGATATATATTGAGTAAATGGAGAAGAGAGAAATAATATTTCATTGTTGGGTTGGGTTGGATTGGTTGCTTATGTCCATCAGCCAATTGTTGGGTGGGTTGGGTCATATAAGACAAGAATGGAAAATGAAAAGAAAAGAAGAAAGAAAGAGGAGGGGCCAACCGACCAGCATGATTTCGAAATTTCGAACACAAGATTGTGCCAAGTGACACTTTTTGATTCCTTCTTTCGATTTTTGATTTATCTTTTTAAATATAATTCTAAAATGGCTATATATATATATATATATATATATATATTTTATTAAAAATAAAAAATAAAATTACCTAAATTTTTGGTTTTTCATTCTCTATAAATAGAGACCAGTTTAGTATTTTTTGAGACACAACTCAAATACTCCCTTTCTCACTCTAAAAAATTCATCCTTTTGCCCAACTTTTTTATCCTAAATTCCCAACAAAAAAAAAATATTCCCTCATGGAACCAAATTTTCCTTTTTTTAATAATTCTGAGGAATTTGTCAATCCTCAAAATTATTCAAACTCTCAATTTTATTATAACTCTCAGGATTTTGCGAACCTTCATAATATTTCAAATTTCGAAAATGATTCAAATTCTCAAATTTCTCCGAATCATAATTTCATTCCTACATCTGAAAATATCCAAAGCTCCCAGAATATTTCTTGAAATTTATTTCAAGATTTTGAACAAACACAAACAAATACTCAAAAAGAGCCTAAATGTGCGACTTGGCTTGCGAAAGAAGATGTAGCTCTAATGTCGAGTTATATTTTTGTAAGTGAAGATAGTGTACGTGGAAATAATCAGAAGGGTATTGTGGTATGGTCAAAAGTAGCGAAATTATTTGATCAAGCTCTGATTGAGAAAATTCCACTGTGTAATAAAACCTTGCAAGTATACAAGTATCGAAGTAGCAGTGTATAAAAGTAAGGGTCGAACCACAGAGACATGTGTGAATAGCAAGTGAATTTAATTGATGTAAAAGTAACCAATGTGGGTTTTAATTTTTTGATTGATTAAACTAAAATAACAAATAAATTAAACTAATGAAATTAAAAGAAATATTGAAATCAAGAATGACAAGGATTCACGGATTGGGTTTCACAACTATCTCCTTCCTATGCTAATTTATAAAAAAAAAAACAATTACTGATCTTGTTCAAGAAATCGTTCACTTTAATAAGAGTTGGGATAGTTAGATGGCCAGATTGCAACCCTATTCTCACTTCTATGTGTTGTATTCCGCTAGGTCTACAAAACACAAAAGTAATGAATTAAAATCCAAGGAACAATTGATTTTAGACCCTTTTGATTTCCGCAAGGTCTTCAATTGGATCTATTCAATGGAATCTAGGCCAATGTAAAAACTACCCACGCAAGTGTAGTAATTTAAACCCTAGTAATTTAAAGACCAACAATCAATCAATAATGTTGAAGTCTAAAAATAAATTAAGCAAATTCCATTGAAAAAGAACAAGAAAAGTGTGGAAGAATTAAAATATTATTAGCATAAGAATTCGACAATTGTTACATCCAATCCGCGAATAAATAAAATTAGCTACTCATAATAAAATTCAAAATTACAGAAATAAAATAAAGAAATAAAACCTGAAATTCGAATTGTAATAAAAAAATAAAACAATTGTGTTCTTATTTATTGCCTGGGAACAGTAACTTGTCTCTTCCTTGAATTATTTCCTGGGAATAGTAACTTCCAACATGAATACCAATTCTCCTTATATAATCAAAACCTAGGTTGATGAAGCTGCAATCAGCCGTGCAAACAGCCATGCAAATCAGCCCAAAACCAGGCCCAATTTGTCCCTTGGTCCGGCCCAATCCGCCACTTGGGCGGTCGCCCAAACAACCTCCGCGAGTACCCACATATACAGAAGGTTTCACGGCCTAGAATTCTTGAATTCAGCGGCCGCCCAAGCAATACGGCGACCGCCCACAGCAACAGCCCTTGTAGCTTGTTTCCTCGGCCAGCCATGCATTGGTTTGTCTCGGCCATGGCCCATTTTTAGCCCAGCATTCCTCGGCCATGCTGCTTGCAACTCTCGGCCACACCTACTCCTTTGGCCGACCAATGCCTTGAAGCAGCCACATTTTTACACCTCCTTGGATTCGGTTCGTAACAATTGCGCGGTTGCACTTTGGTCACTATAATTTTCTCTTTTTTCCATTGATACTTGAACTTTTATATTTTCAATTTGGCCCCTGAGCTTTATGCAACCAATTTTCTCCTCTTTTCACCTATTTGCAGTTTGGTCCCTCATGTTCCAAGATTTACATTTTGCCCCTTGAACTTCATAATTTCAGTTTAGTCCCATATTTTCCAGAATTGCAATTTGATCCCAAAACTTTCAAAATAAGCACAAATATTCTATTTTCAGCATTGTTGCACTTCAGCCCCTGAATTATCAAAACACTCAAATATACATTAAATTCCCAAGGTTTCGAACAGAAAATAAGATAGGAACGTATCTTTTGGATGGATAAAACCACATCCATCAAATACCCCCAAACTTACCTTTTGCTCGTCCTCGAGTAAAACAAAACTAAACAAAAACAAAACTACTCTAACAACTAAAAACAATCAACACAAAATATTTTTGATATGTTCTCAATATATACAAGGTTGTTGGCCCAAGAAGTCTCAGATTCTCACATAATATGCTAAACAAGTGCCAATAAGAATATGCAATTACAATTACATTAATGCATCTAACCCACAATTTTCCACCTTGGCCTGAATGATGAATGAAATATGGGAGATCATGATCAACAAGATAAGATTGTTTATGGGTTCACTAAAACATGCTCTACATTACGGAAGATAAACAATTCAACTTACAAGGATACTCATATGCATGATTACGCACTTGTCAACCCGATTACTCAATATTGAACAAAAATATGGTTCAAAGTTAAATCCACAACAATTGGGGGGCTAGGTTCACGGGTACAAATGAAGGAATGGACATACAAACACAAGAATGTGAAACTAAAAGCCTTCCATTGCATACACAATTTATGAGGCCAGTGGTAGCAAGTTCACTAATTTGCATGTATTTGAAGAAGTTATGAGTAAACATCCCAAGTGGGAGTTACATTTGAATCTCAATGCAACACGAGCCCGTTCTCAGTATGAAGAGAGTACTGAAGAAAGTCGTGAAAGCTCAAAAAGATCAAGGACTGATGAAGGTGGAGTGCATTCAATCCCTTCAAACCCAGAAACTCCAATTAGTGAAAATTCATCAATTCTTCGTCCTGAAGGTAGAGATGCAGCTAAAAGGATAGGAAAAGGTAAGGTATCAGAATCATCTCATATCTCTGATGATTTTACGGCAGAAATTCATGCATTGAGGCTTACAAGAAATAATGAAGTTGAGTTGATGAACAAATTGGGAAATGAAAGGATTGATCTGGAACGTAAAAAGGAAGAAAATAAAATTGAAATGGAACGTCGAAAGGATGAAAGGAAAATTATGAAAATGAATGATATTCTGTTGAATACCTTGTTGGCGAAAAATTGCCTATCGCCAAAAGATGAAGAAATGAAGCGTCGTCTCGTGGAGAAAGTATTTGGGAAATGATTAGTTTATTTTTATGTAACTTAAGTTTATGTATTTTATGAGTTATTTTCAAGTAATTTAAGTTTATGTATTGTGCTTTCACTTCATGTAATATAAGTTTGTGTTATTTTTATCATTGCAATTTAAGTTTATGTTACTTTCATTTATTTTAGCTTATTTGACATTTACAAAAATATACTTCAACTATCCAGTTCACAATGGCTAGATAGGTTTTGAAACATAGCTTGTGAACTGTCCTGTCAATGCTTTAATAATTAACGTGGACAGTTGTAATTCAATAGAACAACTTGTTGGTTTCATTACTGTCCAACACTGTAGGCATCTACCCAAAAGAAGTAAATGACATAAAGTTTTTTGGATTGTAGTATTGAATTGTCAAATCAACACAAATAATGGCAAGAGTACTTGATTATTACACTGCCAAGTTTTCTATCTACATGTTCAACTTTAATAATTGAAATTGATGGATGAGTTTTACTCCTTTAAATACTCATTGAATTTGTATCAAGCTAACACAAATTCAAATATGTCTTCAGATGAAATCTCATCCCAAGATTCAAGTTCTAATTCTGATTGTTCCTATTTCATAAAATTTGATGAATGGAAAACAAGAGTTGTTGATCAAAATAAACAAATTGATCACATCATCGAAGATGTGATGATTAGTAATCCTACTTTATTCTCACAATCTACAAATTCCACTCATAAAGCTAGAAGACTAGTTATTGAAAGGCAACGGGAGGAAGATGAACATCGTTTGTTCAACGACTATTTTTCCAACAGTCCAACGTACCCTCCAAATATATTTCGACGTAGATTTTGTATGCGCAAACATGTTTTTCTTCGTATAGTGAATGAAATCACTACTAATGATGAATATTTTCAACAAAGACAAAATGCTGCAGGTAGACAAAGCCTTTCATCGTTGCAGAAATATACTGCAACTAAGAGAGTTTTGGCTTATGTGACATCAGCTGATGCGGTTGACGAGTACATGCGAATGAGTAAAACTGTGACAAGAGAGTCTCTTATGAGATTTGTAGAAGGTGTAATTTCAAATTTTGGTAGTCAGTATCTTAGAAGTCCCAATAAAGAAGATTTAAGAAGACTAATTTATGTCGGGGAACAACGTGGATTTTCGGGCATGCTGGGCAGTATTGATTGCATGCACTGGGAATGAAAAATTGCCCTAAATCATGGGCCAAACAATTTTCAGGACGAAGTGGGAAACCAACTCTTGTTTTAGAAGCTGTTGCATCATATGACTTGTGGATATGGCATCCTTTATTTGGAACACCAGGTTCTTGCAACATTATAAATTTACTTCATAGATCTCCTATTTTCAACGATATTTTGGAAGTTCGAGCACCGGAAGTTAGTTATGTTGTGAATGGGCGCGAATGTAATATGGGATATTATCTCACAGATGGCATCTACCCAAGTTGGGCTGCATTTGTGAAGTCAATTGCTTCTCCTACGATTCAAAAACACATGACGTTTGCTCAACGTTAAGAGGCTGCTAGAAAAGATGTTGAGCAAGCCTTTGGGGTCCTTCAATCACGTTTTACATTATCAAACGTCCATGTCTTATCTGGTATCGCCATATTATTGATAGAATTATGATGGCTTGTATCATCATGCAAAATATGATTCTAGACGATGAACGGGACACATACCGACACTATTATGATCCAACAAAATTTCTAAATGATAAACCTACTAATCTTCGTAATAAAAATAAAAGAAATAGATTGGTAGAAGAGGTGGAAGATGTGGAAGACGATGACGACCAACATTTTTAATACTCTACTCAACAAGTTGCTAGCTTTGCCACATATATGACAAATAGAGAATAAATTCGTAATAGAGATAATCATATTGCGCTTAGAGATGATTTGATTGAGCACATTTGGCAAAAATTTGGTGATGATAATTAAATATGTAATTTTCATGTCATTTCATGTATTGTAATTTTATTTTCGTAATGTATTATAGTATTAACTTTTAATTTTAATTTTGTTTGATATTTTTATTAAGTTTATTTTTTGCAATTATTATAAATTTAGTAGTTAAATTTATTTTTATTATATTATTATAAGATTAGAAAAATAATATAAATTGAGTCTTGATAATATATAATAAATTAAATAAAAGATAGTTTAAAGAGAAAATGTTAGTTGGATTGGGTTGCTGATGGATGATAAAAAAAAAAAAAAAAAAAAAAAAAAAGAGGTTGGTGATGGATTGATAATATGTAATAAATTAAATAAAAGATAGTTTAAAGAGAAAATGTTAGTTGAATTGGGTTGCAATTATTATAAATTTAGTAGTTAAATTTATTTTTATTAATTTATTATAAGATTAGAAAAATAATATAAATTGAGTCTTGATAATATGTAATAAATTAAATAAAAGATAGTTTAACGAGAAAATGTTAGTTGGATTGGGTTACTCAATTTATACCTACAACCAATGGTTGTAAATATAAATTGAGTAAATGGAGGAGAGAGAAATAATATTTAATTTTTGGGTTGAGTTTGAATGAATTGGATTGGTTGTTGATGAACATAGTTTAATAGTTTAATGGTGCCCTGAACCAACTGATGAACTGAATAATCACAAAATCTGGGGAGAAACGCGTTTCTCCGTCGCGTATGGAGAAACGGGGCAACGTTTGTCGCGCGACATACTTAGCCACAACAACTGGATATCACTTTCATCAGTTTCTGGATATCCAGAAGCTTTGGAAACACTACAAGAAAAACAGGTTTTAGCGACGGAAAAATCCGTCGCTAAAAGTCAAATTTCCGTCGCTAAAACGATTTACCGACGGAGTACCGACGTATTTTTTCCCTCGCTAAAACCCTCGTCTCTAATGTTTAACGACGAAATTTTATGTCCGTCGATAATTTAGTGAGGGACCAATCCCTCGCTAATTGATTCCAAACCGTCGCTAATAACATGGATGGGACGACAAATTTATGATATTTTGCGATGAAATAATCCGTCGTTATTGTTTAAAATCCGTCGCTAAAATTTATTACATATTTTCACAATTTTATTAATTTTTTTAAATTTTCTTTTTTTAATATTTTTTATTTTTGATATACCAAATTACCGACGAATATTTTCGTCGCTAATTTGATATTTTTTATTAAAAAAAATTATATATATATATATATATATATATATATATATATATATATATATATATATATATATATATATATTTGTATATTTGTATATAAATGAAAAAATAATATTCCTTGCAAAATACCAAGATACATCAATTTTCCAATTACATTCTCAAAATAAAATATAAATCAAATTAAGAATACCCTCCTTGTTCACCTGCTTGATATGATCCACCAAAATAAAATACAAATCAAATTAAAAAATACAAATCCATGTTAACCTCAATCAATTCCTTGACAACCTCAACTCGTCCTTTGATCACAGCACAATGAAGGGGTATTGTATTATCCATTCCCTCAATCAGCTAGCTCTATAAAGGAGGATGGCAAGATCAGCACTAGCGTAGAGAAAACTGCAAATTTGAATGTTGAATTGAGGAAAGACGAGCCATCAAATATAACAAATGGATCAGTTGAAAATGACTTTGGTGGAGCAGCCAATGCTACTCGTTCGTATTCGCATCTTCTCCCTTCAGATAAATGCAGCGCCACTATAGAAGAGAGGAGCCATGAAAGTAAGCTAGACAGAGAACTAGTTGATGGGTTTGCTCAAAGAGATTCTGAAGCTAACATATCTGATGTTTCTTCTGCTGGCCATGAAGCAAACAAGTCTCGAGTCAAGAAGGTGAGCCGTCTCAGCATGTGGCACATGAAGCAAACAAGTCTCGAGTCAAGACAGTGAACCGTCTTCAACATCACAGCACAATGAAGGGATGTAATCGCCGGTGATGTTGAAAGTGGCGGGTTGGGGAGTAATCGCCGGTGATGTTGAAGAATAATGGCCGGTGATGTTGAAGAATAAGAGAGGGATGATGAGGGAGGCAGTGTGTTAACTAGAGAGAGAAATAAGAAAAGTGGGTAGGGTTTTAAAGTGGGTGAATTGGGACCATTGAATTTGAGTGTGATCAATGGTTTGAATTGATTTATCAATAATCCATGTGAACATTAAGAGCCAATCAAAAGAAAGTGTGTTTGTTTGTTTTTTTAATGAATTTGGGCCATTGGATTCAATTATATGTGATGTATTTAATGGTGAGATGTTGCTTGAGCTAATTCATGTAAATACTTGGATAATGATTCATGTGAATACTTGTATTTCTTCATTATTATAATAATTAATAAAAATAATTAATAATAATAATAATTTAAACTATAAAATAATATTATGCCTAATATCAATAATAATAATATTTATTATCAATAATATTTATTAATTAATTATTAATTATATAATTGATTAATTAATTAATATTAATATTAATTATATAAACAGTAATAATATTAATAATAGTACTAATAATAATTAGTCATTTTTATTATTTTTTATTGACTAGGAAAAAATATTTTAGATTTTTTTTATTACTGAAATTTACAAAAAGTTATCTAAAATATTTACATGCTTTTATTTGATTTACCCAAAATTTTAGTTAAAGTAGTATGTCTAATATCAATTTTTTTAAATAATTTTTTTTAAATATTTTTTTTTGAAAAAAGCTTTCTTACTAAAAAAAAAGTCTAAAACATTTATCTCTATTAAAAAAACAGATAAAAAAAAATACTCATAGTGAAGGATATTGTATGTCCCTCATTTATTTAGTTAATTTCTAACTTATTTTATATAATTTTTTTAAAAAACTTCCTTACCAAAAAAAGTCTAAAATATTTATCTCAGTTCAAAAATAAATTTTAAAAAATAATTATACTTTTAAAATATTAATAATACTTATTAATATACCCTCATAACCTAAACCCTAAATTTGATATACCCTCATAGGGTATAGGGTATAGAATATAGGGTATAAGTTATAGGGTATAGGGTATAGAGTATAGGGTATAGTATATAGGGTATAGGGTATAGGGTATAGGATATAGGGTATAGGGTATAGGGTATATGGTATAGAGTATAGGGTATAGGGTATAGGGTATAGGGTATAGTATATAGGGTATAGGGCATAGGGTATACCCTATAGGGTATAGGGTATAGGGCATAGGGTATAGGGTATAGTATATAGGGTATAGGATATAGGGTATAGGGTATAGGATATAGGGTATAGGGTATAGGGTATAGGGTATAATATATAAGGTATAGGGCATAGGGTATATGGCATAGGGTATAGGGTATAGGGTATAGTATATAGGGTATAGGATATAGGATATAGGGTATAGGGTATAGGGCATAGGGTATAGGATATAATGTATAGGGTATAGGGTAAGGGGATAGGGTATAGGGTATAGGGTTTAGGGTATAGTATATAGGGTATACCCTATAGGGTATAGGATAGGGTATAGGGTATACCCTATAGGGTATAGGGTATAACCTATATGATATAGGGTATAGAGTATACCCTATAGGGTATAGGGTATATATATATATATATACCTACATAGGGTATAGGATATAGGGTATACCTATGTATATATATAGGATAGGGTATAGGGTATCATAGGGTATATACCACCTATAGGGTATAGGGTATATATATCATACCCTATAGGGTATAGGGTATAGTATATATACCACTATACTCTATACTATACCATATATACTATAGGGTATAGGGTATAGGGTATACCCTATAGGGTATAGGGTATATGGTATAGGGTATAGGATATACCCTATAGGGTATAGGATATAGGTTATAGGGTATACCCTATAGGATATAGGGTATAGGGTATACCCTATAGGTTATAGGATATACCCTATAGGGTATAGGGTATATATACCCTATACCCTAGCCCTATTGTATACCCTATAGGATATAGGGTATAGGGTATACCCTATAGGGTATAGGGTATATCCTATAGGGTATAGGGTCCCTATAGAGTATAGGGTATACCCTATAGGGCATATGGTATAGGGTATATGGAATACCATATACCCTATAGGGTATATGGTATAGGGTATACCCTATAGGATATAGGGTATACCCTATAGGGTATAGGGTATAGGGTATACCCTATAGGGTATAGGGTATAGGGTATACCCTATAGGGTATATGGTATATGGTATAGGGTATAGGGTATACCATATACCCTATAGGGTATAGGGTATTGGGTACACCCTATAGGGTATACCCTATAGGGTATAGGGTATACCCTATAGGGTATAGTGTATATCCTATAGGGTATATACCCTATAGGGTATAGGGTATACCCTATAGGGTATACCCAATAGGGTATAGCGTATAAAAGTTATATAAAAAAATTAGAAAAAATAAACAAAATGAAAGTATAATAAAGAAATCAGAGACGGGTAAAATTCTTTAATTTTTATTTATAAATGTATAGTTTTTTTTTAATTTTTATGAATATAAATAAATATTTTGGACATTTTTTAGTATTGAAGTTTTATACACCATGTATACTCAATATACAATATACCATTCATATACCCTATACACTATATTCCAAATAAAATATGAGTTCAAATAATTTTATACTTAATAAAATTAATATTTGATATTCACTCTTCAAAAGATATATATTCATTTTAAAAATATAAATTACAATTAAATAATATAATTAACTTATTAACATTTTAAGATTGTCACATATTTTTATCATATTTAGCCTTATTTCATTTATATTTGAGGTAAACTTAATAATTAGGTGTTAATAAACATGCATTAGACTGTATATATATATAAAAAAAAAAATCCGTCGCTAATCCCTCACTAATCCGTCGCTAAATGAAAATGAAATTATTTTTTTTTATTTTTCAATTCTATAGCGACGACAAACATCCGTCGGTATAATTTTTTTACAATCCGTCGTTAATCCGTCGCTAAATGAAAATGAAATAATATTTTTTTATTTTTTTAATTCTATAGCGACGAAATACATCCGTCGGTAAAAAAAATTTGCAATCCGTCGCTAATCCGTCGGTAAACCGTCGGTAAAGAAGGCACAATTTTTTGACGCCACTTTTACGACGAAATAGTGAGGGAATATTGTCTGTCGTTAAATCCGTCGTTAAATCCGTCGGTAAAGTTGTCGTTTTCAGCTTTATTTTTTTTTATTTTGTATCCCTCACTATTCCCTCGCTAATCCGTCGCTATTAGCGACGGAATTGTGTCCGTCGCTAAAATCCGTCGCTAAATGATAGTTTTCTTGTAGTGAAAGGATATCCAGAAAAAATATTTGGTTTCTGGATATCACTTTCATCAGTTTCTGGATATCCATATTCAATGTTCAGGATATCCAGAAGCTTTGGAAAGGATATCCAGAAAAAATATTTGGTTTCTGGATATCACTTTCATCAGTTTCTGGATATCCATATTCAATGTTCTGGATATCCAGAAACTGATGAAAGTGATATCCAGTTGTGGCTAAGTATGTCGCGCGACAAATGTTGCCCCGTTTCTCCACACGCGAAGACCGACTCCTGAATAATACTGTTCTTGAATTTGAAATTGATTCGGTCACTCAATTGCTTCAATTCTTACGAGATGAAATCTTGATTAATATTGTAAAAAATATTACTGAAAAATTTAAAATATGCACTATCACCTACAGTAAAAACATAAAAAAATATTAATATAGTTTCATTTAAGAAAACAAAAATACATGTGAAAATTATTACTAAAAAAATAATACTTACTTCCGTGTCCTGAATAATGTCAATATGTTGCCTCTTCACTTGCACGGAGGCAACGGTCGCTGGTTGAGCCCGAGGTGGTTTAGCACATCCATATATGCACTACTAAAAAAAAATTTACATTATATTTACTAAGAAATCTTGAAGATGTAGGGGTAGATTTCAATAGGGATATTCACGGTGTGGATTGATCCGATTTTTATCAAAATTTTAGAAAATCAGAATCGTATCAATACTACGATTTTTAAAAAATTTAGGAACAGGATCAAACGAATAAATTATATGACCAGTCTCATCGGTCCGATTCTAATGGTGCGGTTCCGGTTATACAAATTACAATATAATATAATTTTTTACAATAACAAAAACAAAAATTCATATAAATATTATCACTAGTTACATCAACAAAAAAATTAAAAAAAAATAAACAACCTGTTACAAATATTCAATATTCAAAGCACAACATAGACAACAATAAACATTTATTGTTCACCTTCAAAATTAACCATAAAAATAGAATACAAATGAAAACTAAAAGCTAAAAATTGCACCATCAAGTCAATTGTGCCACCTTCAAGTTTCAACTTTGCAAAACAATTGTTTGCTAAATAAACACAAAAAAATAAAAAAAAAATAGAAATCAATGGTGATAAAATAAAGAAAAAAACAACAGATTTATATACCAAGTTGTAAACAAGCTAAAAAAAAATAGAAACCAATGCTTATCTCAGGAGCCTCACAGAGGTTTATTGTATCTCAACTACGTACAATCAATAAGGTTAAATGTGATTATTGTCAATTTAGTTCAATCAACTAAGAAACTCACAAGAAGTTTCAATTCAGTTCAATCAAATGACTTCAACTAGTTAGAATTCGAGTCCAGCAATTAATTTATTCAGAAAAAAACTTCGTTAAATGTGGATTATTGTCAAACAACCCTAATAACAAATAAAAAAAATAAAAAAAAATTTAAATTAAAGAAACTAGCTCAAATTTAATGTTCAACTGTCAAACAATACTAAATTATAGAAACTAGTGAAACTAAATTAATAATCTTTAACCAAACAATAACAACAAAATCTCACAGCTAGCTTCAATTCAATTCAATTCAATTAATTAACTTCAACTAATCAGAAAGCAAGTCAAACGATTAATTTTCTTGAAAAAGACCATTAAGAAGTTAAAATAATCATAATGTGATGCAAAACAACCCTAAATTACAGAAACTATACGAATTCAACTAGTTCACTAAATCACCATATAAGTTATGTAGCATAATATATATATATATATATATATATATATATATATATATATATATATATATATATATATATATATATATATATATATATATATATATATATATATATATATATATATATATATATATATAATCGGTCCCGTTACGGTAAATGACCGTGTATATTTTTTTCAAAACCAGGATCATACCAAATAATCGATTACATAAAAATTTGGAACCAGGACCAGACCAATACCATTGGTTCGATCCGATTTTTACTGGACTTTTTTGATTTTTTTTTTTGTTCGGTCGATTCCATGAATTTTTTATACAGCCCTAGATTTCAAACATTACATATCAGAAATCTTACACATGCATTACTTATTATTTTTAAATATTACATTCATTGGTACATTTTTTGGCCAAGGTAAAAAAAGGATATTGACTAACATGAGAAAAAAATACTTGCTGAATTTTTTTTATTAAATATTATCATGATTATGCTAAATAATAATTAAAAATATTGATTTTAATAATAAAAATACTTTTTGCCAAGGTGAAAAAGGCTAGTGATTAACATTAGAAAACATCAATAAGTGAGGGACCTATTTTTGAATAAATTCATCTCCTTAATTCACAGTTTACCCTTTTAACGTCGTTTTGATTTAGTTAGTTCCCAAAATCGTTAAATTTTGAACGAAATTTTAACGAATAACAAATATACTCTCATTTTACATGATTTTACGGGCAAGGATGTCAATTATCGACCTTGGGACATATTTGCATCCAAACACTAAGTTTAGGGGCATATTTATGTATTTACCCCTTTCAGGTTGGACGAAGGGAGTATTTTATTTTTTTACCAAACTGTACTACTTTTGTTTCTAAATAAATGTCCAAATTTTATTTAGAAGACATTCTGAATATGTACACTTTTATAGACATTTTAATTGTAAAAATTCATAAATATTTTTGCTTCCACTTTCTTTCTTTTTTTTCATTTTTTTAAAAAAGTAAATCATCCACTTTTTAAACACTTAGTTTACTTAGTTTTGCATGTATAACATGACTAGTGAAGAATATATTTCCACTTATTAAATAATCCCTCCGTCCCACGATAATATATAAAATTTTCCTTTTGGGCATCCCACAATAATATAGTATAACTTTTCTAAAATGGAAAGGAATCTTTACTATTCCCTCCACTCATTCTCTCTTCTACATTATTTTAATACTCACATCACCATTATAATTTACTATTCTCTCCACTCATTCTCTCTCCTATTTTATTTTCACACTCACAACACTTTCAATATAATACTTCCTCCTTAATTTCCGTGCATTGGCAAAAGTCTATAAAATTATGGGCCGGAGGGAGTACTTAGTTTTGCAATTATAACATGATTAGTGAAGAATATATTTAGGGAGAATTTTTATACAAATACTTGCATATGGGGCCAAAAAAATCTTAAAAATAAATATTTTTTTGGAGATGAAAGAATTTATTTTTTGTTTTAATAAATTTGTGATTAAGAAAAATGAAAGTTTATTCATGGATAGAGATAGTAAAAAAATGTATAATATTCTAAATAATAACCAACATTATTTCATCGACTTTGACTTTTGAGTGTGCATATCATTGTTAGACTTTTATAGTAGGCTTCTCAAGAACTTAACTAAAAACTTAACAGAAAATGTAACGGAGATTGGAAAACTATGAGACAAGTCGAGTCTTGTATTAAATACAATCTCCGTAAGAAGTTATTGCCCCGCACAGGTGCTTACGGTTTCAATGACAATCTTCTAGTAAGATAAAACGACTTTTAAGTAAATGATAGGAGCACTCCAAATCAAATACTCTAGCGAACAACACAATGTTTGCAACTTTGGACTTTGAAGGATTTGATGTAGCAATATGACAATGATTGGGATATGTTTATCTATCTTACTAGAGGGTAGGAATGCTCAAAATACTGTGTATATAAATTGAAATTCGGAGGGGGAGTATATATAAAGAGAGTTAAGGGGTTTGTGTCTTTTTCCTTGAAAGGACACAACTTTCTGTTTGAATTGGCACCTGTTCAGGATCTGCTCGGCCGAGTCAAGGGACTCGCTCGGCCGAGCACCACGCACTGTGGCCGAGTCAATAGACTTGCACGGCCGTGTCATTCACACTGCTCGGCCGAGCAGACATATGCCTCGCCCGAGCAAGCTTGTCCAGAGACTTTGCCCAATTTTTGTGCTCTGCTCGGCCGAGTCAAGGACTCTGCTCGGCCGAGCACTTCAAAACACCCTTTAACTAACTTTCGTTAAGTTACAAAACTTTGTCATTAATTTCTCATTCACCCGGAAATGGTTTTTTAGACATTAAATGAGTTATATAATCTACAACAAATGTAGATTACCATTTGTAACTAGTTTCGTTTAACAAATAACGAACTTTCGTTAGAAATCTAGGTCAACGTTAAGTCAAACTTAACTTTCCGTTACTCATTTCCAACAATCCCCCACATGAATGACAATTAATGCATGAATGCAATTTCGTCCAAAGTTCCAGCGAACTATTATTACATCGGGATAGATAGCTTGTGGCCTTGAATCCTCCCTAGTGAAATATTATCGGATATACTAGCCTTTTGGTAGCGAGTCGCTTTGAACCAGTGACTGTCGAATGTATACTAAGACAATAATACTCACATAATAACAGTTCTAACAATTGTTGTTCTCACGTTTTGTCCATTTCGGCCCTGGACCATATCTCATTCATAAGCATTCATTTAGAGGCGGCCTAATTACCTCTCGCTTATATAGGTGATTCTCATTATAAGGAGTATCATGCACTACTCCACCCGTAGGTATAGAAATCATTAAAAGTTTTCTCAACTTATCCTTACCACTGCTGCATGTGCTTGTACTTGGATATTTTGGGAATGAGTATTCAACATCTCCGGGTTAATAAACCGAGTTGTTATTTCCAAGTAACTCTACTAGAACTTATAACTTGGTTGTCTCATTGAACCAAGGGCCTGGGATCTCCATTTCTCAAGGTTGAGTGCCCGCTATAAGTCCTTTTGTTGTGGGTTTTAGACCCATTCCCCTTAACAGTTTATACAGTTGATCTCGATTACTACCCTTAGGTAGACGGATCCGATTTTGACTTCACATGGCTAGTTGTGACAGTCGCATTTTGAGATCAATTGTAATATGGTAGTGTGTCTAAGACCATTGTGTCTTGACTTACCACTATGTTCTACACCTTTTCCTATTTTCCATTGTCGTCACAATGCCTTAGGTCATGCAGATATAAACTTATTCCACAAAAGAATATCTTTTCCAAGAATTTATTAGACCAATAAGCTTTTTCCTAAGCTTTGTCTAATTCTATCAACTCATATTCTTTACAAGATTGAGTTAGCTATATTATCTTTGAAAGTGACACTTTTACTCCAACTAATGTGAGTGTATTCTAGTGTCGAATTTCAATCAGTATACTCTTTCCATACTATTGAATACCATAGGTATTGTAATCTATAATCATAAGTATATCTTTAAGTACACCAAGTACTATGACTATACTATTCCGGTGATTGATTACAATTACATTTAGACTTTTAGTCTATCTAGAATGATCAGTCCCTTCGAGTGATCAAATTCTTCTATCGGTCAGTTTCTTCAAGTGGTTATTATCTCTGTACCGTTCTGAATTCCCAAGTATTCAGTATCTCTAAGTGGTTTGACCTCCTTAGAGTCTACCTTTCAGGAATCTACTTTACAGAGATTACCTCTCAAGATTCTACCTTACTAGAGTACACCTCTCAAGAATCTATTTGAACTTTCGAAGTACTTTTTCAAGATAATGGGATTGTGATAGGACTATTCCTTCTGATGTTCTAGAAATCTTTATTTCTAATATGACATCGGCTAATCCCCTATCTTTCATGTCAAAGTTCTTCTTTAACATGTCTTTGGTATTCATGATCAATTCATGACTACCATTGTTATCCACGTAAGGACAGACTGTTAACAAATTATTCAGATGTTCCTTTAATGTAGACACATTTGTCACATTCATTAATCTTGAATCCATTTGATAACATAGTTCTATCGAACTTCTCATGCCATTGTTTAGTTGCTTGTTTTAGTCCATATAAATACACAAGTAGATCCAACACGGTTGTGCGACATAGAACGCTCTGTTGTGTCAATGGGATAATCTTGCATAAATCATCATGTCCTTTTGACAACTAGCCTGGCTTTATACTTTTCAATAAATCCATCAGCTTTATACTTTCTGTTAAGAATCCATTTGCAACCTAATGGTTTGCAACTTGGAGGGAGATCTACCAATTCCCAAGTATTTATTAAGCATTATGGATTTTATCTCACTATTAATAGCTTCTTTCCAGAACGAACTATCCGGACCAGATAACGCTTCCATAACAGTTGCTGGTTCGTTTTCCAACATAAATGATAGAAAATCAGGACCAAAAGACTTTTCCACTCTTGCCCTTTTACTACGTCTAAGTCCTATCATTTCAAGGAAGTATATTCTTAAAGAATATAACGTGTCTTGCTTAAGTATTACTACTTTAGCCGAATACCCCCACAATTTAGGTATTTATAAAACAGCTTACGAATACTTCAAATTCGTTAGGAGTTTTTATCATCAAATAACTTCCAAATATATGATGATCCATTCTTTTAACTGTTAACAGTTTAACAGTTTCTGTTAATACTAGAAGTTCATATCAATAGAACTTATGTATTTAGTTCGTACCCCCACACTTGAGGTGTACCTCCACATATCAAATATTTTATGAATATCCTAATTCATATTTAATATTTTCCTTTATGTGGAGTCATTTAATTGTAATAACCATGTTATCTACAATGTATTTCATCTCCTTGAGATGAACCGACAACATAGTCATAACTATGTTTAAGTGAGGTCTCTTCAACCATTTTTCTTGTAAGGAAACTTGTTTTCGAAGAATACCCCATTTTCATTTCAAATTTGTTCTTCACAAATCTATATGCACTACTGTTAGTTTGCATGTCCAATGGAAACGTAATCCATGGTTTTGGGTCCTATCTTAACCTCTTTAGGTTTAGATATTTCTACCTTTGCTAGGTATACCCACGTTTTGTCGAGTAAGACGGAACTTTTCAGCATCTCTTTATAAGTTCTATTCTTCCTCTCTAATGATTCAATCGATTTGGATGTGTAAGAAGCATTCGTTTGATAAATAAGTGCCAGCGTCCCAACAATTATTTTTCCAAACGGTACTACATACTAACCACCTCTATCACTATGAAATTCTTAATTGTTAATTAAGATGAATCACAAACCTTATTGTTTGCTTAAAACTTTAAGGTTTTACTTTTTCAAAAGATGAACTTTGCATTATCAAATGCAATCATAAATAGAAGTAATGAACTATCTATTTACTATCTCTGGTTTGAACTGATTTCTACAAAAGAAATCACAATTGATTTGCGAATCAAACTTCATCTTAGGTAGTAATTTTAAATTAACTCGTCGACTTAGTAAATTTAAATTTACACGACCTAATTGAACACGCCATAACAATTGGAACACTTCAAACCAAGTAAATAAAATTTGAAATTTTATTCTTCGCACTTAGGCGGATAAAACATTTACAATTCAAGTTAAGGAGTCCTTCAACAAGGTACCCTTTACTAACACAATAACCACATTTGGTCAATTCAAGCTTATGCCCCTAGGCTAAGTTGATCAAAGTCCAATGGAACATATCGATCTTCAGTCACATTGGCTTGAAGAGGGTTTCCATCTTGGTTGTTAATTCTAGGATGTCGACATTCCCTAGCCATATGCCCGGGTTTGCCGCAATTAAAACAACTACCTTTGACCTTCTTGGCGGTCCTCTTCGCTTTCCCGGTGTTCTTTCTCTTGTTTCTGGTACTTGTTTCCACCAAGTTCACTTGCGGTCTTTTAGTCACAATACACATAGTATTGTGCATCTCGAGAAAATCCCAAAGTTCTCTCGCGGTCTTTATGCCACAACACACCTTGTATTGTGCATAATCCAAGCCATTAAGAATATAATTGCGACACAAGAAATCGCTATGATTCCATGTATCCAAATCATTCTTTGCTTTGGATTCATCCTCGTCGGATATCAATGGTGGATATTTCCAAAGAAATTGCACCAATTTTAATGTTGTCAAATAGACCAACATTTTCTGTTGCCACCTCTTAAAGTTCATCCCGGTAAGAATACCCGGTCTTTCCGCATGTACGAACACATGAGACGGAGGGAGAGCATTATGAGGTGCAACCCTTGAGGTTGTACCAGAAGGAGGTTTCTTACCATGAACCGAGTGAGATGGTGTAGTAGCGGGTGCAACATTGTTGAACGCAGCGTCACCTTGAGAAGGAGGCGTTCCATTCCCTTGACTGGAAGCGGTGGTGTCTTTCTCGGTTGCCATCTCTTGAAGATCTTGAAGAAGCGTAAATAACTTCTTACGATTGTTGGACTTTTATAGTAGGCTTCTCAAGAACTTAACTAAAAACTTAACAGAAAATGTAACGGAGATTGGAAAACTATGAGACAAGTCGAGTCTTGTATTAAATACAATCTCCGTAAGAAGTTATTGCCCCGCACAGGTGCTTACGGTTTCAATGGCAATCTTCTAGTAAGATAAAATGACTTTTAAGTAAATGATAGGAGCACTCCAAATCAAATACTCTAGCGAACAACACAATGTTTGCAACTTTGGACTTTGAAGGATTTGATGCAGCAATATGACAATGATTGGGATATGTTTATCTATCTTACTAGAGGGTAGGAATGCTCAAAATACTGTGTATATAAATTGAAATTCGGAGGGGGAGTATATATAAAGAGAGTTAAGGGGTTTGTGTCTTTTCCCTTGAAAGGACACAACTTTCTGTTTGAATTGGCACCTGTTCAGGATCAGCTCGGCCGAGTCAAGGGACTCGCTCGGCCGAGCACCAAGCTGCACGGCCGAGTCAATAGACTTGCACGGCCGTGTCATTCACACTGCTCGGCCGAGCAGACATATGCCTCGCCCGAGCAAGCTTGTCCAGAGACTTTGCCCAATTTCTGTGCTCTGCTCGGCCGAGCACTTCAAAACACCCTTTAACTAACTTTCGTTAAGTTACAAAACTTTGTCATTAATTTCTCATTCACCCGGAAATGGTTTTTGAGACATTAAATGAGTTATATAATCTACAACAAATGTAGATTACCATTTGTAACTAGTTTCGTTTAACAAATAACGAACTTTCGTTAGAAATCTAGGTCAACGTTAAGTCAAACTTAACTTTCTGTTACCCATTTCCAACAATCATAAACATAAACTTGTTCATCAAATATTTTATGAAATTAATTTTTTTATAGTCAAACTGCCCGGCAGTCATCAACGATTTTCCTTTTAAAATACGTCAAAATCGACAATCAAACTGTTAGACAAATAATTTCTTTCTTTGTCTTTGAATGAATGTCTTGTTGGATTGGAAATTTCAAGACTAATAAGGGACAAACTCGAAAAAACTAGAGACTTGACAAGATGCTATAGACTATATACATGATAGTATTTTTCCCGCTATTTTGTTGACGGCTGCTAAAAAAACTATATTGGGGATGTAATCTATCACAATAAGAACATCAACGATTACAATTCGCAGTGTTATTGGAACTATAACTCAAGCCCAGAAAAGTATGAAAACTCAAGGAGAGATTAGAGAATAGAAAAGGAGAAATATATCTTTCATGCTTCTGCCCAAACATTCGATATCCTTTTATACTCATAGAAGAGACGGATACACTCAATAAGAAAGGACACGCCCCTTTTCCTGAACAACAGGGCAAGTCCCTTCCTCGAACAGGCGCGAAGCTTATTTCGGCATGAAGGGTGTGCGGTCGCTCTATTAGGAGGAGGTGCGGCCGCAGACTTGACACTTGTCACACCTTTGAAGTCGATCCCCCACATGTCAAAGGGCCAACACGCCACGACTGGTGTCTGTTCGGTTGACGGGATTCTTGGCAAGTCTGCATACCTTTGACACTTGTCACACCTTTTTACGTACTTGAGTACGTCTCTCCTTACGTTCGGCCAGTAGTATCCCAGTGTCACTATCTTATCTACCAAAGTTCGAGTACATGGGTATCCTCCGCATATCCCCTCGTGAACCTCTGCTAGTAAATTTTCGATTTGCTCGTGCTCATTTTCAGGGAGCACATCCTTCTCAATATAGTCCTTCATATCGTGGATCCATCTCCTGTTCTGTATTTCCGCGATCTTCATTATCTGGGGGCAGTTTATTGTGGGCTCTCTCAGGAATTCATTCCATTTGCTCTGGTCTAGATCTTCAACGTCCATGGTGGCCATTTTAGAGAGCAAGTTTGCTCATCCGTTGTCAAGTTGCCATATTTGCATGATCGCCCAATATTCCAGGTTTTGTCTCAATCTTTTTCCTTTTCCAGTAACGAGCAAGGATGGGATGTGTGGCCTCGTATTCCCCTCTCACTTGGTTCACGACGAGCTGGGAGTCGGTGTGAGTTGCCAACTTTCTGACCTCCATTGCCTGGGCGAGTTCTATACCAGAGATCAACGCTTCATACTCTACCTGGTTGTTAGACGCAAGGAATTTGAACCGTACTTCCTTTTCTACTACATGTTTATTGTCTGGGGAGATCAATAAGATGCCTGCTCCACTCGTGCTCTTTGTAGCAGACCCGTCGGTGTAAAGCGTCCAACAATCGGTGGGTAAAGCTGGGGACTCTATCTCCATCATGTCACTCGGCTATGACGTAGCATGCTCGCTAGTGAAGGTTGTTTCTACTAGGAAATCGACCAAGGGTTGAGCTTGCAGTGTTCTCCTCAGTTGATAAGTGATTTCGAATTTGGTGAGCATGATAGACTAGTTGAGAAGGCGCCCTGAGCTTTCTGATCGGTGTAGGATATTCCGTAATGGGGAGTTGGTGTAGACCACAATGGGATGGGCTGAAAAATATGCTCGTAACTTTCGTGCTACAACGACCAATGAATAAGCCAGTTTTTCCGTGTTGAAGTGTCTGCTCTCCACATCGTTTAGAGCCTTGCTGACATAGAATACTGGCTTTTGTACTCCGTTTTCCTCCCTGATGAGAACTGCGATGACCTCCCGATCGATTGTAGAGAGGTAAACGTATAGAGTCTCTCCATGAATGGGGTTGCTAAGTAGTGTGGCCTTTCGAGGTAGTCCTTGAGTTGTTAAAAGGACTCTGAGCACTCTTTTGTCCATTCAAATGACTTCCCTCCTTTGAGTGTTCGAAAGAAGGGGAGGGATCTCTCTACTGATTTAGCGATGAAACGGCCTAGAGTAGCTACACGTCCGTTTAACCTCTGCACCTCCTTGATACTGGTTGGCTCCTTCATATTAATTATGGAGCCTATCTTCTCGGGATTAGCTTTAGTTCCGCGCTGGGATACCATAAAGCCGAGGAACTTTCCTTCGAAGACGCACTTTCTCGGGTTTAACTTCATATCATTACGTCTCAAATTGTCATAAGTCTCACGAAGATCTGCTATATGGTCATTTTTCTTCGTCTTGATCACCATGTCATCTATGTACGCCTCCATGTTCCTACCTATCTGGTTCCCAAAGACCTTATTCACCATCCTTTGATAAGTAGCCCTTGTGTTCTTCAAACCGAATGGCATCATCTGATAATAGTATGTCCCTCCAGCTGCCAAGAATTTAATGTGCTTTACGTCGTGTTCTTCCATTCGAATCTGGTGATACCCCGAGTAGGCATCCAGAAAGCTCAAGGTACGATGGCCTGAGATAGAGTCAACAAGACGGTCGATTCTGGGAAGTGGGTAGCAATATTTGGGAAAAGCTTTATAGAGTTCGGTGAAGTCGACGAACATTCTAAACTTGTCGTTCTCCTTCTTAACTAGGAACACATTTGCCAACCACATGTTATAAACGACTTCGCATATTATTCCAGCTGGTAGGAACTTGTCTATCTCTTCTTTTATGATGACGTCCTTCTCATTCCCAAGCATCCTCTGTTTTTTGTGAACGAACTTAAGTTTGGGTCGATTTTCAGCTCGTGGATGGTCACGTCTTCCCTTACTCCTCTCATGCTTTCCACTTTCCAGGCAAAAACATCTATGCTATCTTTCAAAAGGTCAATCAATCTCCTTCGTTCCTCCTCGGAAATTTGGGAGCCGATCTTGATTTTCTGCTTGGGGAAGTCTGCATTTATCATAATCTCACCTAGTTCGTCAACGCCCTCCAGCTCGGGTCCATCCCGTACTTTTAATATTTCAACCTCAATTTCTTCTAGTTTCTTCCTGTTCGGTTTCCCCTGCTCGATCGTATCCCCTTCTTTGTCGTTCTCGATCGTGTTAATGCTGGAGCAGTGCCATGTTTTGAACGACTTGGAAATGGTGATGCTTACGTCAGGAGTATCAATATCTAGCTTCCTCTATCTCTTCATTAATCCCATTACATATTCCAAGAACTCCTTTACTCATCCTCTGACGCACGTACCCGATCCCGGCTGGAGTATGAAACTTCACTTGCTGATGGGGAAGGGATGCTACCATGCCGAACTTGATCTGGCTCGAGATTCCCAAGATGGCGTGGTAATCACTGTTCACATCTATGACCATAAAGTTCACCTTTTGTTCCGCTCGGTGAGGTGCTTTGCCGAGCTCGACCGTCATCTCTATTGTTCCTCTCATTGTCACCTTGTGCTTTGTGAATCCTTCCAGCTTTCCTGTAAAAGGGGTAAGTATAGTATCTGGCAGGTCCATCTCTTTGAATGTTTTATCATAAAGGATATCTATGCATGCTCCAGTGTCGATAAGGATCCTCCTCGCCTTACAGTCATCAATCCTTCATTTTATGACTAAGGGTTGTTTGCGAGCTACTTGGCTAAAGGCGAGCTCGTTTGTAGAGAAAGATATTTTTTCCGCTTTCGGCATTCCATGCTGGGATAGTGGACACCTTCATGAGGAAAAAAATTGGCTCTTCAACGATGTTAACGAAATTTCATCTTGAATAACGTTCAAGTCCTTCCTCGTAACTCGCTCAGGTCTCCTCCTTGGATCGGGATTGTGATCTTCATCTCTATCCCTCTTCCTATTATCTCTTTTAATGAAAAGATCGAGCTCCCCTCGATCTACCTTCTTTTGGATGACTTTCTTTAGTGCCCAACAATTCTCTCTCGAATGATCATAATCCTTGGGGTATGCACAATATCTCCCTGTTCGTTCCCTAGACTTCGCTGTCTCATGTGGGAGTGGTTGTGGGGCTGCAAGGTCAACCAAGTTCATGATTTCTTCCCTCGGCTTTATTAATGGGGTGAGTTCTTTGTCGTATATCATACTCCTTCGTGGTGCTCGTTCTTCCCGGGCGTATTCCATTCGTCCTTCAGTGGGGGTTTCACGAACTTGTTCTCAGAATTCCATTCCTCGAACTCTATTATTCCCTGGCCGTGAGCTATTTTCATCCCTCTTACGCTCATCATCTCTACTGGACTCTCGTCCTCTCTTGTCTTTCTTCTCAGCCAACTTAGTTGTGGCTACCCTAAACACCCGCTCATATAAGTCTCCTTTTGTCCCCATGGGATGAAGTTTGAACTCGTACTGTAATTGTGATGACCTCATCCCTGCTTGGAAACATACCCCAATCATCTCATCTGTGATCCCTTCTATCTGGTCGGACATCTTTCTTAACCTTGTGTAGAAATCCATTAGCGACTCTTTTTTCCCCTTGTTTAATGACCGCCAGGTCGGCAGGTCATTCTTTTTTGTCCGCCTGCCGTGGACAAGTTTTCAACAAATTTCTCTTGTAGTTTGTCCTAACTATTAATGCTTCCTTCCTCCAACGAGCGAAACAACCCTTGGGCTGGTCCGTTCAGAGTGCTGATAAAGGCCTTGCAGATCATGTGCTCGACATTCGTAACCAACGCCATCGTTGCTTCGAAATTATGTAGGTGATCACGAGCATTCTGTATCCCCGTAAATTTCTCCAAATTGGGCTGAGGCTGGTTCTTAATGCGTACAACAAAGGGTGCCATGAGATTGCCCTTCTTGATCATCTTTATGTTGCCTGCCTCCATTTCTAACATCATCTTTTGGAGGTTGGCTATGGCGAGGTCAGCCATGGGCGGTGTCCACCCATCAGGTGAGAGCTCCCTCTTGAGTGAGTGTTGGGCATTCCTTCCATTGGGAGGAGGTGGGTGGTTGCTCGTGGGCCTCTAGGTGGGGGTAGTTGATCTTGTCCCCTCTGTTGCGAGCTCACCTTGTCGCCTCCTCGTTCTGCTTCTTCAGGGGCACTGTCTTGCGAGGAGATGTCTTGCGGGTAATCTCCATGCTCAAGTGGTTGGTTGTTGAGGGCCTACTCCAGCACCTCGACGGGACGAATGGCCGTCGCGTTACCTCCCAACGGGTTTTGAGGGGGTTGTTGCTGTTGCTGGAGGGCATCAATTTTTTGACGAGCTGCCTGGATTTGCAAAAGGAGGTCCAATTCTTGGGTGGCTTGATCCATGGCGCTCAGGGGGGAGCGACGGCGTGACCGTTTTCTACAGGGACTTCCCTTCATGCTTTATTAGTTCCTTGGCCACGATGTCATGCAGCTGTGTTTAGGGATGGCCCTTGGGGCGTATTGGTGTTGCCTCCTTGATCTAGGGCGGCCGCTTGGGCCCTATTCATAACTCCAACGCCATTAGTGGGGGCTAATGGTGTCAAATTAGAGTTTTGAGGTTGCCAGGAGGTGTTCTATATGGGTGATTGTCGCCTACTGTTTTAAATACCCAAGGGATTGTGGTGTTTCCTTTGGCGTTACTAGCCGAACCTGCTTGAGAAACCATGATTCTCGCCGGAATCTGGAATGTGTGACCGAAATTTCAAGTTTTGAGGCTTAATTTAAGCAAATTGGTCGAATTCCCGGCAATGAAACCAAACTGATCGATCCAAATTGTATTCGAATCAATCCAGCCGGAATCAACGGATCTGATCTCTGAATTTGCCTCAAATAAGCCTGAAACAGATGAACAAACAAATAAAACTAAGTTGGGGCTTCACCGAGGAAGGCCCTACGGCGTGAGAGTAAGTGTATGTTTTGGAGAGAATAATAACTAAAGGAAAAAGATTATAGAATAGAATATAGCTAATTTTGGAGATGTCGTCTCTTATATAAAGGGGATAGGTGGAGTAATCCTCAAGAATAGGGATTTGAATTGGAGTTGGATTAGGAAAGTGTACCTTGACAAAGATTAGAGTCATTCGTAGGTTGGAATCCTTGTGGTAGTAGGAGTATCCGAGCACTAGCCCGCTCGGTGGAAGGATACTTGCTTGGGTTTAAGCCGAGGACCAAAGTCTGGATTACGTTGCTGGTCATGTTTCTCTTGTAAGATCTGCTCGTGCTCGTTCCACACACAAGCACACCCTTGAGTTATTGAGTCATCATTAGTCTTCCCTGCTGTCTTCTCATGATACCTAGAGGATCTAGGTCTCAGCCGGGCTCGTTGAACAAATCTCCGATCTCGTGCTCGTTGTTGAAGGCCTCCACATGAACTTATCCAAGAAGGTACTTGGGCCTAGGTATACGAGGAGCCGAGTGGGCCTCCATGGGCTAGGACCCGAGCAGGTACTTGGGTTATTCCGTTCAAAAACTATCTTGGGGATGTAATGCCTATCACAATAAGAACATCAATGACTACAATTCACATTGTTCTTGGAACTAGAACTCAAGCCCAGAAAAGTATGAAAACTCAAGGAGAGTTAGAGAATAGAGAAGGAGAAATATATCTTTCGTGCTTCTGCCCAAACATTCGATCTCATTTTATACTCATAGAAGAGACAGAGACCCCCAATAAGAAAAGGCTTCTCCCTTTTCCTGAACAGGGTACATCCCTTCCCCGAACAGGTGTGATTCTTATTCCGACACGGAGGGTGTGCGGTCACCCTATTATGAGGAGGTGCGGCCGCACACGCTTTATGATAAAATCGTTATGCTCGGCCCTTGCGTACGGTTGCCCCTTTTGTATTGGTGCAGCCACCCTCTCCTTTAATAAATATCTTCTCTTCTCTTCTTTCTCCAAAGGAACTTGAAAAACAAATGAATGATAACATCTATTTATAGGAGTGGAAAGATTAGTAATAGGTAGGATGAAAGATATGTGGGAAACACTAAAAATATTCAAATTAGAGTTTGTGGGAAAAATGATATTTTCATTTCCCTACTAATATTTCATAAATGGATTTCATTAAAAGATGGATCAAGATGAAGCCCAAGAAAATAAATGGATCTAAGAAATGATTAGAGGCCCATTAGTAGAAAATATTACAACATGTCCATCTTAAAAAATTGTCTCAAAATGAATGTTCTTTAAAAAAGATGTCTCTTATTTTTCCAAAAATAAAATAAAGTTCATTAGGCATATTTGTTAGAATATGTTCCTATTCTTTAGGAATATTTGTGTATATCGTAGAGTTGTATAAAGATTTAGTTTATTTAGATAGTTCTTATTCTTGTGGCTCAAGTATTGTATTGTATAACTTAGCTAGGACTCATATATTTTATTATTTATGCACTTTGTGAATAATGAGAATACTAAGGAAATAATTCTATTATGGTATCATGAGTCTAGGTTAAATTTTTTCTCCACTGCACTTAGGTCTCGGCTGATTTTACCATCGCACTATTTTATCATTTTTTTCATTCTTCTCCACATCGCCATGGCATCTTCTTCCAAGTCCTCGTTCCATCCTGCTCTTGTTTTGTCTAACATCAAGAATAATATTGGAATTACTTTGGAATTGGAAAATTTTCAGTATGAAACATAGGCTGAGGTGTTTTGTGTTCATGCTCGCTCAAACCGAGTTCTTCAACACATCGTCACACCAGCTAAGGGGAAAGAAAAGTTACCTTCAACGGACAAGGAAAAATATCTGTGGGATGAGCTTGATGCGACAGCCCTTGGTTGGATTTACTCAATGATCTCGGTTGATCTTCTCAACACCATTCTCAAACCTAATTGCACGGCGATGACGGCTTGGAATCGCCTTAGTGATATTTTTCAGGATAACAAGAATTCTAGGGTTGTTACCCTTGTACAAGAATTCTCCAGCACTCTTATGGAGTCGTTTCATTATGCCTCAGCTTATTGTCAACACTTGAAACAACTGGTCGGTCAGCTAAGTGATGTGGGGGATCCCATTCCAAATGATCGTCTCGTTCTACAGATGGTGGCTAGCCTATCCAAGGCATATAATAGGGTAGCTACCCTCATTCGGCTCTTTCGCACTTTGCTCAAACACTTTTCATGGTCACGCTAGAGGAAGTAGGTTTATAGAAAAAGGCCGCCATTACAACTTCGATGTAGTTCGTGCTCCTGTTCATGTGGCTCCAACTCCAGTTCCTTACAACCGAAGGGTAATGATAAAAACAAAGGTGGTGGTAAGAACAAAGGGGGTGGCAATCAAAATGGGTCGAATTCTGGTGGTTCTCAAAATTGGCAGCCTTCTTGTGGACCAGCTAGGCAACATCAGGCCGTACAACAGGATTGGGGAAGCGGCTGAGGGTGGCCTTGGGCCGTACCTCCCTGCCCGTATCCGGCACAGCAAGGCCCGAGTCCTCGGCAAACTCTTCCACAGCCCAGGCAGCCTTCGGGCATTTACGGACAGCAACCAGCTCAGGCATATTTAGCCACATATACGTCTTCTCCTATGAATATCGAAGTTGTTATGCATACTTTGGGGCTAACTCCACCACCACCTAACTGGGTAATGGACACTGGCGCAACCTCACACATGACTTTTTCGTCAAGTACTCTTGCACCTTATTTCAATACGAGCAATCATCATGGTATAGTCTTAGGCAATGGTCATAAAGTTCCTATTCATGGTTATGGGCACACTACCCTTTGTGATGATGTGCCCGCCAAAATTTTTCTTTTCGAAAAGGGTTTAACTTTGAAATTTTTCGTTTCTTTGAAAAACCAATCGAAAAAGACCGGAGTCGCCACGCCATTTTTGTTTTAAGGGCCAAAACTTTGAAAAATGCCCGAGATTAGATATTTGGGTTCGGAGGTCATGTTACACGCCGGGAAGGACGTTAGTGTGCACCCGGAATGCCTCGTAAAACAAGTCTTCCAAGCTAAAAATCATTTGTGTGTGTGTGTGTGTGTGTGTGTGTATGTTTTGGCCAAAATAAGTTGAAACTCAGAAAAGTAAAAATTGGGAATTCTTTATTAGACTTTGGACAGATCCCATGATTTTTGGTGTGATTTTTGGGTTGAGTTTTGGTACTCAAAATATTTTTGGAAGTTGAAAACCACTTCTGCCAGAATGAAAAAGGCAGTGGACACTTGATTTTGAAATGGATTTAAGAGGCTTTAAAACTTCATAATCTGAGAAAACTCAGAGAATGAAAGTTGTTCCAAACACCTCAAATAAGATTTCTTTGAAAGAATTTTCCATTTTGGAGAAGATTTGAGAACCCAAAATCTTCTGGAAATCTCAGATATGAGATCTGGACTACCAGAGACTGGTGATCTGACCTTCAAAAGAAAATTTGAAAAAGGGAGTTTTACTCACAAAACAAAAAAACTAAAAATATTTCTGGAAAGCTCTGGATGTTGGCTACAAAAAGTGTTTTGTAGTAAACACCAAATTCCAAGTTTATCTGTGTCCAAAAAATTAGACCATGGACTAGGGTCTTAGAAAATTGCTACTGGACAGCAACTTCTCAAGAAGGAAAATGTGATTTTAAAGGGGGTTTGGCATCCATACTTGTCCCCATTTCCCTAGGTTTTGATTAGTGATCACTTGAAATTTTAGTGGTGAATCAACTATATCAAACCATCCTTGGGGTACCTTAGGACTAAGCACTTCATTTGCTTGGGAAGGGGAATTTTATCCTTTGAAAATGAGATTTGATGTATGAAAATGATTTTTAGGATTTTGAAAATGTGTTTCTTTGCAAGTAAGTAAGAACACTTTGAAAATAATGTTGATCCTTATAGAAGATCATCCATGGAGATGAACTTCCATGGTGATCTTCTTGGATCTAAGGCAAGAAGATGAATTAACTACATTTTGTAGCTTGAAAATGCATGCATGGATGAGAGATTTAGGGTAAGAAGAGGGAGGTTATACCTATCTTCTTTGTGTTTTGGAGTTTTTGGCTTGAATGTAAGAGTGTTTGAGGCTTGAATATGAGAGTGTTTGAGTGAGTGTGATTTTGGTTGAATAGTTGAGAAAAAGGTGACAATTCTAGAGAATTCTCACTGTTTTCTCACTATTTTCGCCAAGGTGCAGTTGCAAATTGTGTTTTTTCTCCCCTATTTCTGAGACTGAAGGCCTCAATTTATAGCCCTCTGAAATTGACAAACTCATCCGCGCGGATATGTCCTTCAGCGTGCACTGTTCATTAATTACAGCTTCAGGCTTTGGACACAAGGAATATTATTTTGAAAATTCAAATTAGGCAGCCATTTTTTGTTCCAGCCATTTCTATTTTTGGTTTTTGACCATTTCTTTTGATTTTTTGATTCTTTTCCTTGGTTTATCCTTAAATAACAATGCCCACTTTACCCTTGCTTGGTTAGAAATGTTAGGAATGTTAGGAATTGTTAGGAATGTTATAACTTTCGTTAATTTTCTAACGAAAATACTAACAAGCTCAAATTGGAGCACTTACAGTAGCCCCTCGGCGACGGCGCTTTCGAAGGAAGCGGGGTCGTCGATAAGAGTGAGGCTCCATATTTGGCAGGATGATCAAGTGATCGAGTGGATGAACCTATTTAATAGGCTACCTACGTATCCTTAAGAGGAATCAAGTCGGCCGTAGTTCGGGTCTTTGACCCTGGAGATGATGGCGTTTTAGGTGCCTCGAACCTGATGAGCGAGTTCTGCAGTCGGTTGCTGGAAAGAAAACTCTGCTGGGGATAAGAGATGACCATTTTGGTCTGATGGTTATCCACTCTGCTGGGGATAGGAATGACCATTTTTGGTCGGATGGCTATCCGCTCTGCTGGGGATAGGAATGACCATTTTCGGTCGGATGGCTGAAATTGTATATCCGCTCTGCTGGGGATAGGAAAGACCATTTTCGGTCTGATGGCTATCCGCTCTGCTGGGGATAGGAATGACCATTTTTGGTCGGATGGCTATCCGCTCTACTGGGGATAGGAATGACCATTTTCGGTCGGATGGCTATCCGCTCTGCTGGGGATAGGAATGACCATTTTCGGTCGGATGGCTGAACCTAATGATAGGCTACCTACGTATCCTTAAGAGAAATCAAGCCAGTCGTAGTTCGGGTCTTTTACCCTGGAGATGATGGCGTTTTAGGTGCCTCGAACCTGATGATGGCGTTTTAGGTGCCTCGAACCTTGAAGATGGCGTTTTAGGTGCCTCGAATCTTGATGATGGCATTTTAGGTGCCTCGAACCTTAATTTGAAATGGCCTTTCGGTGGACTTTGTCTGCTGCCGAAGGAGAGGGTGACCGTTTTGTTAGCCTTTGCTGGGGAAAAATCAGACGTATTCGTCGGGGAAATCGGTCTTACGTTTTACTGCCGGGGAATAATTTTGATGAAAGATACGGGATCCCGTTATCTTTCTCGGGGAGATCGGACTTACGTTTTACTGCCGGGGAATGATTTTGATGAAAGATACGGGATCCCGTTATCTTTCTCGGGGAGATCGGACTTACGTTTGACTGTTGTTGATGATTTTGATGAAAGAAACAGGATTCCGTTAACTTTTTCGGGGAAATCGGACTTACGTTTGACTGCCGTTGATGATTTTGATGAAAGAAACAGGATTCCGTTAACTTTCTCGGGGAAATCGGACTTACGTTTGACTGCTGTTGATGATTTTGATGAAAGAAACGGGATTCCGTTAACTTTCTCGGGGAAATCGGACTTACGTTTGACTGCCGTTGATGATTTTGATGAAAGAAACGGGATTCCGTTAACTTTCTCGGGGAAATCGGACTTACGTTTGACTGCCGTTGATGATTTTGATGAAAGAAACGGGATTCCGTTAACTTTCTCGGGGAAATCGGACTTACGTTTGACTGCCGTTGGTGATTTTGATGAAAGAAACGAGATTCCGTTATCTTTCTTGGGGAAATCGGACTTACGTTTGGCTGCCGTGAAGCTCTTTTGAAGAGGGGGTTAACTTTGGTTAACTCTGTTAAGTTGAGGACTAAACTGCAGAGTCCTGAGATTTTAAAGGGCAAAAGGGTCATTTTGACCCTTCAAAACCATCCGCGCGGAGCAGATTGTAATCTGGACAGGTTTTAATGAGGGCCAACGCCCTTCTTCTTCCCCAAGCAGTTTTTTCAAAAAAATACGAGAGAGAGGAAGAGAAATCGCCCAAGCCGCCATTGTTGGTCCTAGGAGCTCCGAAATCTTCCGATTTTCTTCGATTTTCGAGCAATGGAACACGCGGGAGTAGCCATTCAAGGTCAAGGACGTGGTCCGGTAGCGGAGAGGCGATTGGAGCTTGTCCGAATGAGGAGACATTATACTCTTTCGCAATCGATTGCGGAGGAGCATTACCCCGATGCGTGGCAACATTGGGCCACTGATCCGAGTCTTCGCACGGTATACTTCGAA
Source organism: Adenophora triphylla var. japonica (assembly GCA_022495995.1). NCBI lineage: Eukaryota > Viridiplantae > Streptophyta > Magnoliopsida > Asterales > Campanulaceae > Adenophora > Adenophora triphylla. The sequence continues at coordinate 177,742 of JAFEMH010004798.1, forward strand.
TCTTTTCGATCCCTTTGTCGATTTCTTGCTTGAAATTGATTTTTTGGTGATTTTTGATTTTTTTTTTTTGAATTTCGAATAATGGATATTCTTGGCCTTGGATTTTGATTTTGATGCTTTGCATGTTGCATTTTACTTGAAAAAAAAAAGAATGGGCATTTTTGCCGAATTTTTTTTTTTGAAATATGAGACTATGATGAAAGATTTCCCGGAATTGGGACGGACTTTTTTTTGTTGCAATGTAGGATTCTTGCAATGTTGATATGAATGTGTGCATGCTCTTTTTTTTTTTTGTAAAAAGTATGGTGATGATGATTTTTTTTTTTGCAATGAGATGATGATTCCATGAATGACATGTATGCATGTTATTTTATGGAAATGGGACGGAGTTTTTGCTTCCGTTGACTTCTTGTGTGAATGTATGAATGTAGGATCTTCTTTTTTTTTTTTTTGAAATGACGGATGATATGCATGTTATGAATGCATTTTCTTTTTTGAGAGTGTGATTTTCTATGAAAAGTGGGACGGATTTTTCGTTCCCCTTTGATTGAATGAATGACTTAAAAGATTGTTTATGTATGCTATTTCATGAAAGATGGGACGGAGTTTTTGCTTCCGTTGAATGAATGTATGCATGTTTTTTTTTTTTTTTATGAAAAATGGGATGGAGTTTTTGCTTCCGTTGAATGAATGTATGCATGTTTTTTTTTTATGAAAAATGGGACAGAGTTTTTGCTTCCGTTGACTCCTTGTATGAATTTTTTTTTTATGTATGAATGAATGTTGATTGGGATTTGGTGAAAACTGCTTTTTTTTTTGTGCAAGAAAAATGGGGCTAGGTTTATTGCATGCTGTTATGCTGCTGAATTTTCTTCAAAATTTTATGTCTATGATGCATATGCATGTTTTTTTTTTATGCAATTTTTTTTTTGAATGCAAATTTTTTTTTTTTTTGACTCTTTCTTTTTTTTTTTTTTTTTTTTGATTGCAGGGTGGAGATCACTTTGTGACGCAGCAGCTGAACAAGATGAAGACTCGAGGATCAGTGGAGTCTGTTATTGGTCTATGGGACCGGCATCCAGATATGGGCAGAGGAGCGATGATGAGTCCTAGACAGATTGTCATTGAGACCAGGCTGTACGAGTTTATTGAGTACTTGAGGGGGTTGGTCAAGTTTCCCAAGAGTAAGGGTCTGATCTTTGCTTTGGCACAGCACTGGTGGGACGTGACCCACACATTTCACTTCTCCTGGGGCGAGGCGACGGTTACGCCTTCTGACTACGCTGCGATCACAGGTCTGTCCTTTAATGGACGCAGCATTGAGTGGCGAGATGGCTACAGCGATCTGGATCTGCAGGCCCTGCTAGGATTTTTCCCTATTCCCAAAAAGGGGATGGGTATGGAGTACGCGGTGGTTGAGGGAAAGATTGTGGATATCATCGGGATCTACGAGGCTGGGGATGAGAGGATAGGTGCTGAGCAGATCGCTAGGGCCTTTTTATGGTTTGCTTTTTCGAGCACTCTTTTTGGACATGCCGAGGGGACGGCTGTCTTTGCTTTGCTGAGGTCCTTGGAGGACGTGGGGATGGCTGGAGAGATATCTTGGGGAGAGGCAGGGCTGGCAGAGCTCTATTTCGCTCTAGATCGGTACAGCCGGAAGGCTGTCAGTTCCTTGACATGCTTCGAGTTCCCTTTAGAGGTATAAGCTTTCCTTTCACTTTCCCTCTTTTCTTTAAGCACGTATCTTTTTTCGCACTTAATTGACTTGATTTTTACCTTTCACAGGTATGGGCGTTGGAGTTCTTTCACGTCACGATGTGGCGACAGACGGCGGAGTACGTCGGGGCGTATCCAGCCATGCGTTCCTGGTCCAAGTTTGCCCGGGAGAAGAAGGGTTCCAGAGGGCGCACGACCCTCAGATACAGGGACTGCCTGCCTTTGATGGGGGCTGAGACGGATGAGGAGATGATATTTTATCCCTGGGATCGTTTCGATGTGGCGCAGCTGAGGGGCGCTGAGGTATAGACCGTGCAGCGGAGGATTTTGAGGGGCTTGACTTGTGACGTCTATTATCTGGGGGAGAGGGTGACGCGCCAGCATGGCGTGAATTCGCCTTTGATGACACCGGTGGAGCCTCCCGCCGACATGATGCACCCTAGTGAGAGATCTGTGACCTGGGATGATTACCGGGGCAGCCAGCACTTCTCGGCATTCGTGGCGATTGAGCCGTATCCAGTATTTGTCTTGAGGAGGCTGAGGACGCCCCAGGTTCTTGATAGAAAGGGGTTAGGGGTCCCACGGTACCCTAGGACGGACTTTTCATATGTCCAGGATGGGGTCCGATTGAGGGTGCAGATCCCTCAGCCTGAGCGGCTTCCACGAGCTTTCCGGCCTCGTCCGGGTATGAAGGTATGGCTTCTCCTTCCCACCTCTTTTTTTTGCTTCTGTCTTTTCTTTTCTTTCCTGTCATCATTTTTTTGCTTCAACTGTTTCTGACGCTTTTGCTTTCGTGCAGTTTCCGGAGGTGGTCGTGGAGAAGCTGACGAAGCAGGTGATCGGGGCTAAGAGATTCATCAGGAGGATGGTGGCTTGTGGAGCCCCTCGGGCTAGAGCGAGGCGACCACAGCCGGCGCCTGTCAGGCGGGAGACTTCCCCTGAGCCTTCTGAGCGTTCTTCCGAGGCTCCTCTTTCTCCTCTCCTTGATCCCCGCGTGGTACTACCTTCGGATCACGTCATTCTCGGAGATCCTTACGGGCAGGGACACGTCTGGCAGCATGGTGGATCTTCTTCGCACGTCCAGGAGTCCGACGCATTCACCTTCGGATATGACTTTTTTGCAGATCTTGGCTTGCCGTATCAGAGCGTGCCGGTTGGTCCTGACGAGCCTTCTTCCGGGGACGAGGACGATGATTCTGAGCCCGAGATCTTCATGGCTACAGAGGAGGCGGGCCCGAGCCGCAAGAGGGACCGGGGGGAGGGCCCAGCCACCGAGGACTCTGACTGACGATCCTTCGAGACTGATATTTTGAGATTGATTTCTGAGATTGTATTTAGACAGATACAGTTTATTTTTATGCACATTTTTTTTTTTACTTTTTTCTCTTTTTTTTTTTTGGGAATGTATTAATTCTAGGATTATTGTTATTTATTATTTTTTTGTTTTTTATATTGAATGCAATGTTGCATGAGCCTCGGTTTTTTGGCAAGGGTGTAGATGTTTGGTGTATGAACTGGTTTGGACAGGCTTTGGCTGGGACAAAATATTCCTTTGGTGCAGCAGTTTGGACTGTTGCAAAGATTTTTCTGATGGGAGACAATCATGTACTCGCGGATAGGACCTGCATCTGACATTGTCCTTTAATTTTGCTTCAGATCTGGCCTCCCATTATTTCAAATTCAAATACCTTCTTCAACCACCAGTTCAAACAGCCATTTTCGGGGAGAAGGAGAGAAAATCCATGGAAAACCTTAGAAAAACTCCATCAAAATTGTCCCAAGAATCCCAAATGTCATTCTTCAACAAATTCAAGGATTGGTCCCGGGAGATTATGCATGAGAGGAGGTCATTCTTTGAAGAAAGGTACAAGGTGAAGTGTTTATGGTCCCTCAAAGAATTGGTTCCGGATTATGAGCTTTTGAGAGCTTCTTCCTCATTTTGGGACACTAGAAGGCATGTTTTTTGCTTCTCTTACAATGAGGTTGTTCCGACCGTGGAAGAATTCCGGGCTTTGCTTGGCGGTCCGGAGGTGGAAGAGATTGCGGTTCCTTTGCCCGGAGGGGCCTCTTTCGTTGATAGATTGTGCAACCTCCTTCATCTTTCCCCGGAGGAAGCACAAGGTATGATCTGTAGTCCCGATCACTTTGATATTTCCGGTCTCCCTGATAGATTTAGGGGCTTAGGCTTGCTTGACGATGCCTATTGGGATGCCTTTGCACTTTGCATGTTCGGGACCTTGTTCATGGTCTATTCTTTTGGGATTTGTCATCGGTCTCTGCTGGATATAGTCGTTCACTGTCGCTTGGGCAGAGACGTTGTACCTTTGATCCTGGGGGAGACTTTTCATGCTCTCGATAGGCCAAGCACTGAGACGGTATATGCACGGGGGCAGCCCGTTTCTCTTGACCCTGTGGCTGATGGAACGCCTGGGGGTTCTTCGGGAGACTTCTGACATGATCAGGCCTTGGACATTCGCCAGGAGAGGGGTTGCTGTAGATTTTGATGATCAGGGCTCATGGGAGCGTTGGATGGCTGGTAACCGGACAGAAGATATCAGATGGTCAGTGCCTTGTTGGCGGGTGGAGACTCGCAGAGTGCTTCAGGACGGGTCTCATGTGGTCATGCTTCCGGGGCTTTCTACCCAGCTTCTATATTCCGTCCTTGGTTCTGAGATAGTTCGGTTTAGAGCAGGTTCCTTTGGAGGACTTTGATGATATAGCCACCAGGGTGGTGGCTTCCGCTTCTATGGATGATCCTTCGGTATTTTCCTTTCTTTCCCGAGCATGGAGGTATGACGTCTTTCCTCCTCGGGTTATCCTCAGGCGTCCGAGACCGGTGTTCTTGACCACTTGGTACTTGGATTGGTACGAGAGGCATTTTGGAGAGACTCAGATGGCTATTTTGAGACGGCGTGAGGCCATTGTGGGTGTGGAGGACCTGACAGTTTCCGAGAGGAGGAGGGCCGAGGCGAGGGCCAACCCTCATGACAGGAGCGGAGACGCTGTGACTGACTATGAGGCTTATGTCAAGAGGCAGGAGAGGAGGACTCCTATGCTACCAGCCCGGCTACAGGAGATGAGAGATGACGCTAGGGCTACTAAGGCCCTGACAGAGGCTGGTTTGATAGATCATGTTCCTATACCAGAGCTTGGTAGGAGGAAGACCGACATTTTTCCTGTTCAGAAGAAGAAGACTCGAAGGGGGAAGAAGAGGGGAGAGGCCAGTACGAGTGGCTTGGAGTGACCCTGAGGTTTTCCGAGTATCCCTTTCTTGTCGCAGCAGACACATTAGTTTGACTATGTATCTTAGTTTTCTTTTAGCAGGTTGCCAGTTGTAGGAATGAACCGGGCTTAGACTCATCAAAAAGTTTTTAACTTGTAATGAATATGTGAATTGCTTTAAAGTTTTTCGAGACGCTTTCATGGTCTGATCAGTGTATTGATGTCAAAGTATGACTTTTATTTGTGCTTTAGATCGAACCGTTTCCGGCTGCCTACGTTCCCCTCATTTTGAGGAGCTCAGGTCTTCGTAGTTCAACCTGGTCAATTTTGTTGTGGTTTTTTTTTTGTTTTTTGTTTTTTTTTTTGTTGTTGTTATTTTTTTTTTGGTGCAACCCTGTTTTTTACCTAGGCCGCCCTTTTCGGGTTTTCAACCTAGTTGGGTATTACTCTTTTAGCCCTCTTTTTTTTTGTTTCTCTTTTTTTTTTGACTCAGTGTTTTTACGCGTAGTATCTGCGCAACTTGTCACCATTCACTGGGTGTACAAAGGGATTTCCGTCGAGGTCTGCAAGTTGCATGGCTCCTCCGGAAAAGATTTTCTGAACGACGTATGGTCCAACCCAGACAGGCTCCCATTTGCCAAGCGGGTTGATGCGGACTGGGGGCTTCTCTTTCAAGACGAGATCACCTTCCCTGATTTCCCGATGTTTTACTTTCTTGTCGAAGGCTCTGGCCATTCTTCCTTGGTAGGCTCGGATATGTTCCATTGCTTTCAATCGTCGCTCATCTAGCAGGGCCAATTCATCATGGCGACTTTGGAGCCATTCGACCTCGTTGATCTGGCTTTCCAACAGCACACGGAGTGAGGGGGTTTCTAGCTCGATTGGGAGTACGGCTTCCATTCCGTAGGTGAGGGCAAACGGTGTCTCTCCTGTTACCGTTCTGACGGATGTTCTGTAGCCCCAGAGTGCCAGATGTAGCTTCTCGGGCCAATCTCTGCCTCGGACAGCCATTTTCCGGATGATGTTTTCCAGATTCTTGTTTGCTGCCTCGACGGCTCCGTTGGTTTGGGGCCTGTAAGGAGATGACTTGTGACGGGTTATTCTGAATTCCGCCAGCAGCCTGTCGCATTCCCCTTTGAAATGGGATCCATTATCTGAGATGATTTCGGCTGGCAACCCGTATATGATGTTCTCTTTGATGAAGAGGGCTACTTTCTTTGAATTGAGGACCTTGTAGGATTTTGTAAGGCATCCTTTTCAGTTCCTTCGAAGAAACTACCAATCTGCGTCTCTTTAAGCTCTTCCGCCGTTCCCAAATTCATACTCGTCAAAATCTCTTCGGCAGCTTGGGCTCGATTTTCCTCTTTCCGGACAACCTGCTTAAAGAGATTTTTTGTTTGATTTTTTTTTCTGTTGATTAATGTGTCTGCTTCTTTATCTAATAAATTATTATTAAGTGTTTTTTTTATTAATTCATCATTAGTTAAAGTGGCAATCAAAGGATACTCAGAAAGGTCATTTCATTGAGAACGAAAAAGAAGTACAGCATTTGCTACAGACTCATAGTCTTCAGGCGTAAGGCCGTCGGACGACTCGAGAGACTCGATCTTAACCATGAGAGACTCAGAGGACTTTTCCTAGATTGACACAAAGGGATGGAAGACCAATCCAGGCTTGGTGATCATTTGTTCTTTGGTCGCGGACGGGCCTGAGAGAGTTTCCCGATTCTTTAACGGCATCGATGTTAGGGGCGTCATGACTCGGGAATTGTACTGTGCTCCCTCCTCGATCATTGCTACCATTTCTTTGACTGAGCTGAAATCAATCAGGTCTGGCACCTGGATCTCTTCCCCGAATAACTGTTGCATAATCGGACCATCCCAATCGTCTGAAAAGACTTCTGTGGCTTTGGCTTTCGGCACGGTCAATTCAAACTCAGGTTTCGGACCTTCCTGGGCAGTAGGAATTGTGGTTGTGAGCTTCTCGAACTGTTCCACTAGGCTTGGCACGCCTTTGAAAGTGTACTCACTCTTCATGGTAGTGGTAGCCCCGGGTATCTTGGGTAGGTCCAGAAACATTCTACGGACCGGGTTAGCTTTGGCTCCCCTGAACTTGTTGAGGCTATCTTGTAGCTTCAGCCACCCTTCTGTAGGAGTGGGCTCTGTGATGTTACCCGATTGTGTGGGACCCTTTTGTGATGTACCCGATTTTTGAAATCAAACGGAGTCGCCACGCCATTTTTGTTTTAAGGGCCAAAACTTTGAAAAATGCCCGAGATTAGATATTTGGGTTCGGAGGTCACGTTACACGCCGGGAAGGACGTTAGTGTGCACCCGGAATGCCTCGTAAAACGAGTCTTCCAAGCTAAAAACCATTTGTTTGTGTGTGTGTGTGTTACTTTGGCCAAAATAAGTTGAAACTGAGGAAAGTAAAAATTGGGAATTCTTTATTAGACTTTGGACAGATCCCATGATTTTTGGTGTGATTTTTGGGTTGAGTTTTGGTACTCAAAAGATTTTTGGAAGTTGGAAACCATTTCTGCCAGAATGAAAAAGGCAGTGGACACTTGATTTTGAAATGGACTTTAGGGCTTGAAAACTCTAGAATCTGGGAAAAGTCCGAGAATGAAAAATGTTCAAAACACCTTAAATAAGGTTTATGTAAAAGAACTTCCCATTTTGGAGATGATTTGAGGGACCAAAACCTTCTGGAAATCTCAGATATGAAATCTGGACTTCCAGAGACTGATGAACTGACCTTTAAAGGAAAATTTGAAAAAGGGAGTTTTACTCAAGAAAAAAATAAAGTATAAGTATTTATGGAAAGATATGGATGTTGGCTACAAAAAGTGTTTTGTAGTCAACACTAAATTCCAAGTTTATCTGTGTCCAAAAAATTAGACCATGGACTGGGGTCTTAGAAAATTGCTACTGGACAGCAACTTCTCAAGAAGGAAAATGTGATTTTAAAGGGGGTTTTGCATCCATGCTTGTCCCCATTTCCCTAGGTTTTGATTAGTAATCACTAGAAATTTTAGTGGTGATCTACTATATCAAACCATCCTTGGGGTACATTAGGACTTAAGCATTTCATTTGCTTGGGAAGGGGAATTTTGTAGAGATGAAATTAAAGAGAAAAATCGACTAGAGATTTAAAATGTGGACCATTTCAGATGGTCATTCATGAAGATGAACTTCAAGATGACCATCTTAGGTCAAGATTTAAGTTAAACTAGACATAAAGTAAATCAAAGTAAGAAGAACAAGATGAACAAGAAGTTAAAAGGGAGTTTTAGGGTTTAGAGAAGGAGGGCTTTACCAATGGTGACACCCTATCTTCCTAGGCTTGGAATTTGACTTGAGGAGTATCAAGATTTGGTGTTTGACTTGAGGAGTATCAAGATTTGGTGTTTGGATTTGTGTTTGGGTGGATTCAAGGCTTGAATGTGTTTAGGGTTTGATGATAGAGTTGGTCAAAGAGAAAACAAATAGATAACACTTAAGTCCTCTATGTTTTCTCTCTAATTCTCCTCCTAAGGGGTGATTTGAGCTTGGATTGGTGTATGTATGAGAATATGTATGAGAATGTTTTGAAAGTATTTTGAGTGAGTGGGGTTTGGGAAAGATTGAACAGAAAATGGTGGCAATTCTAGTGAATTCCCACTGTTTTCTCCCTATTTTTCGCCAGAATACAGCTTCTATGAGCCAATTGTGTTGTGTAGACTGAGAGAGGAGGGTTCAATTTATAGGCCACTGAAATTGACAAACATGTCCGCGCGGAGGGTTCCTGTAAACGTGCAAGTTCATTAAATGTCTGCTCCAGGCTTTGGACAGAAGAATAAAATTCAAAATTCCAGCAGTTTATGTTTTTCAACTTGCCCAATTCGGATTTTTCCAATTTCTTTTGCTTTTTGAGATTCTTTTCTTGGTTTATCTTTAAATGGCAAACCCTAATCTACCCTTGGTTGGTTAGAAATGTTAGAAATGTTAGAAATGTTAGAAATGTTAGGAATGTTAAAACTTTCATTAATTTTCTAACGAAAATACTAACAACTCAAATTGGAGCACTTACAAGTAGCCCTCTACACGGCGCTTTCGAAGGAAGCGGGGTCGTAGATAAGAGTAAGGCTCCATATTTGACAGGATGATTAAGTGATCGAGTGGCTGAACCTAGCGATAGGCTACCTACGTATCCCGAATGGGAATCAAGCCGACCGTAGTTCGGGTCTTTGACCCTGGAGATGATGGCGTTTTTAGGTGCCTCGAACCTTGATGAGTTCTGCAGTCGTTTGCTGAAAGAAACTCTGCTGGGGATAGGAAATGACCATTTTCGGTCTGATGGCTGGAGTTGTGTATCCGCTCTGCTGGGGATATGAATGACCATTTTGGTCTGATGGCTGAAGTTGTGTATCCGCTCTGCTGGGGATATGAATGACCATTTTGGTCTGATGGCTGAACCTGGCGATAGGCTACCTACGTATCCTTAAGAGGAATCAAGCCAGTCGAAGTTCGGGTCTTTGACCCTGGAATGACTATTTTAGGGAAGTCACCTTAAGATTTGACTATTTTTGGAAAGTCGCCCTATGATTTGACTATTTTTGGGGAAGTCGCCCTATGATTTGACTATTTTTGGGGAAGTCGCCCTGAGATTTGACTATTTTTGGGGAAGTCGCCCTGAGATCTGACTATTTTTGGGGAAGTCGCCCTGAGATTTGACTATTTTTGGGAAGTCACCCTATGATTTGACTATTTTGGGGAAGTCGCCCTGAGATCTGACTATTTTTGGGAAGTCACCCTATGATTTGACTATTTTTGGGAAGTCACCCTAAGATCTGACTATTTTTGGGAAGTCACCCTAAGATTTGACTATTTTTGGGAAGTCGCCCTATGATTTGACTATTTTTGGGGAAGTCGCCCTATGATTTGACTATTTTTGGGGAAGTCGCCCTGAGATTTGACTATTTTTGGGGAAGTCGCCCTGAGATCTGACTATTTTTGGGGAAGTCGCCCTGAGATTTGACTATTTTTGGGAAGTCACCCTATGATTTGACTATTTTGGGGAAGTCGCCCTGAGATCTGACTATTTTTGGGAAGTCACCCTATGATTTGACTATTTTTGGGAAGTCACCCTAAGATCTGACTATTTTTGGGAAGTCACCCTATGATTTGACTATTTTCGGGGAAGTCGCCCTGAGACCTGACTATTTTTGGGAAGTCGCCCTATGATCTGACTATTTTTGGGAAGTCGCCCTGGTAATGACTTCGGTTTGTCGAATTAGGGGATGATTGCGATTTATCGCTTTCCTCGTGTTGTGTGTGATAGCGTTTTAGGTGCCTCGAACCTTCATGATGGCGTCTTGGATGCCTCGAACCTTCATGATGGCGTCTTAGGTGCCTCGAACCTTGGAGATGGCGTCTTAGGTGCCTCGAACCTTGATTTGAAATGATTTCCCTTTGATGGTTTGGGATAGATGGTCTATTGGTGGACTTCATTTGAAGGGATCGGTCTTATGTTTGCTGTCGAGGAAATGGATGATAATGGGAAAAGAAACGGGATTCCGTTAACTTCACTGGAGATTTTGTTAGCCTTTGTTGGAGTTTAGTTCAGGAGTATGAACCTAAATGGGGACTTAGTTCAGGAGTATGATTCTAAGTCGAGGTTTTGTTCATGAGTATGAACCTAAATGGGGACTTAGTTCAGGGGTATGATTCTAAGTCGAGGTTTAGTTCAGGGGTATGAACCTAAATGGGGACTTAGTTCAGGGGTATGATTCTAAGTCGAGGTTTTGTTCAGGAGTATGAACCTAAATGGGGACTTAGTTCAGGGGTATGATTCTAAGTCGAGGTTTAGTTCAGGGGTATGAACCTAAATGGGGACTCAGTCCAGGAGTATGATCCTAAGTCGAGGTTTTGTACCTGAGGTGAGACTGTTTGAGGGCGTTCTCGCTGGGGGAGATTTGAGCTTACGAGGATTACTGGGGAAAAGGGTGACCGTGTTGGTCAAGTGGCTGGACCTATGGTAGGCTACCCACGTATCTCGAGTGGGAGTCAAGCCTGGACGTAGTTCGACAACTACTGGGGATGGTCTTTGATGGTTTGACGGTATTCGGGAGTCACCCGAGGTTTGACTGTTTTTGGGAAGTCGCCCTAAGATTTGACTATTTTTGGGAAGTCGCCCTAAGACTTGACTATTTTTGGGAAGTCACCCTAAGATTTGGTGATAATGTTCTTTTAGAAAAGTAGTTGACTAAGATATGCTTTCATACCTGTGCTGTGCTTACCTGTAGCTGCAGGAAGGACTGAGGCTACGGCTGATGTTGATGAAGAGTTGTTGGGTTGCCGTTCGTGGGACGGTTTCTGCTGACGATTTGGTGTCTTTGGAGGCATTTTGACCTGAAGGAGGAGTTTGGTTGAGTCTGCATCTTGCTGGTGATCGTCAACCTTGTAGAAGTTGTTGAGTTTGTCTTCATATTGGGACTTCTTGCTTTTGAGAACTTGGTGTCTCTGACCGATTTGCATTTGAGAACTTGGTGTCTGTAACCGAATTGTATCTGAGAACTTGGCGTCCCTGACCGATTTGTATTTGAGAACTTGGCGTCTCTGACCGAATTGTATTTGAGAACTGGGCGTCTCTGACCGATTTGCATTTGAGAACTTGGTGTCTGTAACCGAATTGTATCTGAGAACTTGGCGTCCCTGACCGATTTGTATTTGAGAACTTGGCGTCTCTGACCGAATTGTATTTGAGAACTTGGCGTCTCTTGACCGAACTGTATTTGAGAACTTGGCGTCTCTGGCTGATTTGTATTTGAGAACTTGACGTCTCTGACCGATTTGTATTTTGAGAACTTGGCGTCTCTGACCGAATTGTATTTGAGAACTTGGCGTCTCTGACCGAACGGTAGACACTGGAGGTGGTCTTCATTGGGGGCTGTTTTCATCCATTTGTGGATATTGGAGGTCGTCTTTAGCAAGTTGCAGACGCCGGAGCTTGTCTTTGCCAAACTGTAGATGCTGGAGGCTGTCTACATCCATTTGTGGACATTGGAGGTCGTCTTTGGTGAAGATCATCCTTGCCGAAAAGGGGGATTTGATTTCACGTTTGAATTCCTGCATTCGTTAGTGAAGAGGAAGATGCATATATGACATTCATGATGACAGATGCATGCATAGAGCCAAAAATGATTGTGAGAGTATCACTGCATATGTGTGCGAGATGATGCATTTACTTGCTTTCGAAGATGCACTTAGCCTAAGCTTTGGCAGGGAATTTATGATCTTCAATCACTTAGGATTGTTCCTATTGATTCAAGTTTTGTGCATGCTACATGAGCCCTGGGGAGATTTTTGTGGGGATGCATGTGACGAGAGGGGATGTATGTGTCCGGAGACCGTTTGGGCGTATTTTGAGCAAGTGGGGGTGAGAGCCCTCGATCGCGGTTTAAACAAATTGTTGATGAGGTTTTGTTAACAATATCACATGGACCTCAATTTTGATGAGATTGAATTCGATCCCGGGTCTTGCTGAAATTTTCCCTCTCATTTTTGGTCATTTGAAGCTGATGCTGACAGGCTCTAGGGCACGTCGATATGAGTGAAGCTTCTTTCATTTGGGTGAGCTGTGACCTCGGCCGAAATCTTGTTCGGAGAATGATTTGATGAAATTGCTAATGCAGGGAGAAACCCAGATCTTGAATCCCGATGCTACGGGAAGCTGCTATGTACCAAGTTAAAAATCTAGTTGTTGATGTGACTAGACCTTTCTTGTGACTTGATAAAATTCAGATCCAAAGGACCAACTTGACAAAGCCCCCGGATCCTATTAAAGCGAGGAAAGATCCCTTCTTTGGCAAAGCCTCGTCCAAGAACTGAGTAGGCAAAGTCCAGATCTTGAAGAAGCGACTCGGCGAAGCCCCAATCTTATAACCTCGTTGTCATTAGCAGAGTCCCAATCTGATTGGTAATGCAAAGCAACCCTGAAAATAATCTGACAAAGATCGAATCTATCTCGTAGTGAAAAACCCAATGTGGACCCAAAGATGACTATAGAAGCCCCAGCTTGAAGAGCTGATACAGGAGAACCTGGGAGAACCGCTTGGCAAGCCCCAGTGTGAAGAAATTCAGAGCAGTCCCATTGCAGACAGAGTCATCATGTGGCCGAGGAGGCACCCATCTTTTCAAATCTTAGTCAACCAGTCCCTGGACAAGACTCAGAAACGTTTACGTGCAGGGGCACATCTTTCAAAAAATGGGAATGAATCCCGATTTTGTGTATACACACTCGCTTTAGGTTTGACTCTTTTGAGAGAGTATAAGCATCACAAGGTGCGGAAAAGTGTATGGAAGCCCCTGCTGACAGAAAGACAGTGTTTGGATCTATTTCCCTATGATGGAGAGAGAGAAGACTTGTCGAGACACTTGAAAACTTGTCTTATTCATGATTATCACAAGGCTGCTTAAAACCCTTTGTTAATGTTCGGGTTATTCAACTCCTAAATCTGATATGAACAAATATTTTGATTAATCACGAGGAGAAAATCAGCTGATATCGAGAATCAAGCTCGGAAAGTGTATAGGGACGATCCTTGATGAGACCGGATTTTTTTTTTTCGAGATTTGTTTGTGATTTCGACCGGACTCATTTCGCCGTTGCCTACGTTCCCTTCATTGGCGAAG